>NW_024121876.1:2293385-2469344 GCF_016745375.1 Pimephales promelas | reverse complement strand
TCGGGGGCATCCGTGAGCGCGAGCGTGTTCCGACGAGGGATCGGGAATGGATGATGTGCTGTTGTTCACACGGCCGTGTCCGCTGTCTGGAGACTGGGGCGAGCTGTCCAGCCGAGACGCCATCAGACCGTTTTGATACTGAGAGCGTGTGATCTGGACAACAAGAAGAGATGGAAAGGTATTGTGAGAGGTTTTTGGAATATCTTGTAGAATTATTGGATGGATGAAGGAATAAACCATATTAGTGACGCACCAAAATTAATTAAACAAAACCAAAAGGAAAGTTTTCATTTCAACCGAAAATTAAGTTCAATTAAGCATACATAAACATCTGAACTGTAAATTGGGCATTTTTTATCTCAACCTTTTTATTATGAATTAACTACACTCACCTAAAGGATTATTAGGAACACCATACTAATACTGTTTTTGACCCCCTTTTGCCTTCAGAACTGCCTTAATTCTACATGGCATTGATTCAACAAGAAATGTTGGCCCATATTGATAGGATAGCATCTTGAAGTTGATGGAGATTTGTGGGATGGCATGAAGCTCCCGTTCCACCACATCCCAAAGATGCTCTATTGTTGAGATCTGGTGACTGTGGGGGCAATTTTAGTACAGTGAACTCATTGTCATGTTCAAAAACCAATTTGAAATAATTCGAGCTTTGTGACATGGTGCATTATCCTGCTGGAAGTAGCTATCAGAGGATGAGTACATGGTGGCCATAAAGGGATGGACATGGTCAGAAACAATGCTCAGGTAGGACGTGGCATTTAAACGATGCCCAATTGGCACTAATGGCGCTTTTCCACTGCATAGTACGGTACGGTTCGGCTCAGTACGCTTCGACTCGGCGCGGAACAGTTTGGATCGCTTTTCGTTTCCACCGCAGTAGTACCCCTTCAAAGTGTGTGGGACTGATCGTTATTTGCGCGCGCCTCTACTGCCATGACATCATCTTAAAAGCGCCACATTTTCAAACCCACAACACAGGAACAATGGAGACTATCGAGGGGATGGTGTTCCTGATTCTCGGTATGTGGTTGTTTTTAACTGCTAGACGGAAAAATGTGTTTAAAATGAGGCTGATGGCAGCAAAACAAAAATACTGCTAAAAAAGTGTCTCGTGTCGCAAATCCAATGACGCTAGTAGTGACGCAGGGAATGACGATTCTGTCTGACCAATCAGTGATCTGCAGTGTTTCACGTCACATTTTAGTACTGGTACGGTACGCTTGGAACCTCAACAGACCAGGTACCATTTAAAGCGACCTGAAGCGAACCGTACTGTACCGTACCATGCAGTGGAAAAGCACCACAAGTGAGACGTACCGAACCGAACCGTACCGTACCGTACTATGCAGTGGAAAAGCGCCTTAAGGGGCCAAAAGTGTGCCAAGAAAACATCCCCCACACCATTACACCACCAGCAGCAGCCTGCACAGTGGGAACAAGGCATGATGGATCCATGTTCTCATTCTGCTTACGGCAAATTCTGACTCATATCTCAACAGAAATTGAGACTCATCAGACCAGGCAACAATATTCCAGTCTTCAACTGTCCAATTTTGGTGAGCTCTTGCAAATTGTAGCCTCTTTTTTTCCATTTGTAGTGGAGATTAGGAGGCACTTTTGCCTAGAGAACTGCCATATACTAGAGGCCTGCATTTCAGCCCGAGCCCGACGGGCCCCGACTTATTTACACTCCTCGGGCCGGGCTTCGGGCCAATTTTAACGTCATAGTTCACACGCGGGCCGGGCCTCGGGCCTGTTTTAGGCTTATCTTTTTTATAGCCTATTTTAGATATTACTTAAAATAAAATATGAGAAGATGACTATTGAAAAGCAAACATAGAAAGACGTTTTATAATCTATCATACTGACATATATGACTGACAGTCTGCTCACGGCACGCACACGCGCACACTGGTTTCCGGCAACGCGATCCGCGCGACCGGCTCGTTCTCCGTTAAGTGTCCCGCCAGCAGCAGAAGTAGTGAGCGTGACTTCAGCGCAGCTGGAAAAAGTACGACTGGATTAAAACTTTCCACGGTGGATGGTGCTTTTTCTGCACGATGCTCTGTAAGAGACTGTTTAGGAGGTTGTCTTGTTTTTTGTTTAATTGGACTTTAGTTTCATGAGTCTGTTGGAAACTTTTGGAAATACGAATGGCCATGTTCTGTAGTGAAGACTTGATTTTTGAGGTAAGATAACCTGCATGTTTGTTTTTAATGTAGGGCCTAATTTATTTGATTTGTTTAGATTGCATTCTCTGTATTGTATTGTATTGTATTGTATTGTATTGTATTGTATTGTACGAGCGCTGTTGCGAGCAGCGGAGCAGTTTGCCTCAGCTTTTCAAAAATGACAATAAACGTTTAACAAACGTTTAAACTAACGTAAACTGTCTGTGTGAATATGTTTAAGTTGTTTTATATCTATGGATTTTATTGTAGCCAAGTAAAGTGTTGATTTGAGAGGCTATAAATGGATCAAACATGTTTAACTCGCTGTCGGGTGTTTAGTCGTCATAAAAAAATAAATAAAAAGAAACATTTGTCTTAATTAACTTTATAAAGAAATGAAAATAATCTAAACGGTAACTACTTTGCCATTGAGGACAAAACATATCTGTTTAAATGACTGCTGCAACAGGGCAGGCTGTGTAAGGTGTTTTTTTTTTTTTTTTTTTTTTTTTTAAATAACGGGCTCGGGTCGGACTCGGGCTGATCATTCTGATGAGCTGTCGGACACGGGCCGGGCTAGGGCCTGGACGTCTCGGGCCAGGGCCGGGCTAGGGCCTAGATTTGAGGCCCGTGCAGGGCTCTACCATATACTGGATGTTTTTCCCTTTTCACACCATTCTTTGTAAAGCCTAGAAATGGTTGTGCGTGAAAATTCCAGTAACTGAGCAGATTGTGAAATACTCAGACCGGCCCGTCTGGCACCAACAACACTGCCGCGCTAAAAATTGCTTAAATCACCTTTCTTTCCTATTCTGACATTCAGTTTGGAGTTCAGGAGATTGTCTTGACCAGGACCACACCCCTAAATGCCTTAAAGCAACTGCCATGTGATGAGAAATTGAACAGGTGTTCCTCATGTAATCAATATACAGTATATATAGCAAAATGCTTTATATATTTAGCCTCCTGAGAGTAATTTTTTTTTATATTTTGCTATAAAAATGACAGAAAAGCAACAAAGCTTATTGCGATTTTTATATGGTAGGTACGCTACAAATAATGTTCAGTGAAGTTTTGCTCATGCATCAACTGAAAACAGCACAGACTAAATGAAGATATTAAAGTCGGCTTCTAGAACAAGAAAAGAATTTAGGGGGGGGCTTGATTTTGTCAATGGGGAACTGATTGGATGGTTGAATCGTTTTGGTTTTCTATAGGTGGGTCCTTTGTGAGTGACAGGTTGTCCCGCCCTCGCGCCAGTAAACAGAGGGTATTGAAAAAGTTTTGCTGCAAGAAGGGAAGGGAAGTTACTTTGATTAAATATAACGATGGCACATGAATAAAATGAATTATGAATTGTCCATTTTGATTTCACGGTGACTTTAAAATAAGAAGTCAATATTGTCAATGTCAACTCAGCCCTAGTGTCCACCCCACACACATGTAGCCGACATGTTTACCTGTTGTAGTTTTATCCACATTGTGTACATGAAATATAAGCTAGCAATTGCAAAAGCGCTAATTAAATGTCACCGTTTCGGATTTCAGCCTTCCATAATGGTTTTGACCATTTCTGGTGCATCACTAACATCATATCTTTACCTTCACAAACTGTAGGTCTGCCAGAGCTCGGACATTGAAGTCTGGTGTGTACTGTGGCAATGGAGCGCTGCTGAGCTGTGTGTTGCTGCCACCAACAGACTGAGGTTCAGGGTGATCCGTGTAGTTTAGAGACGCAGATCGGTTGAGTCCGCTGATGTGAGAGGGCGAGCGGAATTCTGGAACACACACACGGAATGTTGAAAAGGAGTGAGAGAGGAGGGCGAGCAAATGATACACGATGATGATGTCAGTTACAGTGCAAAAAATATAATAAATCAAAAATAAACCCCCAAAAAACCCAACTAATTCATACTTTTATCAGCAAGGACGCATTCATTGATCAACTGGAGTTTGTTTGTTAAGCGTGCAGGGCGACCACCCAGTAAAGCATTACAATTATCTAGCCTTGAGGTAATGAACGCATGAACAGTTAGAACTGAAAAGTTCATATGATATCAGTACAAACATTTTTCTATTTCCCAAGATTATGAAAAGGATTTTACAACCAGATCCCTATGTTTTAATTGCAAATTTGAACATTTTTAAAAAGAGATAGTAAAAAGGCAACAGAGAGAGATGGTAAATGAAGACGAATACCACATGCCACACCCATTTCCAACAAGTTAATAAGCCAAAAACTGGACAGTAGAAAACAAGTGTTCTCATCTTCTCACAGTTTTGTCCTTGGGAAAGTGCTGACACTCTGGGTGCACTTGTGTGTTTTTTTTTTAAGGTCAAGAGTTCTTTTACATGCTTTCACATGCTTGGTAAGAAAAAACTTATCTGCAGATTCATTCTGTACACATTTTTTTAAGTCAAAGACCATATCAAATTTAATTTTGGTAAGACTCAAGACCCCTTCTTATCTTACTCTTTTCTTTGTAATAACAGGAACCAAAAAGTATTAAATTGCCCATAAATCAATGCATCAGCACATTTTCCACATCTGCAATGCATTAACAGAGAGAGAGATAATAAGAGAGAGAGATACCGCCATACAAACACATTCATCATCACTACAAGGTGCTAGAGAGGTTCAGTGAAGAGAGCTAAAGGAGTAGTTCATCCAAAAATGAATACAGGGCACATAAACTATAAGACAATGCAGGAACTCATGGAACATACACTGTTGTTCAAAGTTTGGGGTTTTGCGAAAGAAATCTATTCAGCAAGGATTTTTTAGATAGTTTCTATTCCATTAAGTACTAGTACTTATTCAGTTGCTGCTAGTGCTTAATCATTAGATACTAGTACTTATTCATTAGATACTAGTACCTATTAAATAGATACGAGTACTTATTTCAATAGTGACTACTAACTATTCTTTTGTGACTAGTAACATTTTTTTTTTTGCCATTGACTTCTATGGGGACCTGTCATTCAGATATTCAGTTCTGACTAGTATGTATTCCAATTGTGACTAGTACATATAAATTAGATACTAGTAGTTATTCATTAGGTACTAGTACCTATTAAATAGATACTAGTACTTATTCAATAGATACTAGTACTTATTCATTAGCTACTAGTACTTATTCAATAGATACTAGTACTTATTCAATAGATACTAGTACTTATTCAATAGATACTAGTACTTATTCATTAGCTACTAGTACTTATTCAATAGATACTAGTACTTATTCAATAGATACTAGTACTTATTCAATAGATACTAGTACTTATACATTAGCTACTAGTACTTATTCAATAGATACTAGTACTTATTCAATAGATACTAGTACTTATTCATTAGCTACTAGTACTTATTTAATAGATACTAGTACTTATTCATTAGATACTAGTACTTATTCATTAGATACTAGTACTTATTCAATAGATACTAGTACTTATACATTAGCTACTAGTACTTATTCAATAGATACTAGTACTTATTCAATAGATACTAGTACTTATTCATTAGCTACTAGTACTTATTTAATAGATACTAGTACTTATTCATTAGCTACTAGTACTTATTCAATAGATACTAGTACTTATTCAATAGATACTAGTACTTATTCAATAGATACTAGTACTTATTTAATAGATACTAGTACTTATTCATTAGATACTAGTACTTATTCATTAGATACTAGTACTTATTCATTAGCTACTAGTACTTATTCAATAGATACTAGTACTTATTCAATAGATACTAGTACTTATTCATTAGCTACTAGTACTTATTTAATAGATACTAGTACTTATTCATTAGATACTAGTACTTATTCATTAGATACTAGTACTTATTCATTAGATTCTAGTACCTATTTATTAGATACTAGTATTTATTTCAAATGCTACTAGTAAGAACTTTTATTTTACTAGTAAGATTTTTAATTGAACTCTACAGTGGCCATTCTGACTAGTCTTAACATAGGACTAGTAAAAAAGCAGTTGTGACTAAAATTATTACTAGTAACATTTGGAATAAATACTAGTATCTAATAATTAGGTACTAGTATCTATTGAATAAGTACTAGTAGCTAATGAATAAGTACTAGTATCTATTTAATAGGTACCAGTATCTAAAAAATAAGTACTAGTACCTAATGAATACCTACTAATATCTAATATATATGTACTAGTCATATTTGGAATACATACTTGTCAGAACTGAATAGTTGATATCTGAATGACAGATCCCCATAGAAGCCAATGGCAAAAAATTTAATTTGTTACTAGTCACAAAAGAATAGTCACTAGTCACTATCAAAATAAGTACTAGTACTTATCTAAAGAATAAGCACTAATAGCAACTGAATAAGTACTAGTAATGGAATAGATACTAGTATCTAAAAAAATAAGTACTAGTAGGTTAAAATGATTAAATGTTAAAACGGCTTGCCATAATATTACAAATGATTTTGATATCAAATAAATGCAGTTCTTTACAACTTTCTGTTCCTCAAAGAATCCTGAAAAAAAAATTATTATTATCAATTTGTGGTTTCCACATAACTGTCTTGAGCAGCAAATCATCATATTAGACTGGTAAGGATCATGTGACACTGAGGCCTGGAGGAATGATGCTGAAAATTCAGATTTGCCATCACAGGAAAAAAATAACATTGTAAACTAAAAAAAATAACATTCAAAAACGAATCCTACGAAACCCCAAACCTTTGAACGCTAGTGTACATATTTATAGTTGTGTAAGAAAGAATACATTATGATGTGAAGAAACACCAGACAAAAGGTATGCAGATTTGATGGATATAACACACAGATGAAGACAAGCTCCACTCAGATATCGCCACCTATTGGCAAAGTCTAAGTACAGCAGCCCACATTTGAAAAAAAAAAAAAAAAAAAAAAAAAAAGGATTTCATAATTTTATCATTTCAAAATTGTCATTATTTATTCCCTCACATTGTCCTGTGTGAAATTATTATTTCTTCAATCAAACAAAAAAAATAAGCCATCTTGAGGAATGTCAAGCCCCAAAAAGACAAATTAAAGCACCATTAGCATCCACATTTTGAGTCTTACATTACTTTTCCAAAAAAAGACAAATTTAATTTGATATTCACTGAAAATGCTTGCACATATTCATTTTATGGTGCTTTTTGTGGCTTGAAAGTGTACATTTATAAAAAAAGAGCTGCTTTTCTGATAAATATCTTGGCTTTTCTTATCTTGTGTCCCACACAGAAATAAATTCAAACAGGTTTGGAACATGTGGGTGAGAACTGATCTGATCAAATCTACGATAAATCTAAGTGTTACGTTATTGGTGTCTGTAAACAAAAAACCTATCTACGTTATTATTCTTCTGCAAAACAATCACTGTTAATCAATCTGACCCTTCCCTGTCAGTGGTTAGAGCCCCGACATGCCGGCAGTTACCTGGGAAACGAGAGAAGAGAGAGCATCTCTTAAGAGACAGGTGACGAGGACGAGACACACTCACTGGGAGTGAGAGAGAGAAAGACAGAGATTGATGGGACATGTAAGACAGGGTTAAGGGAAGAGGGAAGTACAGGTAGAGGGAAAACACAAGATGACACGCACTACCACTCAAAAGTTTAGGGTCAGTGAGATGTTTTTTTAAAGGAGTAGTTCAACTTTTGCTGATAATTTACTCACCCCCATGTCATCCAAGGTGTCCATGTCTTTCTTTCTTCAGGCGAAAAGAAATTAAGGTTTTTGATGAAAACATTCCAGGATTTTTCTCCATATAATGCACTTTACTGGGCACCAATTAATTTCTTTTCGACTGAAGAAAGTGACATGGACATCTTGGATGACATCTTGGGGCGAGTAAATTATCAGCAAAAATGTTTTCAAACTCTTTTAAGTAATTAATGCTTTTATTATAGCAAGGACGCTTTAAATAGATCATAAATGACAGTAAAGCCATGTTTAACGGTACAAAAGATTTCTATTTCAAATAAATGCTGTTCAACGTTCTATCCATCAAATAATCCTGAAAAAAAAATTAGAGAGATTTCAGTCTCAGAAAAAAAGTGAGTTCTTGCCTCAATCTTTATGCCAAAAACATTCTAAATTAGGAAATATTTTCATGATTAATTCATACAATTTAAACCAGATTAAAAACAATTAAAACAAAGGTTTTATAAAGCACCCTTTCTTCTAAGAGTGAATGGTTTTCTCATTTATTCCTATGGTTTATTTCCATATTATGAATATGGTATAATTTTAAATCTTATATGTGGGCTTTATTCATTTATTTATTTATTTTTAACCATTTTACTGTATTCTTGATCAAATAAAGCAGCCTTAGGTAAGCATAGGAATTTTCTTTCAAAAACACAAAAAATTGTATGAATCCGAAACCTTTGAACGATAGTGTACAATACATTCATGAGCACAGATAGAAAAACACCAGCATGACCTCTATTATAAATAAAGTGTTAATTGACCCAAAAATTGATATTTATCAACTCGCCCTGATGACAATCCAAAACGGACTTACTTTCTTTCGTGGAACACAAAAAGAGATGTTAGGCAGAACATTCACGCTACTCTTTGTGTGAGGAAAACACTGAAATTTAAGTCATTAAACCCTACAAAGCCTCCTCTCCATCACGGCTCTCAAATCTCATTCGCAAAGTGCACATGAACATGTATTACGGGTTTAACATCAGTAATGCTGGTTGTTGAACAAGTGGAATATATGAAGAAACCAATTTTGGTCTGTTCCTCACACGAAGCTATCATATGGATTCAAAATGCTTATATGGTGGGAGTTGTAAGAAATACTTCACATTTTTCACAGCATTCACATTCAACCAACAATCTCCTTTTGTACACCACTGAAAATCATACAGGTTTGGAATGACGTGACGGTAAATTATGACAATTTTCGTTTATGGGTGAACTAACACTTTAAATGAACTAAGAGGAAGCAGATGGCCACTAGAGGGCGATGATCTACAGCTTTTCCAGAGCTCAACAAGTAAAGATGATGGGTGGCCTGGAAAAGTCCCAGTATCCCACGTGAGATAATTATAATTATGAGTGATTAGGGGCAAAGCCAGTTGTTGCTTTAAAGTATTTTTCCATCTGTTGTTGAACCCTTTCATAAGGTGGCCTTTACCATAATGCACACACAGACGCACAAACAAGACCACCTACTGTTCATCCATGCACAAATCCGAAAGGATAGTCTATAGGATATGATCTTTAAACAGACTAACCTGACGTTGAGTCACTTTTTTATTTATGAACCCACAGCTTTGAAGGGGTCAGTAACACAATATGTAGAAGTATATATGTTTGTGCATGTTGGCAAATCAAATATTAGAGGTTTAGACTGTCCTATTGATTCTTATTTTGAAGCTTTTGATGAAAAGAAGTATGAAAAGAGTCTTGGTTTGCATGCATTTCTGATGTATGTTTTACTCACCTAATGTTGGAGCGCTGAGAGCCATGACTCCATAGAAAGAGAAAGGTCCAGTCTCGAACTTCATGTTTTCATTCCCAGCCTCCACCTCCACACGACCCTGTACACAATGAAGGAAGATGATTCTGGGTGGGGTTTTTTTTTTTAAACAACCAAAATAATAATATTAATAATAATAAAATTGTGATTTGATATCAAAAAGTTTATAAATTGTAGGTTTAAACACAATATTCTGAAATATTATAGCAATTTAAAATAACTGTTTTCTTATTTAAATGTATTTGAAAGTGTAATTCCTGTGATGCAAAGCTGAATTTTCAGCATCATCACTCCAGTCTTCAGTGTCACATGATCCTTCAGAAATCATTCTAAGATGATGATTTGTGCTCAAGAAACATTTCTTATTATCATCAATGTTGAAAACAGCAGTGCCGCGAAATTATTTGTGGAAAACATGATACTTTTTATGAGGATAATTTGATGAATAGACAGTTTAAACGAGCAGGGTTTGTTTTTAATAGAATGTCTGTAACTGTAGCTTTTGATTAAATTAATGCGTCTTTGAATAAAAGCATACATTTTTTCTAAACTAATTTTATTGACCCCAAACTTCTGAATAGTGTAAATTCTGATGAAAATCTGCTCAGTAAAAAATTTTTTTTTTTTTAAATATTGCTGAAACAAGTACAGTACTCTTTTCAATATTTTGACAAGCTCAAAAAAAGGACAAAAAAATGTACTGTACAAAAAACATGCTCAAATTAAAGTTACTAATCATTGAAAATCATGTCTTCGATTGAAAGTCTGAACATTTTTCAAAACATCTTCTCTTTGTGTTTTACAGACAAAAAGGGTTTGATTGTGTGTTTTTAGGTGAACTAAACCTTTGAATGAATTTGAGACATAGTGGAGATGAGATCACACCACAAGACTAGTTTCCCAGAAGCACCACCACATAGGTGGACAGACACATAAATGAACGGGTAGCTTTAGACTGAGAAGGGCCTGAGTGGATTAAAACGATAGGAGTGTGTGAATGTGAGCTCTGGTCAAGAGGAATGTGAGAACTGTAGCACAGTAAATCCACTGAGACAACAATGATGCTCTGAGAGAGGGGGCCGAATACCACGAGTGACGGATGTCCACATAATGAGGTGCACAAAGCAGTGACACACACACACAAACCCTGCTGCGAACATCAAGGTAGTGAGATTGTTTGCAGGGAGGGACTGCAGCAGCTGCATGAATCCCGTTTTTCTAGAAAGATCAGGTCAATCACGTTTCACAAATATGCAAACTGACCTTACAGAGAAAGACCTCCAGGACAAAAAGTACAGACACAGACAAACAAACATCAGAAACGCAGAGAAGAGATCTTTAAATAGATCGTCCTGACTGTGTCATTGTGCCACTTAATAGGCAAATCCACGACTGAGAAGGTGTAAATATATGTGTATACCCTTCATGTGTGTGAAGGGTCAAGGGTGTGGTAAATATAAAGGTAAAAGTTCACATTTGTCCTTTATAAACACACTTAACAAGCAAATCCCGCATTAGGATGTCAACAACAAACAATCTCGCATATCCAGTTCTTACAAATACAAAACAGCAACTTTGAGAAATGAGGACCATCAGAGACTTCAATTGTTTTTACTAAAGCCAATATTTGTATTAATAAATAATAGTGAAAATAATAACCTCTTGTGTTTTTAAATAAAACATTGAGTTAATTTAAAAAATAAAAATACAAAAATATTGAGACTTATTGTTATTCAAGTATAATAATATTTTAATAATAATATTTTAAAATAAAGCCAATTGTTTTAAAAAAAATAGTAGTATTCATAATCAATATTAACTTAATTTTTTTGCATTTGAATAAATGATTATAAAAAAAATTATAATAATAAACATTGACTTCTATTGTTTAAAGAAGCCAATTCTTGCATTTTAATAATAATAAATTATACTACTACTACTAATAATAATAATAATAATAATAATACAAAAACATTTATTTGTTTTTAAATGAAGCCAAATATTTCATTTTCATATTGCAAACTTGTCAGATTTAGCCAACTCATTTGAATATCTTTACCTCGTACACACAGTGAGCCTTTACTGGCAGGCAGATGGGCTGTATGAATAATAGAGGTGTTGAAAAGAGATAATGTTTGTTTATATACTTGTGTGTGTGTTTGTGTGTACGTGCAGAAGGTCTCGTTGAGTTGCATCACTCAGTAACCTCTTCTCAGCGTCAGTATTGTCAATCATTCACAAACATAACGTGGGTGGCCATGCGCACAGTGTAAAATTACTATGAGTATGTTTAACGGCTCATTGTTTGAGTTACTAACAACAGTGAGCACAAGCAAACATCTTCAAATATTTGTGTACAGAGCAGACAATCACAGCCTCTCTTCCTGCACTGCTATAATTCTCTTCATCACGACACGGAGTTAAAAATAGGTATGTGCAAAACTAAACTATATATATCCAAAATCAATTAGACAGTGGTTTGTCTGAACAATTAGACGCTCTTGAAGATGTCCTGTATAATTATGCAGCTTAACAGTACCAGACATATTTCTTTAATATATAACCAAGCAAGCAGAGCCCTTCAGTACAGTGACCAATAGATATTTAACACAAAAAAACAGGGTTTTGTTTCATAAAAAGTTCACAGTGCTCACAAAAATGAAGACCTACAAACCTATGTGATGTTATAAATAATAAGAGCTTTAAATCACGGCGAATGATTCAGAACCTGAAAGTAAATAGTCTAAAACCCTCACTGAGAATCTGCGGATACATCTTCAAAATATTAAAGCTAAATCTCCATTGGTGGACCTCAATAGCTGACTAGTCCTGACCTTTCACATAAAGCTCACCGCATGATATTTCAAGCTTTCTTTATATTTCTCATGACTTTGAGGAGAGAAGCCTATACGCTGAGTTTCAGTTCCTATTTCTGCGATTGACTGACTAATAAAATTTTGACTATTAGGGGGCAGGCCTAGTTTCTAGTTGAAAGCGGTGTGGTGTAAATGGCCCCTTAGCTAAACTTTAGATGAATCTTGAGCTAAATCTTGTTTTTAGATTTGGAGAGAGAAACTAATTGTGTAGATTTAAAATAAATAATCTAAAAGCTAAACATACAGTTTTTCTTGACCATACTAAACCCCTGGTCAGAGCCTGACTCCACCCACTGGCAATATTTGAAAAATGCTGAAAAAGTGGGCAGACCCCAGCGGAGATTGAGGGGACGAAATAGATGCTAAAACACTCTATCCTGATTGTTTTCAATACTCGCAATTCCAACTCCAGACTCGCTATAGTGGTTTTGACGAAAAAAGTTGGTTTTTATACTGCCAAGGGCGTAGCTCATGGTGAGCTGAAACGTGCGAACGTCACGAAGAACCGCAAACATCCAATAGGAAAATTCAACTGCAGTAGCCACCGTTCAACCTGAAGAGGGCAGCACTAACACGTTTTTACACCATATATTTTTTACACTTTATAAACAAATGTCAAAATAGTTACTTGAATCAATGACTGGTTTTAATAAAGATCCATTCTTAAAGATCGTTAACTAAAAAAAGTTGGTTTAGGGTTTAGTTACTCTTTAAAGGTGCATTGCGCAACATTTCATGTTAAAAATAGCCGTTTTTCGAACCCATACATGCTTAAACCAGAGTTGTAGTACTCGAGACTCGGACTCGTCTCGGACTCGGTCTCGAGACCATATTTTAATGGTCTTGGTCTTGTCATGGACTCGTGTCCATTTGGACTCGGAATTGACTCGTACTCGAACATTTTTTTTTTTTAGGACTCGGAATTATTCCCGAGTCCACTCGAGTTCAATTAAAAATATTTTTCATGATTATTAATGTATGTTAATAAAATATTTCTTTAAATTGATTGACATGCCCAGTGATTGGTGATTTTCTAGATTTTCAACTGCGCATGACAAATTGTAATAAAATTACTTTTAACACCACCTACTATGAGGCCTTTTTACCCTAAACTGATCATATTTTTTAAACTCTAAGTAAATTCAGTAAAAAAAAAAAAAAAAGAAGATTTCTCTAAGTAAATAAAAGTAAATTAGGTAATCAACCCTCACTGGTCTCGGTCTCGACCGTCTCTGGTCTCGGACTCGACTCGGACTCGACTCTCTATGGACTCGGTCTTGACTCGGACTCGACTCTCTATGGACTCGGTCTTGACTCGGACTCGACTCTCTATGGACTCGGTCTTGACTCGGACTCGACTCTCTCTGGTCTCGGTGTCGACTCGGACTCGAGTGAGGTGGTCTCGACTACAACACTGGCTTAAACAATTACCTGATGGGCTGAATGAGCCTTTCTCTGATCACTGCGATTGCCTCTATAATCCTGCACAGTAAAATAAATAAGAGGGATTTGGGACGGGATTTGAGACTCACGCTATGTCTGGCAGATTTGTGTACTCACCGCCATTCTCCGTATCAGCGAAGACAACTCGAGCGACACAACTTTAGTCAACTTTCAACAAAAGTAGAAGATGGATTCAAAGAGACGGGCTTGTGGTTCATTCCAAGCCCCAACGCAAACTCCACGCAAGACAAAGAAAATAAAAACGTTTGTCTAGTGCCAGGCGTCGGAATAAGACGAGAGTCAACATCGGGAAGGCTTTCAACAAATGGAGAGATCTCCGGTCTGCTCTAGGGCTCAAACGGGAAGTAATAACTTATATTGTTCAAGAACGTGTTTCCATAATAATACAATCATAAGTGGATACAGTAAGCACATAAAACAGTTCAACATGGAGATAGATGGAAACAAAAGTTTTCTAGTACCCCCGTTTTCTCCTCACACACACATAAGTGTGTAATTTACTCAAATGCCTTTCCTTTCATATATTTAAAATGACTTGCAGATTAATAACTTTATTACCTCTGAAGACTTTATGACTATAACAAAATATTTGTGCGGCTGATGCTCCTTTGGTTATGAACAGCTTGCGTGTGTATGGTCCATGAGCATGCACACCTCTGGTTGCAGTTTCGCTTGTCACCACAGGGGGCGTTGTTCTGCAAAAACTCAGAGACTTGCGCAATGCACCTTTAATTTTTAGACAATACAAAAATAAACATCAAAAAGGTTCGTCTTATCTTTACATTAGAAAAATAATATTAAAAGATAAACCTATAAAAAAAATCTTATGTTTTACTTATGTCATCTTATGTTTTACTAGTTATGTTTCTTGATATTAGGTCTTCAGATTCTATCAAAACATTAAGTTTAATTTCTTAAAGTCCTTTAAGCACACACACACACAGGAGCGCAACAGAAGAAGTGGATCTTTAGCACATAGCTTGACACCTCAGAGAAACTATCATTAACATTTGATGAAGGTCAGTCGGCCCGCTCTCAGTTGGAGGCCATCTTCAACTGGTGCCAGGAAAGAAAGGTCTCCATGTTGGGAAGTCTACTTGCAAGCACACTCAATGAATTAAATAATAATCATAATAATACAGCACATCCTGCTTCCAACACACACACACACACACTACTATTGAGCGGCTTTAAATAATAAATAACAAAAAGGCACACAAACAGATGCCCGACAGCCTCAGACTGCTGCTAGTGTGCTCTTCATGATCTATTAATGAATCTCCTTCCCGCTGTGAATAATCTACACCGGATGAACTAACTTCAGACATTTTAACCGGAGAGCTTGAACTTGACAAGTTAAGTCCATGACAGTTCAAGCAAACAAAGTTCACACTCTCAGAAGCGTAAATGCCAAAAATGTTCAAAGTGCACACAATTATGCTTTTTTAGATATTACCTTTCATGTAGCGGTAATATAGCTGTTTGTGTTTGTCAAGATTAAAGTGTCTCTCGAAAGAAAGAACCGGTTCTGAACTGCCTGAAAAGTCGTCGGTTAAAAAAAAAAAAAAAAATCAAAAAAAAAAAAAACAACCGTCTTACTTTCTGCTCGAAACCTATGTAGACCCCAAATTTGCATAATGATAATGGTTTTTGCATTGTATATTATAAAAAAACATAAGTTTTTTTTTATATTGGATGCATGTAAATCTATTATAGGAGACCTCCAGAACAAAATCAGGAGCCTTTAAAGTTTAAACTAACATGAAGAATATTTGGCTCCCTGCATTTATTTAGTGGATTATCATAGTTTTGAATGTTCATTATAGAAGAAACAATGTGTGAGGTCTAAAATTCACTGAATCACTGAAAGGTTGAGGTGTGCATGTGATGTTTAACCATCATGAGCTGAATGGTCTAATGATTGTTTAGGCCAATAATAACAACAACAAATCCAAGAAAGAGACGGAGAGAATGAATGAAGGAATACGTGATGGATGATTGTTCCACTGTGGGAAAAAGTACAACTCTGCATTTAAGAAGTAATCTGGATTTTGCATGTGAAAAGCTCCGAAAATCTAAGATGGGCTTCATCCAGGTGATGACAATTTAACACAGTGCAAAATCACCAAGCTAATGGATGGGAAAGCGTGTGCAGACATGTTTTTCGTAGTTAAACCTGCTTTATTGGCAATAACCTCCATTAAATTACTGCAGTTGCACAACACTTAGTATTTTGGCTCAGTTCTTTATACAAAACAGTTGCAGGATATTTTTGGGATGCCTTTCTTGAGAGTTTTGAGACTAAAGTCAAGACAAGATACCTTTTCCCTCCTTTCTTTTTCTCCACCAAAACATACACAAACAGCCTCTTTTTTACTGTAGCTTCTGAGGGATACTTCAGGATTTAGCATTGAGCTTTGTATTAGTAGAAAACTTGTAGTATTTTCCAATTACCGTGCTTTCCACCCTCATATCCCCCTGAGACGAGAGATTTATGTATTTTTTGTCTGGAAAATATCCTCCGATGATGCAAAAATCGTCATTTTGCGCCATCTGAGGATTTTTTGGCCAAAGGCTAAAGACTAGCCAGTAGGGTCTGTCCCGCATGTTCTCAACCCGTCCATAGAGGGCGATCTCACTCACAGAATGAACACATAGTGTCAGCCATCTTTTTTTGGAAGCTAAGCTAGCAGGCTCTTGTTCTGTGGAGAAAGCTGGGTAGTAGGGGTTACCATCCTCTTTTTCCCGGACATATCTGGCCGTCGATGTCCGGGATTCAGCTTTTGCTTTCATTGTTTGCATGCACAGCTTTTGTTTCAATCTAACTGAATTCACTCCGATTGGTGAATCTGAATTTAGTGTTTACATGAACGCTAAACAAGTAATCGGTTGATGTGCGTTTTAACATTGCTAAGAAAATTCCCGCTCCTCCGTGAGAGATACGAGACCGGTGCGTCTCACAGGTGTCGCTCATCGGTAATCACGCCACCGGCCTCGCGTCGTTCTCCCGCGGCCCTCACTCGTCCGGCTCGCCACAGTAAACATGATGAATGGCGACTGTAGACCGCAAAAGCCGAATCCCGGACATTTTGGGCGATCTAGAAACATATTTTCGAACAGACTCACCACAGAGACTCACTAATAGCCTAGACTTGTTGTTTAACTACTGCGCTCTGTTACCAGTAGGCGTGGCCTCCTAGGGCAGCGAAGCAAGTGCATTGTGGGAGTTGTTGTCTTTCATCCACATAAGCCAAAAATTCATTTTCTGGCTTTTCTCAGTCTAGAAAGCTCCAAATTCAAAACTAATTTCACATTTCTTCTACATAAATGACCCATTTGTAAATACACATTCATCTTTCCAGATGTGAAGAAGCAATCCCTTTAAGCAACCAGCACATATACATGTATACAAAAAGTGCAACTTTTTCTTGAATCTTCAACTTTCCTCTCTTTTCTTGAAGGGAAATTAAATTAAGACACAATTGCCCACATCAGCACATATAGCAGTTAATTATTACTATTTGTGATAACTGTTTTTCTCATCTACACTATTGTTCAAAAGTTTGGAGTCAGTAAAAGGTTATTTAAAGAAATTAATACTTTCATTCAGCTAAGAAGCATTAAATTGAAAAAAAAAAGTGACAGGAAACGCAATTATACTGCTACAAAAGATTTTTTTTACTTTACATTCAAAGAATCCTGAAATTGTTTCCACATAAATATTAAGCAGCACATCCGTTTCCAAATGATAATAATAGGGGAAAAAAAAACTTACAGACTAAACTTTTGATCGCTAGTGTCAAAACTTCTATATCTAAAACCAAAACCTTCTTTTGAGGTACTCTGAAATCATTTCTGATAAGGCCATAGCGCACAACATAGATGATCAGCTGGGCTGTACCCAAACATCATCATATAGCCCTGATAAACTGTTTTGTAAGCCAGCAGTTCTGTTGAATCAATTCTCCAAATTTAGCATGTGACAAAAAGGCAATGCCAAACACACACGCTCATGCTGCGAGCCAAAGCCTGTTTTCTTAAACCGCTTAAAACACCTCGTCTGCCCAATTGGCTGCAAGCCATGACTTAGGTAAGGATCAGGTGATTAGGAGTCAGTTTGTGCCATTACCTGAAGTATGAGGATGAAGTAGTCCACGGGTTTGCCACGCAGGTAAAGATAGTGATGTGGAGATTTCTTTTCGTTCTCGTTGAACTTGATCTCCTGGATCACATCAGGGTGTTTAAGGATACGCAGAAGGATTTTCTCTGATATCAGCGATGGACTGAACAAATTAACCTCTGCAGAGAAAGACAGAACAGACAAGACATGTCAAATAGACCATTTTGCTTAATTTAAGATGTATATTGTTGTACTTTTTGAGAAACGTGACCTGTAACACCTTACAATAAGATTAAACATGTTGGTTTGTGGTACTTAAGGTTTCATTTCTTAACATTAGTTAACATGAACTAAAAATGAAAAATTCTTAAAGGGGCACTTTAAGGTTGGTTTTCCGCCTGGGAATGCTGGGGGGAGCGGGAAAAGTCACAATTCTCTGCAGAACAGGTTATTAAACCATTCAAATGATTTCTAAATGGTTTTATTAAGTTGAAATAGTTGCCAAGTGCTCGTTTAATCTAAGGGTTTTATCTAAGTTTACACGATAAAGATGTACTAACAACGGAAACTTTTTCCTTTGTGTTTTCCCGTTTTCTAAAGTTTGATTTTTAAGGCCCCCAAAAGGTTGTTGTCATGTAAATGACCGGAATAAAATGCATAAAAAGTTTCCAATTTTTAGTCAAAAAACAGTGTCATGTAAACAGCCCCTTAAGGTTAACTCAAACATTCACTAAAATGTTATTAAAATCAAAAGTCGCATCTGTTAATATTATTTAATGGACCTGAGCTAACATGAACAAACAATGAACAGTTGTATTTTTATTAACACTAAAAAACAAAAAAGTATGAATAATACTGTAATAAATGCAATGCTGATTGTTAGTTAAAGCATTAACTAGTGGGACCTGATTATGAAGTGGTACAAATGTTACAAATTGAACCAACAAGGTTCATGTTAATCCACGCCAGCATCCAAGGCTATTTTCATGGCAAAAAACAGGCAAAAACATAAAAATTTTCATCTAGGTTAACATCAATTTCTTCACTGCATGTATAATTATTATGTCAATATGTCAAGTCAATATTATGACCATATTTTTTTCCCAAGTACATTTGAACAATTCCAAAACACAATCTTATTACTAATTATCAATTTTGTAAATAATCATTTAAGTGATGTATAATTGTTAAGGCAGGAAGTGAAAAACATCTTATATTCAGATGTGCATTAGATATTAAGGGAGTTGTTCACATTTAAAAAAAACTTTTGCTGATAATTTACTCATCCAAGATATCCACGTCTTTCTTTCTTCGGTCGAAAAGAAATTAAGGTTTTTAATGAAAACATTCCAGGATTTCTCTCCATATAATGAACTTCAATGAGAATGAGAGTTTCAGTGCAGCTTCAAACGAATCTTTTTTCGGTGTAGCTTCAAACGAATCTTTCTACGAGTCATTTCGTTCGTTGAAGTCATTTGGTTCATTCAACAAACGAAATGAACCAAATGACTCTAAAAAAGATTAGTTCGTTTTGATGAACGAGTTTGAACAGGAGAGTCACGAACGCTCATCACAGAACAGAGCAAATGTGAACATTTGAGCTTATAATACTTAAACTTTGTTATTTATTTTTGAAATGACCGATCGTTTCGCTAGATAAGGCCCTTATTCATCGTCTGGTGTCGTTTAAAGCCCTTTGAAGCTGCAATGAAACTCTCATTTAGACCTTGAACTGTTTGGTTGCCAATGAAGTCCATGGTGAAAAATCCTGGAATGTTTACATCAAAAACCGTAATTTCTTTTCGACTGAAGAAACAAAGACATGGACACCTTGGATGACATGGTGGTGAGTAAATTATCAGCAAATGTTTGCAAAACCAGGCAAGGCAAGGTACACATACTGTTACACTCAGTCTGGTGATTGTTTACCTGTTGCTAGGAAGCGGTGAGCGGCCAGTAGCAGCTGAGGAGAGATCTTGACTTTAGACTCACTCTCGTGTTTAAAGGCAGAGAAGTCTCGCTTGTTCTTATTGTGTGCCACTTTCTTTCTGTTGCGGTTATCAGCTGCACAAAATAAACACACAAAAACTGATATGAGCAGAACACTTAGTAATTTAGTCAGATGACTTAAAGTCCCTGTAAAGTCAAAATTAAGTATGTGTTCTGAGTTTGTCACACCACAGAAAAATGTGTTATTAGTCACCCTGCCAAATTTGAATGATAAAAAAGCCGGCAAGTACATAAAATAAGCCATCAAAATCTTGAAAAAATGAGCAGTTATCTCTGTTCTCAAACGCTTGGGGGCGTGTCTACTGGCTGTGCTGAAACCACGCCCACTAGCGGGAAAGCTGTCGACAGTGATATTAGGTGAAACTGCTTTCGGGACGGGAGGATGAACACTGAGGCGGGAGATGTTCGTTTCGGCCCCGTTCACCAGTAACAGCGGATTATCAGTGAATCCCAGTTGTCTTTGAGGAAAGTTTATAAAACTATCCAGTGTAAAATGATCACTTCAGTGGCGGGTGTTGGCGGTGATCCTCAGCTCTTCATCAAGGTTGGCTCTCTAAAAACCTGTTCTTGATGTGATCGTTTTTAGGGAATTTAAATAAAGATACCGATCTGTTTTGTACATGATCGCATCCAGGTAGTAGCCTATGCATTTCTGTGTTGAAGGCATAGCTAGCTAGCAAACTGTAGGCTCAGCTGTAGTAACTAATAGTACTGACAGTCACTCGCGATTGAGCGGTGAATGCGAATGTGCTCGGGGAGTGTTATTGTGTGTTAGGGGAGAGATCAGACTCTGTGCGTCATCAAATAGGGGCGTGTCCAGGAGCTCATGGGCTCCAGTGCATCGTCGAGCCCTGTTTTAGCCCCGCCCAAACAATCCGTAAAATTGCAATGGTGAAAAACTGTTTAACGGTCTAACTCCACATTTCAGTACTTCATAGTACACAGTCTTTGTAATATGTTTTAGCAATACATATGTAACATTTATAATGTGTTTAGAACTTTTTTGTAGAATTGCCTTTACAGGGACTTTAATTCCTCCAACAACAAAGACAAAAAAAAAAAATCACATTGGTACCATGAAAACTCTAACATCATAAACATGATGATATGGGCTTTTCTCCAAAAAATGCTGAGTGCATGTCTCTGTCATTTCGTAAGCATACGTGAAATGGTGTGTGATGCAGCACAGCAAGAGGAAGTCAAATGTATGTGTTGGAAAACTGATATGTGCAAATTGCTGTGTGAATTTATTTAAAGAAAACACTAAAAACTCATTGACTAGACACTGTCCACTCACTGTAGAGGTCAGACTCGTCCAGGATTTCTGATTTGATGATCTCCTCGATGACATCTTCCAGGGTGACCAATCCCAGCACCTCATAGAACGGATCTCCCTCGCCCTCGTTATTGACTTTCTGAACAATCGCCAAGTGGGATTTACCTGCAGAAGATTGAATTAGAAGTTACTCTTTCAACAAATAATGAAAATAATAAACATATTCAGCCAAATAACTCAAATCAACTCAAATCAACCTTTGGTCAATAACACATTGGTACCTAGTCGACCGTTCTCTGAGATTTGTTTTCATGATAATCAAATGTAAAGAGTTTTATCTCTAAAAACTGTTTAGAGTAGTATATGGGGGCATATAATAAGTAAAAATAAATCGATAGTTAATACCACTAACAAGGCTCAAAATAGCCCCACACTAACAAGGTAGCATAATGAGGGTCCCTACATGCAAAAGATATTTTAGGAAGACAATCCACTTCGTGGATACAGACAGGAGCCATCTTTGGAAAACAGTCTCGACAAGTCAAACCACGAACGACGTGCTAAGTGAGCTGAACTGTATGATGTTCAGCAAACTTCTGAACTGTATGAACGTCGTTTGTGGTTCGACTTGTCGAGACTGTTTTCCAAAGATGGCTCCTGCCTGTATACACAAAGTGAACTGTTTTTAGTCCACGGAGTGAACAACTTGTTATTTATTTGTTCTTGTTTTATTACTGACTCAAAGTTTGAAATCAAGCTTTCTTGTGCTGTCTAAATGCTATTATAAAATTATCCCATTGTAAAAACAAACACAAAAGAGTCACTGAGGGGTGAACCCTTTAGCATCTACAATCATGTAACAAGGTTTTTATTTGGCATCCCCACAGTAAATGCACATAGTGTATCCTACAGTACGCTTTTGCTCAATTTAGTGAGAAACCACAGTAGGCTACAGTAGCGCGCTGCTTACTATATCTTGTTTCTTTGTAAATAGTGTCATGGACAAACAGAAAGAGCCTTAGGGTTCACACAGTTTATAAGACGTCTATTGTTGCCATTCAGCACACAAAGAGCCAGGAAATCCTAAAGCGTTTGCTCATCAAAACAAAAATCCAGGAGTTATGCGTAGACATAACACCCTGTTGCACTGACATAAGGAGCCAAAACAGTGAATTGCGAAACATAATTTAGCATCTACAAAATATTTCAACTCGTCTCGTCCAAAACCACAAAAACACTTCCTATCTTCTACCACAGAAGTTTTGACTGCAAATGTTTAGACCATAGAACAATCACAGGAGAATGAAGATTTCACTGCAATGAAAAAATGATATTTACTACATGGTATTTAAAAGGCTCAATGACCATTCAAAGTTCGGGATCACTAAATTCAGCAAGAAAGCTTCAAATTGATCTAAAATTACAAAAATTAATGTTCTTTAGAATGTTGTTTACATCAAATTGTCCTGAAAAAAAGTCACTTTCCACACTTCATTAAGCAACACAAGTTACACAACCATTTTCAACTAATAATAAAAGGAATGTTTCTTGAGCATCCAATCAAAATATTATAATTTTTTTTCAGGGTCACTTAATACTAAAACACTTGATTATTGACTGCTGGAAATTCAGCTTCACCACTACAGAAAAAAAATATATAAATTAAAATACAATAAAATAAAAAACAGAAAATAAAATCTTCATTAAAAAGTAAAAAAAAAAAATCTACAACTGTACAAATAAAATGTATAACTGAATTATATATATATATATATATATATATATATATATATGTGTGTGTGTATAGAAAAAAACTGAAATATTATTAGAGTAACAAAATGTATATATTTATTTATATATATATATATATATATATATTTTTTTTTTTTTTTTTTTACTGTATTTTGATCATATAAATGCAGCATTGGTGAGCATAAGAGACTTCTTTCAATACAATGAAATAAAAACCTTACTTCTTAGTGTGTACATGCACAATGTTGTTTTAAATTGTAATAATATTTCCCAAAATGACAACTATTTTGAACGATCCAACATTTTTTTTTTATCAACTTCTGAACGCCAGTGTACTTTCAAGAATAATATAATAAAAGTCCTAAAAACAACTATAGTACTATGGGGTATGTCCAAAAACATGGTAGTAGAATGATAGCCATGTTTACGTTTTTCAGATTTCAAAGTCAATTAAAGACAGCATGGTATTACCATGGTGCATTTCTAAATCATATCGTGGTAGCAACATGGTACCACATCTAAACAATGATAATACCATGGTACTTTTGCAGATAAGGAAAGAAGAGTTAAAGCTCGCCAGCTTATCTTCCATCTGACTGTTTGTAATGTGACCGGATGTAGCTAATAAAGCCTGCGCGGCACATGCAGACTAAACAGCCTGTACTCGAGTGATGCAGAAGATTGCGGACCCCTGATTCTACAGCAAGTGTCTTTGCTTGAGATAAGTGTAAAGTCAGGTCAGTCCGCCTGAGGAACAGATCTCTGGCAGCAGACGTCTCTCAGTGGGTCTGCATCGTGCTGCAGAGGAACAAAGGAGCCAAACATCATGACGACACAACAGAGAGAAACTCTTCACGTCATGAACCAGTGGAACGCTCTGAAAAGCTTAGTTTGGCTAAATGTAAACTAAAAACCATCTACTGCCAAAACAACAACTCCACACAACACAATAGAAATAAAAATAGAATATTTTCATGACGTTCTGAATTCATTCTGAACCTACTCAGAATCATCAAACGCTCCGGACAAAACATATAACCCTCCAATGCAATCTGGAAGGCCATTACAAATAAACCGACCACTTCCTGAATCTGACGCAGTTTTACGATGGTGTAAATCTACTTTTTAAATGTCTTGCTCGGGAGGCACATGACCTCACATATCCCACAATATCCAAACAAAGCTTGGTTAAATCAATTCTGTGTTTATAATGAGAAGGACATTTTAAGCTATATCAGGATATGTTTATGGTACAAAGAAATAGAGTGAGAAATAGAGGTGATGCCACAAAGTACTAGAAAATTAAAATTCAAGTGCTGCTACCCACAAATGCAGGTTTTCCCAAAGTACTTTAGTTCAAAATCAAATCTTATTTTATTACATCTATCTATCTATCTATCTATCTATCTATCTATCTATCTATCTATCTATCTATCTATCTATCTATCTATCTATCTATAAAGATAAAGAACATTCTCTGCATTTTCTGCATTTCACAAGCCAGTTTTGTTTTGCCGAGTCATCAATCCCTGCAGCTAAAACAATGCTTGTCTTTCTCTTGCTCCCTCCCTTCCTCTCTCTCGCTCTCTCGCTCTGCATCAGTAAACACACTCACCCACTGACACACTCTGTATCCTGCGATCTACCTTAACAGCATCACCTGAAAGCCATTATGTTGGCATATTTATTCATATAGTAACACAGGACATACCTAATCATTCCAGAGTTTATTTAAACTTTTGGATCACTAGATTGAGTCGCTCACACCTCTAAATGCATCAAATCAGCATTTTAGAGGTTGATTAAAAGGTGTTACAATATTTGAAAGAAGACATTTAGGAGGATTTCTATGAGACTTGTAATGTATCCTGAATGACAAATCATTTTTAACCTGCAAAAAAAGATCTCCAATATTTTTCGAAGTCTTAATACATATGCAATACATCCAAATGTTCTTACACTGAAGACTTAAAAATAATGCATTAAACCAGCATGTTCACCACTGTGTCCTACAGAAATGGAGTTCTGCAGAAAGTGGACATTACTGATCTCCTCCAAATGAATCATTCGGCTAATCTGAGTCATATGCAATGTTTCTTTACTCGGGGATGAGTAAATTGCATTTGTAACTGCACACACCATCTTTAGTTTTTTTGTCATCTGCAGTTTCACTGAGGTTTCTGTTTCTGAAACTCATCTCAATTACTTCACTACACATACACTGAACATCTGTCTGCAGCCAGCACTATGCATAATGTGTGCGCGATTGTTAAATATCTGTAAGTTTACATTTGTGTACACTTTTTAAGTAGTTGTCTACTGCAACTTTACATCTTTACAAAAACTGTACAAATACTGTAACGTGAACATGAATTGCCACTTAAACTACTGCTACACTCTCAGAAAAAAAGGTACAAAAGCGGTCACTGGGGCTGTAGCTTTTCAAAAGATACACTTCTATACCCAAAGACTGCATATTGGTACCTTAGTGGTACATATTAGCACCTGAAATGTACATATTAGCACCTAAAATGTACAGATTAACACCTAAAATGTACATATTACCACCTAAAATGGACATATTACCACCTAAAACGTACATATTAACACTTAAAATGTACATATTAGGATTTAAAATGTACATATAAGCTCCTGAAATGGACATATAAGCTCCTGAAATGGACATATTAGCACCTAAAATATTAACACTTAAAAAGTACATATTAGCACCTAAAATATGGACAAAAGTTTACCTTTTGAAAAGGTACAGCCCCAGTGACAGCTTTTGTACCTTTTTTTCTGAGAGTACATACTTATCAGATTGGAACCAGACCCAAATGGTCTAAACGAGTTTTCTAAAACTATGCATGATTGGCTATTTGTCCGTTAGTTAACATTAAGTAAAGTCATCTGAAAAAGAAAGTGATTTGAGAGAAAGAGCAATATGGTCAATATGTGATACAGAAACTTTCACCAATTCTCAAATGTAATTTCAATAATGCATCAACTATTTAACTTAATAAATTATACTATAAGAAAGAATTAAAAATGTCAAAAATACAAAGACAAAATGTTTAATCGACAACTAAACATTAGTCAAAACTTCAATCAATTGACTTTAAATAAATCATTAAATAATTATGTAAAATGCATATACGTTAAATAAAAACTATTATTTTAGCTACAACCCCTTGACTTTAAATAAATCAATAAAGTGGTTCTAATCTAGACTAAATATATTTGTATTTTTATTTATTTAATACATATATATTAAATAAGTAATATATTATATATTACTGCAACAAAGAAACCCAGCTGATTTATTTAGATTTGTATATATACATATTTTATGAATATTTTATAAAATAAATAATATTCATATTTTTTAGCTAGATTTCTTTGTTGCAGTAATTACATCTTATCCAGATATATTCCAAGAAATGTCTATAAAAATCTCGACAACGTTTCAGTCTTTTTTCTCAGTTCAAAAGAAACCAAATTACACTTAAAAATTATAGTCTGACAAAAATGAAATGCGTTTTTCTAGAAAATTGCATATTTGTGCAATTAGGGAAAGCGAGGCTCTGACATTAGACCTAGAACCATCCAAATCCTCTTCTCCTTCCTCAACCGAGCCGTTCCTCCTTGGGATCGAACACAAGCACAAACACACAGTGTATGCTCGGTCAGCACTCCTAATCAACAAATGACATGACAGGAAGTGAAGGATAGGAAGAGAGAAGTATTTGTGACACTGTAGCCATGAATGCATTCACAGAGAAACCGTGATCCAACTAGAACACAGAGAGGCTTATGACATGACAATACCGTCAGAGAGCCGGACAAATCCACTTAGCAACCCTAATCACTGACCAAAACAACAATGTTTGACAGAAATGTGTCTTTTCCTCTTTCTCTGACTGTTTTTTTGGATCGCACTTACATGGGGCCAAAATTCTAGTGGCGTCAACCAGGAGAAAAGAAGACACGGGTCTTACAAGAAATCCAATGACTAAACTCACTGTAAACAAACCAAAAGTGCACTTTCAGGAATCAGCCATTCATTGTGGCTTTTGCCCTGCTTTTCCCCTTTACACATTCATACATGCATGCAATGCATAACCAAAACCATAATTTGCCAAAGTACCAAGTGGTAGAACCAGAGCAGCAACCCAAACACGGGGCGGCGGAGGCAGAATGCCGTCTTTGAGTACTGCTGTGTTTAAGCGGATGAGGAAGGAAACACAAAGATTCAGGTTTGTATCAGAAAAGACTTCTGCTTAAACGAGAGGAAGTGCTTCAAAACGAACAAACTCATGATAAGCTGAGTGAAGTCAGCATGAATATCAATGCCATCTTGTTTTTCATTTAATGAATCTAGTTGCCAGCTGGTAAATAATATATTACCTAGCCAGCCCAATTCAAGAGGACAGATACGAAAGCATGCGTCTTGGTGCTTGACTGCCTTTCTGCTTTCTGGTTAATGCCCAGCACACATTGTAGGATATTGGGCTGTCCCAGATGAAGGATGACCAATCGTGTTGTGTTTTCTGTGGTCGTGGCTCCAAAACGGTGTTCTAAGTCGTACAGTGTGAGAGGTTCAAAGATGGCCGTTTCAATGTCTTGCGACCAAAGATCGCCTGCGATAATTCTCTCACAGTGTCAGATATTTAACATGATCTTCTCAGTGCGTTTGCTGCTACAACCATTAAAAATGCAACATGAAATTGCGGATTGATCAATGCAACATGGCGTTAAAGGAACACTCCGACTTTTTGGGACTTTAGCCTATTCACCTTACCCCCCAGAGTTAGGTAAGTCCATACATACCTTTTTCATCTCCGTGCGTGCTATAAGTCTGTTTGACGCACCCACCGCTAGCCTAGCTTAGCACAAAGACTGGATGTGAATGGTTGCAACTTTCATACTAATCCAAATGAGTGGCAAAATAACGCAAACGTTTTCCTATTTACATGTTGTGATTTGTATAGTCACAGACTGTACAAATAACAAAGTCAAATGAGACACAGACATCTTTTAACCGTATAAAACCTGGGAACTATTCTCTGAAGGCGAAGCACTGCTACTTTGACGGAGTGATAACCGCATCACCGGAGACACGCCGTGGTGAGGAGCGGAGAGTTCGCTCAGTGTTTGGGTAACAGAGTCAGCAATTTATAAATAGTAAAAGCGTAGTTTAGAGTCATGGGTTTTCGCTCTATTGTAAATAGCTGCGACAGTAAACAGGGGAGGTAACACCATGTTTCACAGAATTCCAACTAAAAACGCTGACTGGATGAAGAAATGGCCAACTTACTTACTCTGGATATTTATCCAAACACACCTAAATAGATTATCAAGGGACATTATGTTTGCTCGGTACATTTCAATGGACGACTATATTGAAAAAATGGAATTTGCCACACGGACCATAATGTGCTGAAGGATACGGCTATCCCATCGATAGCACAGACAGGACAAGTGGATCACCTGCGGCTGAGGTAAGTGTTCCGTTATGTTTTTAGATGACCTACTGTAACAGTGCCTTTAGCCAGAGCTAATGTAACGTTAGTGACACTATTATATGATTAGGGTATGAATATGTTTTTATCTTGATGCGGTGCGGACGCGCTTGGAAAAAAAACGAGCGCGTTCACCGCGTTGAACTTGCACCCTGCGCGCGGCGCGCCTAGTAGCCTAAATTTGAAATAACCATGGAAATAACGAACTTGAGCGTGCAAAAGGGTACGATAGGCTGTGAGTTTATTGTGCAAAAACAATTTGTGCTATTACTTTCCCCTTATTCTATCATATAGTAATGCAATTATACTGTATATTATATAGGCTACTGTTGAATACATTTGGTTCAGCTAATAAATTGCATTTAAAATATATTGATTCCTGTAAAAATAATTATTTATTCATGTGATATTTATAAATCTGGGTGCGTTTTTGGTTGGAAATCAATGAAACATGGTACTGTATTACCTGGTCTCCCCTGTTTATTGTCACAGCTCATACAATAAAGCAAACACCCATGATAAACTATGCTTTTCTATCTAACGTTAGTAATTGCTGACTCTTTACTCCAACACTGAGCGAACTCTCTGCTCCTCGTCACGGTGCGTCTCAGGTAAGGGTTATCACTCTGCCCAAGTAGCAGTGCTTCGCCTTCAGAAAATATAGTATTTATACGTTCAAAAGATGTCTGTGTCTCATATGGCCTTGATATTTGCACACTCTGTGACTATACAAACCACAACATGTAAATAGGAAAACGTTTGCGTTATTTTGTCACTCATTTGGATTAGTATGAAAGCTGCAACCATTCACATCCAGTCTTTGTGCTAAGCTAGGCTAGCGGTGGGTGCGTCAAACAGACTTATAGCACGCACGGAGATGAAAAAGGTATGTATGGACTTACCTAACTCTGGGGGGTAAGGTGAATAGGCTAAAGTCCCAAAAAGTCGGAGTGTTCCTTTAAAGGAGTAGTTCACTTTTAAAAAAAAACTTTTGCTGATAATTTACTCATTTTGTTTTTGATGAAAACATTCCAGGATTTTTCTCCATATAATGGACTTTACTGGTAACCAAATGGATCAAGGTCCAAAAAACAGTTTCACTGTAAACTGTTCAAAGGGCTTTAAACAATTTCAGGTGATGAATAAGGCTCTTATCAAGAGAAACGATTGGTCATTTAAAAAAAAAAAAATAAAGTTTAAGTTTTATAAGCTCATGGTCGCCGTGCTCTGTTCTTTGACGCACGTTTGTGACTCTCCTGTTCGAACTCGTTCATCAAAATGAACGAATCTTTTTCCGAGTCAATTTGTTCATTCCGTTCGTTGAATGAACCAAATGACACGAAAAAAGATTTGTTCATTTTGATAAACGAATTCGAATAGGAGAGTCACAAACGCGCATCACAGAACAGAGCACGCCGACCATGAGCTTATAAAACTTAAACTTTGTTATTATTTATTTTAAAAGAGTGATCGTTTCGCTTAATAAGACCCTTATACATCGTCTGGAATCGTTTAAAGCCCTTTGAACAGTTTGCACTGAAACTGTCTTTTGGACCTTGAACCGTTTGGTCACCACTGAAGTCCATTATATGGAAAAAAATGCTGGAATGTTTTTATCAAAAACCTTAATTTTTTTCGACTGAAGAAAGAAAGACACGGACATCTTGGATGACATGGGGGTGAGTAAAATATCAGCAAAAGTCTTTTTAAAACTGAACTACTCCTTTAAAACTATTTACCTGGCTCTATTTGTTTACCACTAGCGCATGCTGATTATGTTTTATACTTCTATACTAACTTGCGTTGATGCCTACGATTCAACAGGTGTCATCATCGTACAGTCTACATACATGTCATACCCAAGTTTATTAGATCCATGTAGATCCAGGTGTGATTTGTAATGATCTTATAGGACTACTAAAGGCATAATGCATAAGGTAAAGGCACAAGTCTGATTTAACACCATAACAATCTCAAAGGGATCATCCACTGCACAGAGAAGTTTAATTAACAGCGTATCCAAAGATTTTTTCAACTTCTACATTAAGAAGTCATCATGTAATCAGTTCAAATTCCTTCGGTATTATCGCCCATAACCATTTGGACACATGGTGACAATCACTTCCACTGTAAAAGCAAATGAGCTATAGGGCCTAAAACGTGTCAAATTGGTCTTTTGTTAAATAAATGTGGCAGGAATACTAACACAATAACTAATACTACTAATACTAGAGTTAAGAATTATACTGGACCACAGGGAATCAATCAGACTTTGAATAATTGTAATTGATATGCCATTTTTGGTCTGGCCATGTTTAAATGGATATTAATATGGAAGACACACTTCTTCACAATTTTCAATAAAACAATCCAAGTTCAGAATATACAGTCCTAAATCAAACCCTGCTGACAGTAAACTTGCACAAGCAATGATAAGATAACAGGTTTTTCTCCATTATTAGTCAATGTTATAGTGATGACAAACACATTAGTCAAACAAGTGCCGGTTGCATAAAATGCTTAGCCTATTCGACTTGTCATAACTTTTTAAAGTCAGTTACATGAAAATGTAGATTGGTCTAATTTGAATCTGAAACTTAAGAGTGATAACTAACTGCTAGTTATTTAAGGGATAATTATCCAAAAAATAAAAATTCTGTCATTAATTACTAACCCCAATCTTCCGAACACAAAATAAGATTAATGTTCTGACGTAGAACCTGTAAGCGCTGCATTGTGTTTATTACGTGAACAGAGTAGCAGACTGAGATTGAAGAGAAGAGACTGTTGAATAAAGTGGGGTTTTTTGCTCACAAAAAGTGCTCTCGTCACTTCATAACATTAAGGTTGAACCGCTGGAGTCACATGGACTATTTTAATGATGTCTTTAATACCTTTCTGGGCCTTGATATTGGTTATAATAGGTCAGAAAAGCTCTCGGATTTCTTCTAAAATATCTTAATTTGTGTTCCGAAAATGGACGAAGGTCTAGCGGGTTTGGAATGACATGAGGCGGAGTAAATAATGACCAAATTTTCATTGTTGGGTGAGCTAATCCTTTATGACACACTATGTCTTAACTTAGCAGCTATGTTTACGCAGTTGGCCCAGCGCTAGTTTCAAAATGTTAAATACCAGCAAGTATTTTATTCAAGGCTTCGGGACCAAACTACAAATGTCTGCTTAAACATACTGTACTTTCCTAGAGTTCCTGTATTAATTATGGTTATGCAACTAAGATATTGATTACAATAACCTCACGGCTTGCTACTTATGACATCGCATTCGCAACTATTAATTATAGGGGGATTCCTGTTATGTACTTGATGTGGTTACCTGGATTGATTTATAAAGATTTTTAAATTCATACTTTGAACGTGGGATCCTCTGTTGTGTTTAGTGTACAAAAAATATCTAAATTATTGGTGGTGGATGCCATTAATGTGGTTAAAAGGGTTGTACTGAATGTGGATAATTGTTGGATAATAAATGTGGATAAAAATACAATCTTGCTGACGTCAATATAATAGTTTAAATAGTGGGTGGAGTATTAGATTATCTAACATACTGAAGAGGCCTGCGAGTCGAAACGTGTTATTCCTTATGAATAATGTAAAATAAAGTAAAAAAAAAAAAAAAAAATCTAATTCTGAGAGATGATCAGAGCTGTATTTTTAAGTGAACTGAAATTAAATACAAAAATTCAACTAAACGAAAATTTGAAATGTTGCCTTGGCAAGTAACAGAAATAAGTTTAAGCTCAAGCACTAAAATGACTAACTTGAGATAAATAAATACTAAAACTTTAAATGTCAAAAAAAAATGTTTTTATTATTCAAACTAAAGAAAATTCACAGTTGTTAACAACTATAATATATGACCAGTGTTTGGAGGGGCATGATAATTTTAAAGAATGACATCATGCACTGATGACTTTATTAAGAAATGTCACTTATAATTTCATGTTGACTTCACAAGCTTCAGGGAAGCAACCTCCCAAAAAATGTGTGTGGAAGAAAGAGAAGAGAGAGAATAACAGAGAAGAAAGAACGCCAACAACTGACCTTGACAGTCAGTGGAGGAGAGAAAGGCCCATGGGGAGAGAGGATGCATGTTTTCCAACCTGATAAGAGCGGGACTAATTAATTAAAAATAGATAGAGATTTGAAAGTGACATCACTGCTGATACACGTCCCTCCTTGCTACACCTGATGAGAACCTCCCTGATAGCGACAATGATGTGACACCGACAAAAACTGACCAACCTTTTTTAAACTCCTCCAGCATGGAATCCAACTTGGTGTCGTGAAACACAAAATGGACCGGATGGTTGTAGAACTTAGTAATGGTCTTCAACGTAGTGCAGTCATCCGGATCCACAAACGCCAGGTCTTTCACAAAGAGGATGTCCATGATATTGGTCCGTTCGTCCTCATAAACGGGAATGCGCGTGTATCCGCTCTCCATGATCTCCGACATGGTGTTGAAGTCCAGGACAGCGTCGCTGTTGATCATGAAGCAGTGGCTGAGAGGAGTCATGATGTCCTCCACGGTCTTAGTCCTCAACTCCAGAGCTCCCTGGATCATGTTCATCTCCTCTTTCACCAGGTCATTGTACGGTTCGGTCACCTTAAGCATGCCCACCAGCTTCTCTCGGTTGTACACGGTGCCGATCTCCTGGCCTAGCACGCAGTCCAGGAGTTTGCTGATGGGGAAGGACAATGGAAAGGTCAGAAGCATGAAGAACTTGGTGATGTGGATGGTGTTGGCACCCACCGCCAAGCCGTGGCGAGAGCAGAGCGCCTGAGGAACGATCTCGCCGAAGATGACTATCCCGATGGTGGACGCCACCACAGCCCCCAGACCTGAGCCGATGAGATCATCGAGCAGGATGGTCAGCGTGGTGTTGACCAGCACGTTCCCGAGGAGAAGAGAGCACAGCAGGTAGTTTCCTTTCCTCCGTATGGGCTCGATCTTGCGTGCGTACTTCTTCTCTTTGTCAGTGCCACAACTCTGCACAATCCGCAGCTCCATGGGGTCCAAAGCCATGAGCCCCAGGTTTAGACCACTGAACATCCCTGAGAGCACCAGGAGGCAGGCTATCAAGATGATCTGGAACCAAATGGGAAGCAGCGACTTCTTCATCTCCACCACGCGCAACCTTCCATCATCTTCTTCCAGCAGGTACCACTTCCCATCTTGGCTGTGTCTGATGCACAGCGCATATTCCCTCTGGGACTCACTTTTCCTAAGTGCTTTAATTTGGACCCCCAGCACCCCAGAGGTGCCCTGGCTGTTGACATTCATACTTTTGCTGATGGAGATGTCTTTGGTGAAGTCAACACAAGTAGTGTTGATGTCAGAGCTCCTGCCCTCGCTCTGATCCACGAACTTAATCTGCTCCCAAGTGTCATTGCTGATCTGCAGTCCGTAGAACCTGAGCTGGATGTCGCTGTCCTCGGATACCTGTATGATCCCATCCTCGGTGGTCGTGGCAGGCTTGACGCTCCTCTCCAACCGCATGCCGAGGATCCGGCTGTCGCTCCCCCAGGATTCCGCTCTATTCGCATAGACTCTACTCCAAAAGAACAACATTAAAGTTAGCGTGTACCCTTTCCAACTGCATTCTGTCGCCATGTTTGTTTCACTCTGCGGAATGAGAGTTTACGTCACCTATTCATTTCTCACGACCACGCCCCTTCATTAACATAGCATCCGCGGAACTCCAATCAGCGAGTGGTTCGTCACCTTATAAGGAAGAACGAGCCTTCTTGGGTTTGGTTGTTAAGGAAGACCGCTTTTTCAGTGCTGTTAAGGTGGAACGGTTTGTTTTTACTGCCCCAAACACTCATTACGTCTGAAAATATGAGATAATACCGCCGTCTAAAAAAAAGAAGGCCTTTTTTTTACGGAAAATATTACTTACATAGACCAAGGACGCATTAAACTGATCAAAGCAAAAATGACATAATTATAATGTTACAAAAGACTTCCGTTTCAAATAAATGATGTGCTTTTGAACTTTAAGTGAACTGTTTCAACATTGATAATAATAAGAAATGTTTCTTGAGCACCAAATCAACACATTGATTTTTGAAGGATCTGTGAATTCAGCTTTGCTATCACAGGGTGGAAAATAGATTATAAAATTGATTAAAATAGTAATAGCAATAATGTTTCATAATATTACTGTTTGATGAGTACTTCTTTCTTACGACTCCAAACGTTTGAACGTTAATTAAAATATACGTTATTAATAATATTGCATTACACTATACTAATTAATATCACAATACAAAATATCTTTATTGTTTTAACAATCGTCGGATTTAAACGCATAAATTAACTTTATTTAAATAGTTTTAAATTAGTTTATATGGTAGCCTATATTATTTTTATGAGTTTTAAGTATAAATATATCTATGAGTATAAATATGTGTAAATGTTAAGGTGTGTGTATGTATATGTTTTTTAATGCTTTGGAATTGGAAGATTCCCGTTTTTACGGCGCCATCTAATGGACAGAGTTGTAACTGGCTTGATTCAAATGGATCAACATGCTTCACCAACAGATGAAGCCATCAGACCGGGAACAAATGAACACTACTACAACTTTGTGATATTAAAGGGATAGTTTATGGGCCCCATTGATTCCCACAGTATGTATTCCTCCAATTATGCAAGTCATTGGGTGCCATCAATTTTAAAATATCTTCTTTTGTGTTCAATAGAAGAATGAAACTTACTCAGCCTAACTATCCCTTTAACAGGGATTAATTTGCATGAATGTAAACTAACCTCTTTACAGGAATCAATCTCGCCATTAACCAAGCTTTAAGTAAATGTTCTTTATTCCAAACAATTTTAATTAGATTTAGTGTGTACATGGGAACTTGTTATGTTAGACACTCCTTTAAAAGTATGCATAAATAAAGGTCAGAAAGAAAAGAAAAAAAATGTGTTTGCTATTGTTTTGTATATATTTATTTAGTAAATTAACCAAAAATCAATACAATATCTCATGAATTTCATTAATATTAGAATGACATGCAAATCAGACAAAATACAATGTGGTCATCGTAGAAAGACATGAACAAAACAGACGCATGTTGCTGGAATCAAATACAGACACGTTACTGTAAACACAAGAACCTGAGGTAAAACTCATTACTAACCAAAAGTTTACAACATTAATTAGAATTAAAGGCAATCATAAGTTAAATTATAATAAAAAGAGATTTAAAAAAAAACAGCAACATCATACTCTGAATCAAGCCAAATGCTCTTTGTAAACAATATATTTCAAAAGGATCACAGATTGTGCATCAATAACACAAACAAATATATATAATAATTTAACCTCTTTCTAAATTCTGAGGAGAAAAAAAAGTGTTAAAGTGACTCATTATCTAAACTAAACTAATTATCAAAAGGGCTAAAATACCAACAAGGCAATTATAAAGAGATATTACACTTGATAAACCACAGTTCAATGAGAAATTCAATGATAACACTTCGTTAATATATGGCAAATCAACTTGATAAAAGCTGCATCTTAGAGAAACAAATGTAAAGAATAACACTGGCATTGAAGTCAGGATCCAGATGCGTTGATGGACAAATCACTAAAGCTCAAATTTCATCCCACCATTTGAATTGCGTGATTGGTCAGTTCAATTACACACTCTCCTCTTCCCAAGAGTAGCTTCATTATTGTATTTTATTAACTACAACAGATATACTGTATTCAGAGCAATGGTTTCTAAACAATCTCAATGTACTGGCGTGGCGGCTTGCTTGCTGCGATCATTCCTAACGCTCTGATTGGTTGACCTGACTAGGTAGGAGGACCTCCACTGTGAAGCTGACTGTTTTGGACTGGAAGATGCTGTACGTGTTGTCAAATCGCAGTACATCTGAGAAAATGAAGACAGTACAGGTAAATTCATGTGCATGTTTAATGTTTATCTCAGTTACTTTAGAGTAACTCTGTACTTACACACTCCTGGTTCTGGGCAAGTGAGCGATCCGTCCTCTGGAACAAGGTGAGCGTTGTAACGTTGATTCGGCACAATTTCCTTCATATCACTGGCCTTCATCCAATCTCCTATCTTCTTCTTCAAATAGACACCAAAACCTACATCGGCACCATCACATGAGAACTGCCATCTGAGGAAGAGAGCATTGAGTTGAGTATCAAACATGGACTCCAGACAAATTTCTGGTTGTATTGTAGTTGTTTTCCTCTAGTTTTTAGGACTAATAACATCTGGCAAAGCTATCAATGAAATTGATGTTGATTCATGTACACTGTCCCTTTTTGACTTTAAATAAATAAATGTTAAATTTGAAACTAACTTCATAAAGATTGTCAATTACATCATTACACCAGTAGGTGGCGACAAGTATCTTAAAATAATTATGAATAATTTTTTATTCAAGAGATTTGTTCAAAAATTCTGATTCATCCAGTAATGAAACAAATCGAAATTTGTTTCAAATTCATTCAATATTTTTAAATAGTACAGCAATTAAAATTTTGTTAGAACATCTAGTAAATTACGTTATTTTGTTTAGTTGTGGAAGAATCGCATGGGGTTAGTATGATTTTATTTGTACAAAGAAATTAATAGTTTTATTTAACAAGAAAGCATTAAAGGAGTAGTTCACTTTTTAAAAAAAACTTTTACTGATAATTTACTCACCCCCATGTCATCCATGTCTTTCTTTCTTCAGTCGAAAAGAAATAAAGGTTTTTGATGAAAACATTCCAGGATTTTTCTCCACAATAATGGACTTCATTGGGAACCAAACGGTTCAAGGTCCAAATGAGAGTTCCAGTGCAGCTTTAAAGGGTTTTAAACGACACCAGACGATAAATAAGGGTCTTATCAAGCGAAACGATCGGTCATTTAAAAAATAACGTTTTATAAGCACAAATGCTCACCTTGATCTGTTCTGTGATGTGCGTTCGTGACTCTCCTGTTCAAACTCATTCATCAAAATGAACGAATCTTTTTTCGAATCATGACACGAAAGGTCATAGATAAGACCCTTATTCATCGTCTGGTGTCATTTAAAGCCCTTTGAAGCTGCACTGAAACTCTCATTTGGACCTTGAACCGTTTGGTTCCCATTGAAGTCCATTATATGGAGAAAATCCTGGAATGTTTTCATCAAAAACCTTAATTTCTTTTCAACTAAAGAAAGAAAGACGTGGACATCTTGGGGGTGAGTAAATTATCAGCAGAATTTTTTTTTTTTAAAGTGAACTAGTCCTTTAAATCGATCAAAAGTGACAGTAAAGACTTTCTCTTTTAATAAATGAAATGATGAACCTCCTAATTATCAAAATGTTCTATAACTGTATAATGGTTTCCACAAAATTATGAAGCAGCACAACTGTATTCAACTGATAATAATAAGTATATTATCAGCATATTAGAATGATTTCAAAAGGATCATGTGAATCATCTGAAGACTGGAGTACTGTAATGATGATTACAGGAATAAATTACATTATTTAATTGCAAAAAGATTTCAAAATATTACTGTTTTCTGTATTCTCAATCAAATAAAAGCAGCCTTGGTGAGCATGAGTGACTTATTTCAAAAAGTATACTGTATATTAAACACAAAACTAGTGCACTATTCTAGTTCAAGGTCCAATTTAGTGGGAATAAGCACAAGCACGTGCATGTTGAATCCAGCAAGTTGCTGAAAGTATGTTTAATGTTTTGTTTACTAAATTAGACCACATCCTAACATCCAAACCTCAGCCCAACAAACCCAATATCATTAAACCAAATGCACATCTCATATGCAGAGAATGTTGCTGGTTAGCTAGGTTGGCTCTAGGTTGGGTTTGGTAGTCTAATATCAAGTGCTAAAAATACAGAACTTCACAAAGACACATATTTCAGTAATGTCTGTTTTATGCATGATTTTCTAAAAATAAATGATTTACAGCATCTTTAATGTCATAATCTGGTGGTTCATGGCAAACTCCAAATTTAATAGGCGTATCAGAAAGTGTTTTTGTACCTTAATGCACAGTTTGGGGCAAGTAGTTCATATTCCACCTGATGAGATGAGCCACGGCCAATGGTCACACACTGATCATAGTCCACTTTAATGGAGTCTCGAACATAGTAGGTCCTGGGAATCTCTGATCCATACGTAATCTACAAAAAACACAGAAACATTTGCTTAATATAATGCTTGTTTGAGATGAGTTGGTAATAATGAATCAGAATTGAAAATGGAGGATGAAACTTACAGAAGCATCATGAGTGCAAAAGATAAAAGCCTCATATATAAATGTTAGTATTTTATGAACGATGAGGAAACAGAAAGAAAAAAAAACAGACAGGAAAGCAGCCCAAATCAAAGTGGCTTTTAATAAGGAACACAAATTGCTTTTACAATCACTGTGTGAGACTTATTATCCTACATATAGGTTGAGTAGTCTACTCTGGAGCCTGAGGAGAAAAATATTGTCTCAATTTTTATTGTATTTTTTAATACAATTGTCAATGAATACAATAAGACAATAAATATCATAACATGACAAAAAAATCTGACACTTCGTTAAAAAAAAAAAGGTTAAGGTCATGTTGTCTGGAGTCGCAGACCCAAATATAGATGATGGTTGAGAAAAGGAGTCTCTCCAAATGATTCACTACTATTTTGATACACAGAAAAAAAGCACATTTAGACAAATAATCACTAACAATAGTATTAGATCACACAGCATATAAATTAAATCCCAATTCACATTCTTTACCTCTTATCGTATGCAAGATTAGTGAATCCAAATAATACGATACAAACGGTTTATGGATACTATGCAATTTCCATAACAATGTAGTATAAACTTCTGTTCAAACATTTGAAGTCAGTCAGCACATGATGCATTAAATTGATCAAACGTGAGCTGGAGTAATGATGCTGAAAATTCAGCTTTGACATCATTGGAATACATTACATTTTAAAGTATATTAAAATAGAAAACAGTTATTTAAAATTATAAAATTGAGTACTTTCGATATTATTTATCAAAATAAACGCAGTCTTGGTGAGCATAAGACAATTTTATCACTTTTTCCTAATATATATTTTTACATACTGTACTCAAAAGTACATACTTGTAATGTGAATGTGGGATTTAGGAAGTGTGTGAAATGGGATTTAGCCACTCACTCCATAAACCATCTTTATGAGAAGACATTCCAATGCGAGTCTGTTTTGTGATTTTGTGTTTCAACATGTCATTCAAACATGACCCCATCTGTGCTTATTAGAGCAAACTACAAACACATTTAACTTGCATCGCCTTTAGTGATTTTCCCATGAAGGAAGTGCTCTAGTATTCTTTAAGGTTTATAACACGTTTAATAGGCGAGGAAATTGCCGTCCACATGTCACACCAGAGGGAAAACAATTCTCTTTAAGACAAAATACACAACTACTATCTGCAGCTCTCTAGCATTAAACACAGAAAACAAACATTTATTTGACTTGTGCGATATTACAGTCCAACAAAAGACTCCAAGGATTGCAGTTAATAAATATTTTGTAACTAAATATCAGTCCACTTTGAGTTTTCACAAAGTCTTCTGAGGTGTTTTTAGCACTTCCAATCCTGCAGGGGGCAGCAGCTTTACCTGTGTATCTACACACAGAGACAAAAGGTCTCATTTCAGAACTCTGAATGTTTCTGCATGTTTTAAATGCATTATGAAATCAAAATGGACCATTCCTACTTTTTTAAGGGAATATTTCAGTGTTTTTATAATAAATGATGTTTCCGTGCACATCATTATTATTATTTTAATTAATGTTCCCTTATAAACTTTAATTATAACTTCCCCTTCCTCTTGCAGCAACATCTCCTCTGTTCACTGATGACGTGTTTACTGGCGCCCTACATTTTTTCTTGATACTTTTTTTACTTTTTCGGAATGGTGTATGCAAGCACACTTGTGATCTTAAAAAGAATGGGAAATGTCTGAAAAAAGCAGAAGTCTTTGAAAATGTCTAAATATATAACCAAATGCAAAACCTAGCAAAAGTAATTATTTCTAAAAATATAATTATAAGCAACTATTTTCTTTATAATGTACAGGTGAAAATTATCTACACTGAAAAAAGTGTCTACTTTGAAATTTTCTGTTTAAAGGTACAATATGCAGGATTTTTGCAGTAAAATATCCAAAAAACACTAGGCCAATGTTTTATATTTTGTTTAGTTGATTACAACTATTTGTAAATTGTAAGAAAATTGTGATTTTAACCAAGGAAATGGGGCGTGTGAGCAGAAGTGAGGAGTTGCCCGTCAATGACGTCATATCCTCGTTAACCCCGGTTTCCGACCTCGTATGCGATAGTAACCATGGCAACAGACGTGGACAACTGGGTCGGCTATTTCCGTTATGCGTGCTCAACAGCGTGAGCGTCCCTAGCAGGGTTTTGTTCAAACATTATGGCCCAAAGCAAGCAGACTTTGAGACAAAAAGAGGACTAAAACGAAGATCAACATCTTTCGAGATGCCGAGAGCTCCACGTCCGCAACTAACTTCGACTTGACAGAGACGCGAGTGTTGCATGTTACTTTATTAGACAGGTGAGCAAATCAATGTTATGTAGTTCAACATGATGAAAATTTAGAATATGATCTGTATGTTATTCTCTAATGTTAATCTAGCTTAGTCTCATTCAGCCAACAAACAACCTAACTAACATTTAACACACTCAAATGCCATTAAGTGTGATAGTGAAACTGTTAAAGCAAGTGAAACAGTGCTGCGTTACCTCAAGTTTAATTCCTTTAATAAACTGACCTGTGTGAGTAATTCAGCATGTAGTTCGGTAGAATTAAATGTCCTTATTCCTTTATATCCGCGGGACTCGCGATGTGTGTGGCACTGGTATACGTCTAGCAATCGCGCCCTGCTTCATACTACAGTCATGTTAAAAACATCACTGTATTCACTCAGTGATTCACACACTGTATGCGGAATATACGTCATTAATACACGCCTTCGTTATTGTAAGAGGTTAGCGACCCCTGGTGGCGAAAAAATCTTGCATAATGTACCTTTAATAGTGTTACTTGCCGCTTTTGTTAGTGAAATAGCCTGAGTGAAAACTTTTTTTCAGTGAAATGAAATCTCTTCAAAATACAAAATATTAAAGAATAAATATTCCTGAAACAAAACAGTACAAACATTTCAATAAAATTAACCCTTTTAGTGAGGAATACCAGAGGGTTAAATACGTGTTGTCCGTTTGACGGAGTGGTTTTCAAATGCCCGTCCTACTGTCATAACAGCCCTTTGCTCTTCACATGTAGGATTTTATCACAAACAGAATCATAACGACACAACGCTAAGACAGACTGAAGGGGGAGATTAGTCATGTCGTGTGTTCCAAAGCTTCAACCTTGCCAACTGATCAACAGAGTAATCAGCCTATGCAATAACCATAGAAGCAATCCAACGGGCTCTCATCCAGATTACACCACAGCGTATCATAATGAAGTTTAGATGTTGTGCAAGAGGAAAATTAAAGATAATGTGATATATAGATAAACAACCATTTGACAGTTATTCCACCCCTCTGTTGCTTTGAGACTACTGGGCTCTAAGAAAGCATCTATAAGGAGATTGTGAGATTGCATTTCTTGGTATTGCTAGATTATGTGGGTAAACTGGCATTAGGATAAGCAGGAAGCTCTTATAGGTGAACTAAATAGGCGAATTAAAAATGTTAAACTGAGTGACCAGGTGGACTGAAAATTTTCTGCCATTGTTTCACAACAATAAACTGAAAAGGAAATGATCTCAAGACAAATGCTGATGCCCGAGTATACTAGCAAATAATACATCTTATACATTAATTTCATACCAAAAAATATACTCCCAAACAATAAGCGATGACCATAAAATATTCAAATGACGAAGCATGTTTCTATGCCGCTAGATTGTCAGGTAGCGAACAGTATACAAACTAGGGATGGGACAATAACCGGTTTCACTATAAACCGTGATAAAATGTACTGACGGTTAGTATTATCGTTTAAAAAATTATTTATCATTAAAACCGTGTTTGATTATCGCGATTTTAATAACTCACTGAATCCTGTCGGCCAGTCTGACGCAGGCGCGCAGCACGCAATATTTTTTTAAATTACTATTCGAGAAGGAATGGCGGAAGGCAGTGAGGAGCTCAGGAGGTTTTTCAGCCTTTTAAGAGGACCAAATCTGAGGTGTGGTCATATTTTGGGTTTTACAAAAGTCCTGAGGGAAACTTGATCGAGGATGGTCACCCTGTCTGCCGAACAAAAAGTCACTACAATAGAAACACTTCAAATCTGCTGAGTCGTCTTGTGTGATCATCACCCGAACGCAAGGTAAGTTAACGTTGACCTCAATACCAAAACTACGTCTGGGAAACAATTGGGCACGAAATGTTGTTTTGAGTTGAAACATTTTATGTCACTCACTTGAAATAGACGTCAAGCTTCCGCGAAGAAAAGTTCGTAGCTTTGAGCCAAAGACTATTATTAAGAGAGATATTTTAAGGGATAGTAAAGTATAGATACATCACGTATTAAACCGATTTTATTTTTACCACATAATTACGGGGACATATTGAATTGATAATGAGATTAGCAAATGTTTTAAATCTTACCTGTTTATGAATTCATTTTGTAAAACAATCGTCCAGACAAGATATATCACACCAATATTATCAAACTATGTAAAAAATAAATCAACTCTGATTTCATTTTTGCAATACAATCAAAAACCGGAGACGCAAGACGGCAAGTTGTATTTGAATGAAACAAGAGCGCGCGTCCGTTGTGAATGTTATGGATGTGCGCTGTGTGTGTTGCTATTGACGACGGGCATTATAAAGAAGCAAATGCCATAGAATAGAATCTTGCTTAAAAAACTGCATAGAGAGACTTGTTTTATTTGTTGTTTGTTGATTTTCAATTATAAAATAAAATGAAATGTTTTCAGTGTGAGCATCAGTTCTTTTTGAGCACTTTCATACATTTTTAACAAAAACCATGATAATATTGATAATCACGATTATTTTGGACACTATAATCGTGATATGAAATTTTCATACCGTCCCATCCCTAATACAAACAGTACAAAATCAACTTTCTCCAACACTCTTGACAATGGCACATGAGAAGGCTATGAAAAAAATTATTTAATGAGTTAAAGGAGTAGTTCACTTTTAAAAAAAACTTTTGCTGATAATTTACTCACCCCCATATCATCCAAGATGTCCACGTCTTTCTTTCTTCAGTCGAAAACAAACGGTTCAAGGTCCAAATGACAGTTTCAGTGCAGCTTCAAAGGGCTTTAAACGACACCAAACAATGAATAAGGGTCTTATCAAGCGAAACGATCGGCCATTTCAAAAATAAATGACAAAGTTTAAGTTTTATAAGCACATATGCTCGTCTTGCTCTGTTCTGTGATGCGCGTTCGTGACTCTCCTGTTCGAACTCGTTCATCAAAATGAACAATCTTTTTTCAAATCCTTTGGTTCATTCAACGAACGAAATGAACGAAATGACTCGGAAAAAGATTTGTTCATTTTCATTCGCTGGTGTCGTTTAAAGCCCTTTGAAGCTGCACTGAAACTCTCATTTGGACCTTGAACCGTTTGGTTCCCAATGAAGTCCATTATATGGAGAAAAATCCTGGAATGTTTTCATCAAAAACCTTAATCGACTGAAGAAAGAAAGGTGTGGACATCTTGGATGACATGGGGGTGAGTAAATTATCAGCAAAAGTGAACTTATTTTTTAAAGTGAACTAATCCTTTAATGATGTCTAAAATAACATCATATACAAGCCAGAAAAACTCTCTGTGATGCCAACTGTCATAAAACTATAACCTTGCTCTTGTTACTTCTATTTAAATTTTGGTGGTTTAAAAGAAAAAAAGACTGACTGACTTAAAAAGAAAAATAATCTTAAGTAAAGCATCAGATCGAGGACAATCTATGGCAAGAGAGAAAGTCGGCTTTGTACAGCTAGACCTCAAGGTTGGTCAAATGAGAACTGTTGTCTGATTCTTATGTGGTTTTCGCAACTTCCCTAATATCTCAAGTGTCATTCTATTAAAAAAGAGAACTGAAAGAAGAAATTTTGGACAGCTGCAGCTCAACAATACCTCGTTAGCAAGTCAACGTCACTTGGCCAACACTAGAATGACGTGTGTGGAGCGTCTCTAACTCACCATGGTCTTACATTTAGGGTCACCATCAGGGTCGGTGAGTTTGCCCCCATAGTACACTGGGAGCTCCTCGGGGTCGATGTATTTCTGTAACAACTCCTTCCAGTTTGCTGAGGAGACAGACACAGAAGCTTAATCACGGAAAACTTGAAGAGGAAATGGATTTGTGAGTAAACATCTGGATGACAGCTGAAGACCCCCGATTTACAGTGTTTTTTATTCTTTGCTTAGGGGTAAAAAGAAGTTTGAAATTCATGACCAGCAGTATACTGTTAAGAAACATCCCAATGAAATCTGAATATTCAAATCTGTGAATATGTAAATTAATATGTAAATATGAGTATATAAATATGAATAGGTAAATATGTGCTACACGCTAACCTCTTAATAACAGCGGTGAGGAAACAGCAGCTAACAAAGCATCTGATCATAGTCATGTGGATACGTTCTCACCAGTTCTGCAATTCAGCACTTCCGTCAAGTCACGTTTATTCATATATCAAGAAAGTTGACAGGCAAGCCGTTTCAAACTGACGTTCAAAATGACGTTACACCGGTTTGTTTGATTTCACTTGAAGTATATTTTTGTATCAACATCTATGTATCATATTAACAACATCTAATGTATGGTATTTGAGAAGCTTTCCACCTGAATACATGATTTAAATACAACTGAATTATTCAAAATTATTGCCTGATTAAGATGAGACTTTCTCTGAGCAAGTGCAATCTCAGAAAAAAAGGTACAAATGTTGTCACTGGGGCTGTACCTTTTCAAATGGTACACTTTCTTACCTTAGTGGTACATATTAGCACCTAAAATGTACAAGTAAAATGTACATATTAGTACCTAAAATGTACATATTAACACCTAAAATGTACATATTAGTACCTAAAATGTACATATTAACACCTAAAATGTACATATTAACACCTAAAATGTACATATTAACACCTAAACTGTACATATTAACACCTAAAATGTACATATTAACACCTAAACTGTATATATTAACACCTAATATGTACATATTAGTACCTAAAATGAACATATTAACACCGAAACACATAAAATCTACATATTAGTCCCTAAAATTTACATATTAAGACCTAAAATTCACATATTAATACCTAAAATGTACATATTAACACCTAAAATCCACATATTAGTACCTAAAATGTACATATTAACACCTAAAATGTACATATTAGCACCTAAAATGTACATATTAACACCTAAAATGTACATATTGGTACCTAAAATGTACATATTTACACCTAAAATGTACATATTAACACCTAAAATGTACATATTAACACCTAAACGACTAAAATGTACATATTAGTACCTAAAATGTACATATTAACACCTAAAATTCACATTAGTACCTAAAATGTACCTATTAACACTTAAAATGTACATATTAGCACCTAAAACGTAAATATTAACACCTAAAATGTACATATTAGTACCTAAAATGTACATATTTACACCTAAAATGTACATATTTACACCTAAAATGTACAAAAGTGTACCTTTTGAAAAGGTACAGCCCCAGTGACAGCTTTTGTACCTTTTTTTCTGAGAGTGTGTTATGAAAGCAATAGCAACAGATGAATTGTATAGAAAACATTAGTGTTAGCTTACAGCCCAGTACGATGACCTTACGGCGAGTGTCCTCACTCAAAAAATGTTTCACCAGATTGTAAGCCACAGGAAACAGTTTGGGAGCTGCAACAGAAACAGTGCAGAGATTCAGATATTAAAAGTGGTGCATCACAGTGGCACGACACAATAATGTATTGCTTGCTAAGGGCCCTATGAAATACTTTTTATTTTTCTTAAATTCCATTTTCTTTCTTTCTTTCTTTTATAATGTTTATGGGATTCCGTTTTAAGGGTTTGATTAAAATTTTAGTCATCAAAAATATTGCCTAATCAATTGAATTCATTAAAATAAAATTTCCGATTTATAATAAAACATGAAATGCGTTTTATTTGTCTGTTTATATGGTAAAACTTTACAATAAGGTTTCATTTGTTAACACATTAGTTAACATGAACAACAAACCAAACTTCTACAGCATTTATTAATTTTAGGTAATCTAAATCTCAGGATTTACTAATACATTTTTAAGATCAAAAGTTGAACATCATCAAATAATGTTCTGTGTACTAACATGAACCTGATTTTTTTTTAACTAACATTAACAAAGGTTAATAAATGCTGTATAATTATATTGCTCATTGATAGCTCTTGTTAGTTAACTAATGTACACAAATGAGACCTTATTGTAAAACATTACCAATAAAATTTTTCCAGAACAATTTGTCATCAAAAATGGTGGTTGGTTATCAAATAAATGTATTTTAACATTTAAAACAAATAAAAAAATGTAACAAAATGAAATTTGAACCATCCCGGAACAAAGTGCTAAAAAATTTTACTGTTTAAATTAAAACATGGACGAAAAATTGTGATATTTGATTAAGTGTACAGCCCTAGTTTTTAATTATTCATCCAAATGTTGTAATATCCTGTGAAATTCTGCGTTTTTGTTACAGTAAATCCATTATTTTGACTGGATTCTGTCTGTGTTTCCTGCATCACGCAAATTATAGGGCCCTACTTACTAAAAAACTTTTGCCACTGTTCAATTTGTTTAATGTTATATGCTTTATATGCCAGTCAGATGAGTTATAAAACTACTACTGACCTTTAATGACAAATAACCTCTTGAGTCCCTCTGGATAGTTGTCTTCAAACATGGTGAGAATCTATGAAGAAGAAAAAAATGAGACCACAGCAGTCTAACGTACCTGAAAGAGCCAAGCAACATATTAATAATCGAGAAACAAATAAAAAAACACACCTCTCCATAAGTCTCTATAGCCGGCTTATATAAGTGCTTCATTCCCAGACCGTCACAGTCATAGACCATAGTAATGGACTCAATGTTCCTACCCAACTGAGAGAAAAGAACAAGAAACAGACATGATATGAGTGATTATAACCACAGGACCAGTTGTATAAACTGTTAAGGCTGAGTCTTAAGAACTAGTCTTACCGACTTGCCCTTCGCCAAGGTATAACCAGCCTTACTTTTCAGATTCCAACTAGACCAATCTACATTTTTATGTAACGACTTAAAAAGTTAAGAGCAGTCTTAAGGAAAATACTGATTAACTATTCTTGAGTGAGAACGCAAAAGTTTTCTCAGTGTATCGAAATGTATACTCCAGCCTTAAAAATGAAAAATCAGTTTTTATTTCCTCACCCTTGTGGAACACAAAATTATATATATTTTTTTCCACGAATATTCATGCTATTTCAAAAAGCACTGCAGAAACCTTAGATTATAGTGCACAGGACAAATGCACTACATGGTTTTTGATCTTTTTTTAAGAGCTTCATTCACTTTATGTATGGTATTTCATAAGACTTCAAAATGAAGAATGAAAATATGTAAGGGTGACAGAATTGTCATGTTTGGGTGAACTGTTCCTTGCCAGTTTTCACAGCCGCATACCCACCCGTTTGGACTGTAAGTCGCACTCTTTCTGCAGAACCTCGCAGTCTCTGACTTTAGACTTGATTAAGTCCTGCTTAGACGCTGAATGCATCAAACCCTTAGGGTCCATGGGTCCGACGACATCATACCACACCGGGCTCCCTTCACGGTCATGGCCACACATGCCACCAGACAGATACTTCTCTATTACCTTGAAAACACACACACAGGATAAAACGTGAACACAGTACCAATATATATAAATGTATATATATTTTTTCAATTCATATTATTTTAATTTAATTTTTATTATTATTATATTTTCTTTTATATATTTTTATTTTACTTATTTATTTTTATTTCTATTTATTTTTATTTATTTTAGTTTTTTCTATTGCATTGAGTAGCGAGATCAGGTAAGGGATTAATAATGGACAATATTTTACTGTCTACTGTTGTTGTTGTGTTATTTTGTACTGTCATTGAAAACCAATAAAAACATTTGAAGTAAAAGTAAATAGTAAGATTAAACGCCCATGGAAAACACGAGAAATGAACAGTACTATGCACATATATTCAACATCAACATTGCAAAAATCCTTTCCCACTTTTTGCACAATATTTACCGGAACTAAACTACAAATAAGGATAATTAAGAAATGCTTATGGTTATAATGAGCATGAGCAGGTCAGCCAATTATAATAGAGGTCAAAGGCATAGAAGTCTTAAAGGCACAGTAGCAATAACCACCTGTTTAATTGTAAGCGACAGAAAGAAGGGAAACAATTGCATAATTATGACTGTTTTGATCCAATATTATAAATTGACTTCAGGGGGGGGGGGATGTAACGCTAGTGAAGAATATGGCCCTTTTCATGAATTAATACGTATATGAAAACATCAATTCCAAACAGCACCTTTTTATCAATGACAAACTCTTAAATTGAATAAAATAACAAATATCTAATATTACAAATTAACTGATGTTGAAAATTCAGCTTTGCAATCACAGGAATAAATTATATTTTAAAATATATTCAAATCAGTTATTATTATTAATATAATATATTAATATATAATAAAGAAAGAAATATTTTAAATTGAAATAATTTTTCACAATGCTACTGTTTTTGATCGAATAAATGCAGCCTTAGTGAACATAACCTTCTGATCCAACACTAAAAAGTAGTGCAAATATATTTAAACTAAACTATGAAACAGATAAGTATTTTTATCATGAATCGAAGGTGTCGTACCTCTGGCACCTGCCATTCTGTAGTGATGGTGTCAACTTTCAAGTTTTTCCGAAATTCCACGTGCTGCAGATGGAAAACACATGATTAAAACCATACCAATGTATTTGCATAATCAAATCAGGATTCATCAGCATAGCAAAGTTTGACAGCATTATCAGTTCTGCTTGAATCTAATTTGCCATAATTATTATTAGTTACAGCTGTGCTTTGACCTGAGGTTTAACGGATACTGGTGACAGAGTTCAAAGATATAACATGGCGGCCAAAAACGTCTGTAATAAAAGACCCATGCATCACTCGCACAATGGGGAAGCAAACAGCACTTTGAACACCCAATAGCATTGAATGATCATGGTGTAATCATCCATAAGCTGTGATTAGGCAACGATGTGACTCATCAGTGCAATGTAGGCTCCTGAAATGAACCCTCTGCAGAGCTGCATGAATACTTTTGTTATGATCATGCATTCAAATAAAACCTTTTAAACTGCACGGTCAGACAAAATAAATAAATCTGAAATAGAACATTGCCTATCTATCTTATTTTTAACGTAAGAGCAGCCGTGGCCTTTTGTAAGTTGATTTTGAATGGCCTCCGGTGTCATTTATCTGTACAAAAACAGCGCATTTTGCAGCTTGATATTACAATTGGACCAAATGTAAGCATTTTCTTTTTGGTCCGGACTTACATAACCAAGGGTATTATAAGTGTGAACCCTTAGAGCAACAAAGTACAATTTTATAATAAAAATTGTCTAGTTTACATCTGGCATTAAATGGATAAAAACTCTAAATCAGGCCCAAAACATTTACACCACATTTGGAGGACTTCAGCTTGTGACTCCAACATGAGACTTTAAAAGATATTAAATAACTAATTATTATTTTTCAACAGTTTGGCATCGTGAGCGATGTATATTAGTTACGAAATCAGCGATCCTCCCCTTGAAATCTGATCACAAGTGTTCCACCAGGTGCAAACAGGGCCTAATATTAGTCGGATCATATTTCATAGTGTTATTCAACATGTCGTTTGAAGCCTTTGGGTAATGTACACCAACCCCTGACATAAAGTCTGGCATTGTGAGGGTCCGTCACACCCATATACATCATCACTCGGGATGAATCCAGAGATGACGAATTTACCAAAGGATAATTAATTACACAGCGCATTATTCTGGATTGTGTAAATGTGAAGTTTAAAGCACAGAGTTAATGACACCAAGAACTTGTTTATATGCTGAATTAATAGTAATATGATGATTTCCACTACCGGTCAAAAGTTTGGGGTCAAATATATATATATATACATATATATATATATATTTAAGAATTGTTACTTTTATTAAGGCATACATTAAATTGAAAAATGTCAGTAAATAAATTTTTAATGTTATAAAAGATTTATATTGCATATAAATGTTGTTCTTTTTAACTTTTTGTTAATCAAAGAATCCTTTAAAAAATACATTTAGCTGCTTAACCATTTTGAACTACTACTACTACTAATAATAATAATAATAAGCAAAAAAAATGGCTTCGCAATCAAAGAAAATGACAAAAAATATATTTATTAAAAAAAATAATGAATAGATTATTATTATATATTTTTATATTATGTATGATACTAATAATATGATAATATGATGATGTATAATATAATATAATATAATATAATATAATATAATATAATATAATATAATATAATATAATATAATATATATAATATAATATAATATAATATAATATATAGATATAATACATTATACATATTATTATTCGGCCTTGGTGAACATGAGAATCTTCAAAAAGAAAATATTACAGATCCCAAACTTTGAATAGTAGCATATATATATATATATATATATATATATATATATATATACTGTATATATATATATATATATATATATATATTAGGGCTGTCAAATGATTAATATAATTCTATATATAAATCTATATACAGTATATACATGAAAATATTTCTTAAATATATACAAGCATGTTTGTGTATTTATATATATAAAATAATTATACACAGTGCACCCACATATATTATGTAAACAAAAACTTTTATTTTGGATGCGATTAATTGTTTGACAGCCCTAATATACAGTATATAATAATTTTTTTTTTTTTTAACACTATGTAGTATTAAGTTTTTGTGCTACCTTGCGCAGCATGGCCTCGGCTTTCTGTAGATTGAAGTTCCTGGCTGGAAAACAAGAGAGACAAGTTGAAAAAAAAAGATGTAATTAGTTAGTCTAGAAAAGATAAAGTATGCCCTAATTTGTCATTTAACAGGTTTTTGTCCAATATGAATATAACTAATTTATTACAGGAAGCTTAAAGGGATAGAAAATACTGTGATCATTTGGTGTTGTTGAACACAAAAGATATTTGAAGAATATTGGTAACCAAAAAGTTGATGGTAGCCATTGACTTCCATTGTAGGAAAAAAATATATACTATGGAAGTTAATGGGTCCAATCAACTGTTTGGTTCCCGACATTCTTCAAAATAACTTGTTCAGCAGGAGAAACAAATTCATAGAGGTCTGGAACAACTTGAGGGTGAATAACAGACAGATTTTTCATTTTTGGGTGAACTATCACCTTAAAAGTGTCTTGCAGGGTTTGAACCAACAAACCTTCAGTTTCCAGCCCCAATATGTAACCACATGGCTAATAAATCCAATAATAAACTGGCACACTCACATTATAAAGAGCACATTGTGCTAACAGACCTTACTCAACATCATAGATAACTTGCACATAACTAGAAGCCATATGCCACAAAAAGTTACTATTTGGTAACAGATTAACTGTTTGCAGACATTAAAAGTTTGCATACATCAGGGGCCTAGGTGACCGCAGGGTGCTGGCCTTCAACATATTCCCATGTAGATAGGCTTTTCCCTCCAACAAAATAAGCCTATCCTCACAAAAGTATTCAACCCAACCCTGTGTAATGAGTGGATTAGTTTCATTGTCTTATAGTCACTCTAGTCTGTACCTGACTGGCCTAGAGACACTGACCCAGAATTAGTCAGACATGGAGTCATACATAAGTATTTAATACTCATAAAGAAGATTATGTGACACAGCTGACAGAAGCATTCAGTGTTTTGTGGAACGGATATGTCAGTTGCGTTCCTATAAAGACTTTTCGTGGTGAACTAGAGTGACTTGTATTTATTTACAATAACAATAATTCCTTCAATAAAATTATATAAGGCTATAATTAATTTAACAATATTTTTATTACCACAAAATATATACCAATTATATAATTCAGTTTGATCAAACGATTCATTTTTATTTCTCATACACAGTTGTTAGGATGATGTAGGTGGTCGATGATGTTGACGTTTTTTTAGAATGTTGATCGTTTGGTTGCCAGGGTGTTCTCGGAGGTTGCTAGGTGTTTGCTTACTGGCACATCCCCAAGTCTCTTGATATCTCTATGATATTCTGATCTCTAGATATGGCTTCAATGTATGTCTCTGAGATTTTCTCGCTCATTTTATTGTCCACAAGGCAATAAGTCTAATCACCTGGAAAATAATAACAGATATCACTCATGATCGTAGCACGAGTGTAGGACCTTAAAAACCTACCTTTGAATGGTAGTGTATGCATTTACTTAAAGTCATGAACTACCTGATCACTTGATGTTATACTGTAGTAAACTGCACTCATATCGCATCACTGCAGACCTCAATAACTTGTGTCATAATCGAGTGTTTATCTTATCGACACTTGCGACATGCCTTTATTAAGGAAATAGATTGACAACACTGGTATGTAGAACTATGAATAACCCCAAATGATTTAGAGGAAAAACATGCATTGTCATGATATGTGACACTCTTGAGCTTCCACCATGCATTCTAGCCTCTTGATGAAGTCATTTTTTACATGCTAATTAATAGGGCTGGGTATTGACTAGGGTTGGGTATCGAGAATCGAGTATCGATTGGAACCGAGACTAACTTTTCGTTTTTCCCGGAATCGTTCAAAAGTTAAAGATTCGATTCCTAGTTTCGATATTCACAGTTCGCCGAGCGGAAGAAGAAACCGCTGAACAACACCAACGAAGAAGCGTCTACCGGAAGTGTTGGCATAACCACGCGAGTCGAACATGAGTACCTTACGTCAGCGATCCAAAGTGTGGCTTCACTTTTCTAAAAATAACGAAATCTCGGCAAAATGCAAAATTTGTGTATTTTTACAGGAGTATTTCCTTCAGAAAGGATTATTTTCTTCAGAAAAGCCGTTGGTTAGCTTAACTTTTTTGACCCTGCCTCTTAAAAGAATCGGAATCGAGAATCGTTAGGAACCGGAATCGAAACAAGGAATCGGAATCGGAATCAGAATCGTTCAAATTCAAACGATACCCAACCCTAGTATTGACACAAATTTCACAATTCAATTCGATTTCGATTCACAAGCTTGCAATTCGATTCGATTTCAATTCCAATTCGATTCGATTCAATATTGATTATTTTGGATATCAGTTACAATAAATGGCAAATTTTCTCAAGGAAATCAGATCTCTTAACTAATGCTGTAAACTATGGGAGTCTAGTTGTAGCCTATAGACTTCATTAGCCTAATATGAAGGAAATAATGAACTTTTTTGTAGCTATACAAACACTTAAATTACACTTTTATTTATTTTTTTAATAAGAAGATTATATGAAATATAAACATTTAAATGGTGGCTGTCATAAAAACTTGCCAGATTTATTCAAATATTCATTAATTATTGAAGAACATTAAGATCATAGTGCATATGTAATATGGTGTATATATTTAGCAAAATGCTCCTCTCTAGAGTTAATTTTTCTAGCTGACTAACGAGTTTATGTGGGTTTTCTGAGGTAAATATGACGATACATTTCCACGGTTGAAACGCTGATTGAGCGAATGAATTGACATGATACGGATTTGGATTTCGATAAGTTGTACTCTTATCTTTAAATACACTTTCAGATGCTCATTCATGTTTATTTCGCGCGGTAACTGGTAAATTATTAAGCCGGAAGAGAGATCAGCGCTGCTGCTTCTCTGGAGCTGCGCCAGAGCGATCTCACGCCACAGCGCCAAAACGTTATTTATGTTTTTGAATTTCTAAAGAAAATGGACGTAATTTGAAAATTGAGACTTTGTTTCATATTAATAGTAACAAAGGACAAAGATTATTGCGATTTTTTTGGAATGCGCGCAGCTGCGATAAAATGTTCCATTCATTCAAATGAAACAGTATGACTAATCGATTCTTGAGATTTAAGAATCGATATCGGTTCAGAAAAATGAGAATCGATTAATATCGAGAAATCGATATTTATTACCCAGCCCTACTAATTAAACAATGACATCAGTAATCTCGTGTAATATCTGCGCTGCTAGTCTCTGTCTGGTGCCTAACAATCTCTGCAGAAGACTGGCTGCATTCAGCAGCGCTCATGCATACAAATCAGCCTTTGTCAAAACCCAAGAACAAGAACAGCCTCTGGAAAGCTGCCAGAGAGGGGTTTGAACGCCACTCTGGAGGGTCAAATTAAAGTTTACAAAACATTTACATTTATACATCTGGCATCTGACACTTTATCCAAAGCAACTAACAACAGAGGAACAAAAGAGAAAATCAGAAGAACTTAAATAAAAGGCCTCTATGTAGAATTATTAGCGATATAACTCTTGTTATTACCGGTGGCCGTTAAGTGAACTGCAGCCAGAAAATTAATTTTTTGTTCTTCACTTTAAAGAAGAGCTGGGCAATGAATAATCGCATCCAAAATAAAAGTTTGTGTTTATATAAGATATGTGTGTGTACTGTGTATAATTTTTTTAATATATATATATATATATATATATATATATATATATATATAAATACACACACGTGCATGAATATATATATATATATTAAGCAATATAATGTTAATTAACATCCAGTCGCCGTCCCGCTGCTAAGAGTGACGTTTAGATAAATATGCATTTGCTGAGTGCTTTTCTCTTAAAAGGGGGGGTGTAATGCCCATTGTTTTTACAAGATGTAAAATAAGTCTTTGATGTCCCCAGAGTGTGTATGTGAAGTTATAGCTCAAAATATCCCACAGATATTTTTATATAGCCTATTAAAATTGTCACTTTTTGAGGGTGAGCAAAAACGCACCGTTTTTGTGTCTGTCCCTTTAAATGCAAATGAGCTGCTGCTCCTAGCACAGGGGGAGGAGCTACAACAGTTTGTGTGCTTTTACCTCACACAGACATGCACTTAAAATTTCAATGTTTATGTTCAAACAGGAGTCAGACAATAATGGAGACTCAAGAAGTGACAACATGTACAATGCAACAGGACATTTCTGAACGCTTAGTTGATGAATTTAGGTAGCTTATCTTTTAGTCATTGATTAGCATATTCTGTCATGATAATCTATAAATCGCATTGCAGGGGGTGGGGTTTATGTAAATTCTAGGGTTGTGATGTCACTAACCCGTGGGGAATGTCGTGTAGTCCCTACCAGCCGTTTGTTGTAGTCCTTAAAAAACGATTTCTTTAAAAGCAAATATCTTCCTGTGCTTTAAACTTTGAGCTTCGTAACTTTGCAGAAGTTGTTTATGCTCAAACAGCAACATTACACACTAACTAAAATTAAAAAAGTGAAATCATAATCAACCACCCCTTAAATAACAAATTAACTAACAAAAATGGCCGCAGTGAGAAAGCAGTAGTCAGGAAACACCTGATAGTGATGTATGTTTGCAACAGGTTTTGCAATTCACTGTCATCATGTCGACAGATGAGGTCATTAAAATTACACTGTCGTGACATTTGATTATAAAGTAGGCCTATATCTAAAACTACAGACCATATAGATCTGGCTATGTGGGGCCCTTTTCTTTTCAGGACATTGACATTTCATTACAGAATAGCTCTTTCGGCATTATCCTGAACAATGTGTCATAGAACGGAAGAGAGGCACGTAAATGTCACATCTATTTAATTTTCCAAGGAAAAATGTCCCAAACTCTTCACATAAAACAGAACACCGAAGGAAGTCTGAGAAGGTTTCGTTTTTGTAATACGTTTATGTTAGTAAATAAAATAGCCATAAAGATTTTAAATAATTGAATGAACAAATACATAGAACATTTCTAACCAGAATAATACACAAAGGCATAATCTATAATCTAGCCTATTGTGCGAGTTCCAGTCTTGATTCATACGGTCATATCAGAACATATCATGTCTTTCCAGAATCCTTCACAAAACCTATTATTCTATTCTTAGAATAGAGATAGATTCCAAAATAGATTATATTCTATAGACTGTCTCTTTAAATAAGATTCCATCTAAATAAATTCATACTTCGTGGTCATTCTATAATATTGTATTAAAACAGGTGGTATGCTAAATTTGTATGTTTTCGGTACGATCATTCACAATTGAGTTCCATTGTTGGTATCAGTTTAGAAGATTCTTTTTAACAGTTTTTATTATAGTTTAATAGTGTCAAAAATAGTTTGTAATGCTACGTGATTTTATTCTATAGATGGCATCATTCTAAAATATTTTAATAATAAGATTAGATTCCATAGATCACAATATCTGGACTTGCAACTGTTCTCTAAATAGCAAAATGCATTTCTATATATTAAAATAGGATAGATGGATTTATCTCTCTCTAGCTCAACATTAAGAACTTAAGCAGGACATTAGTAGCCTATATCTAACCTACTTCAATTTTGCATCACGAATGTGACAGTTACAGTAGCTCACCTCTCAGCCATCGGAGCAGAAATTGGTCAGTCTGGGATGGACACTGTGGCAGAATATCCTGAACCTTTTCTCGAAACTGGGGAGTACAGATGAACAATTATGCACAGTCAACAGTATGAAGTTGCACATAGCTGGAAAACTACATCTCCTCACGTGCTGACATTGACAACAGTGCAAACTTGCGTAGTCACGTCACTTACACAACTCGGCAAGAGAGGGAAAACTAAAACAGCTTAAACACTTTGTACTCTTACAAAAGTCGATTCATTCTGCATTCAAAACGAATGTATTTTCATCTGCGATGTGTGGCCTCTCTCTCTCTGCTCAGGAGAATGTTTCACCCCGGCATCAACAGGATCCCTCCACAAATAAATCCCCGAGATACTCCTGATAGAAAAAAGGGAAATAATTCACCTGGGCCAAAGCTTCGGCTTGTTTCACGCTGAGGTCTCCAACTCTTCCGCTCATGTCGCCACGAGTACACCAGAAATAACTGTCTAAAATGCAGCTAGAGTCAGAGACTGAGTCTGAGAGGCTCAAGCACAGAGTGATGTTTTCGTCCCCGCCCACCTGTTACGCGGCCTCTGCACCGCTAGGGGGCGCAGCGGTGATTCAAATCGTGCATAATCATATCACATAATAAATAATAATTAAAAACAGTGATCATATGTGATAATTTGTTACATATATAGTAATGGAAGAAACACAATAGTTTTTACATATAAAAATATATATGTATTTTTATTTTGCATTGAATACATTTGATAAAAAGGTACAAAAGTTGCATTTCACAAAACATTTATAAAATGTATAAAAAACAAAAGAAAAATAATTACATCTTCACAGCTATTTACAAATAAATATCACATTTTATTTGATACATAATTTTCCTTTTCTATCTCTTGCTCTCTCATAATCAAGCACTGTTCCATGCCTGTCGGATTTGTCTCCACGGCGTTCCTAAAACAGACGCAGCGATGAAGAAGAACACTAGAATGAGACCCTTAGCCAGAGCCTGGGAATATGGCTCACCTGCCAAAAACAAACACACACACACACAAAAAAAAAACATTAACTTCATATTTTAAGTCCTGGTTTCACAGACAGGGCTTAGACTGAGTCAGGATTAGGCTTTAGTACAATTAGGGCATTTAAGTAGCTTTTATATCCGTGCCATAGATGGTGTGCATTTTGAGACAAAACAATGGCACTGATATGTATGCCGGAGCAAGTTGCTTTCAGTTAAAACAGCTCAATGTATTTTAAACTATCTTGAATCCGGTGGTATGTGTGACGTACGGACAGAGCGGTTGGATCCATGTGCAGCACTTTAATTGAACTTAAACACAAGCAGACATAAACCCAGGCAAACAGTAAAACAAGGGGCAATCCAGTAACTCGTGGTGATAACAGGCTTAGGTCGAGGCAGGCAGCACAGGTTCATAAACAGTCCCGGAGACAGGCAAGGGTCAAGAGTCCAGGAAGATACGGAATACTAGAACAGGGAACAATGCTCATAGATGTACGCTTACAGTGTAACATGACTTCGCACCAGACACAGAGATAACTCAGGCTTAAATCAGGAACTCAATAACCGGTATTCAAACACAGCTGAAACATACAGTAATAATTAAACATAATGAGTCCATAACACAAGGAGAGAGTGCCCTCCAGTGGCTCTCGGGGGCACTACAGCTGCCGATCGTCACAGTATCAGGGATTTAGGTTTAAAGTCCCCGTGAAATCAAAATTGAACCTATTTACTTTGTTAGCGCATATTACTAGTCTTGTGGTGAACAATTAATCCGTGCAAGTGAATATATATATTAAAAAAAAATGTTTTACCTTAGTAATCTTTAATCAAAATCTGAAAAGTTACTTCCGGTCTGGAACGGTTTCTTTTTCTGATGACGTAGGCTTCACAGTTTGGGTGGGGAAACACTTAACCACTCCCCTCAAACCGTTAGTTTGCTATGAGCGAGAGATGGAGAGGAGGAGCGCTAGAGTAAAACCCTGCCCTCTGTTCAATATTCTGTTTCACTTGGAAATACGTCACAACGCACTGGAGAAAAATCGTTTGCAACTTCCGGTTCACGGGGACTTTAAATGTAGGCCTATACATTTTTGTACAAGTGAAACTTTATTTTTTATTTTTAAATCACCTATTTGGAGCTTACTTAAATAGTTCTATAGTGTGACAAAATAAAAGCACAAATAGTCTATCCACAAATATAACAATGGCATAGACAAGAATTTACAAAAATAGATTTAGATGTCACACTGCAAGACACTGCTATTAGTGCTTCACATTTCACACATCACCTTCCTAAATTCACCAAAACATGAGTGATAAGATAGTTAAAAAAATATACAAAGACACATAGTGCCATTTCATATACAAAAATGACATAGTCTATAAAGTGTTGCTGACTCTTAGGCCACCCTTAAAAATATTCTTGTTTGCCGTAACCCGACCGACCCTGTCAATTTAGGGCCGACCCAATTTTTTATTTTTTTTCCCTTTTAGTTCGACCGACTTGCCGGTTGTAACTTGCGTTCAGACCGACCGTTTTTTTTTTTTTTTTTTTTTACTCTTCAAACGACTAATTCAAATTCCATAAAATGATATTTTAGTTAGTATTGTGAAAGTTGCTTATGTCTACAAACGTAGGCTACGTTCTTTCTTTTAAATAAAAACCCGTGGCGTCATAGTCATCTGATTATGTTTGGTTTACCCGTGTCACACTGTCTATAAGGCTTAGCCTATACGTTCGCTTCGTTTCATTCAGTGTTCCCGCTTGGTAAACCCGGTATTAAATGGGCTGAATATCAACCATTTCTATATATAATAATAATATTAAACAATTTGTCTGATGCAATTTTGCTATTCCCACCAGTCCAGAAGAGAGAGAGAGCGATCTCTCACCCGGAGCCACAGCGCGAACAACATGACAGCCCTGCTTAATGAGTGACAATGAGGACAGAACGTGGTTACCTACACTTTAGATCTGGGATATTATTCTAATTGTATTTTATATTTCCGCTTTCAAAGATTATAAAAAGATATTTGAGATGAAACCATTACAGACGCATTCTGTCTATAGCGCAACTTCCTTCCCTTCACAGCGTTGCGCTGTCATTTCTTCCTAAAACCCAAACGTACCGTCAGAATCAGCACGATCGGTAATTGTTGTAAAATGCAGTCTGTACTGTTGCTAAACTGCGTACGGGTTCAATCATTAAAAGAGCTATTAAAGTCTGCGCAAGAGACGCTGTTCACAAGGTGATGCGTCATGCGTGCTCCGAAATGCACTGCAACGGGACAAGAAAAGTAGGCTATAGCCTCATTTTGGGCTTCATGTGCGCAGCTAAACTATCAAATATACATAAAATCTAAAATGACCTGCTCTGAGATTCATTTCACATTTCATTTCAATTCACACAGTTTATGTCTTAAATGGATGTGAATAGTTGGGAGGATATGGTGGTGCATCAGTCATCTGTTAGATCTGCACTCGGTCTTAAAGGGGCAGTAGTCTAATAAACATGTGACGATTGAGCCAGTAATGGGAATCAAACACAACAAAAGGCAGAGAAAAATCACTCGCAGCTCTTGAATTATTAACTTAAACTTTAATAAGCATTAATCTAACTATGATAAACCATGCAGTGTCATTTTACATTTGATTTACTAAATTAAATTTCTTTTCAGACAGCACAACACACTTAACTGAAAAGTAGCTAATTTTAGACCTTTCTGAAATTAAAGCACTGTGTATATAGGCTAATTTGTATCTTTGTTTAATTGTATTCTTTGTTTCACCATGTGTTTGTACTTGTTTTTGCTTATATCTCATGTATTTGGGGAAAAAAAAGCCTGCTGCATAACAAATACAGTAGATATTTATTCATTTTGTGACTGGCCTAAAAACGTAACCGGTTGTAGGTTGCAATAACACCTAGTGGTGGATGCACAGTTTGAAGACCCAGTCAGTGACGTCACAGTATGCAATAAAAAAAAAAAAAAAAAAAAAAAAAAAAAAATCATGATCACCATGACCAAAATTTTACTTTTTTTTTTACACTGAATCCTGGAAAAAAAAAATATAGACCTACCTACCGACCCTTTTTTAAAAAAAAATTGCTGTTACTGCAAACCAAAATATTTTTAAGGATGGCCTTACAACAGGACATGGTTTTCATGGTTATTTCTGTCTTAAGGCCCTTGCACACTTTCACGTCCGAAATTTTCGCACGTTAAAAAATAAATACGACCTCACGTTATGTCAATCACACTTGCACACTGCCTCCAAAACTTTCGTCCGTCATAAAAAAAATCGAATCGGGTTCGATTTTCTGTGTTTTTCACATCTGTAGCAAGCAGTTTGAATGGTGTTTGAATGGTGTTTTGACAATTCAGAGCCACCGAAACACGAATACGTAAAAAAGCATACGGAAATTTCGGACTCAGTGTGCAATGGCCTTTAATCTATAAGAAATGCAAGCCCTCACCAGTGTAGTATCTCGTGAGAGGGAACGCCAGCTCAGGCCAGCACACATCATTTCGGTCACAGTCAAACTCTGTGAAGTTAATACTGAACCTGTAGAAGAAAAGATACTTCAATTCAACTTTACTGAGTTCACAAGACTGCACGACTTGCTTGGAGTTGTGAAATAATGCCATATCCAAGCAACAGATTCAAACCAATAGAAGAAAAACTATTTCTGAAATGTATAACATGCCATTAAGATTCTGGAATATTTGTATTTCAAAACAAATGTTTTATTGTTATTGCACCTTTTATCAGAAAAATAAACATTAAATTGTAAATTTATCTATAATCATCACAATCAATATTAGGACCGACCTGGATCTAGGGGGTTGTGCATTAAGAGGATTGTCAGTAAAGGTCACAGAAGAGGTCACTGGGAAATTCTGCATAAGCTCTGGGTTTACACAGGGGTTCATCCTGCCAATATCACACTCTATCCTCCATGTTGTTTCTATAAAACTGAGAATTGGAAAAAGAATGAATGGCAAACGAAATATTCAACACAGCATGTGCATCTCTAGATACATCAAGCTCAAACATTAATGAAAAGCTTTCGTTTTTGCTATCAGGATAGTGAGATGATAAGAACCTATACCTAATCTCCACTGCCTGGATAACTGTCTTGAGCACACCCTGCACCCTGCCCATGATGACGCTCCAAACGTGGATGTGGAGGTGGGTCGGGACGGCAGAACACTCTCCACCGCTGCCCTCTGCTGGACGACTGTTGTTCTGCAGTGATGCTGAGAGGCACAAGAGCAAGAACATCGTTTACTCATTCATTCAAAGCAGTCGTTCTCAAGCAGGAGCTGGAGCCCACTAGAGAGACTCAGCAAACTTCTGTGGGGGGATATTTAAATTTAGATGTATTAACAATCTTTAAAGGATGGATTAACACACTGGCCAACGGGGAGGCCTTTGTTTTTGAATACTGTCTTGGAAAATGAGCAGTCTTGCAGGCAAAAAGGTTGAGAATCACTGACTTAAAGCAGTATTTAACTTTTTCAAGTGGTGATTTCTTTAACATTTTTGAAAGAAGCTTATCTAGGTGGAATTCGTTTGATCGAAAATACATTAAAAACAGTAATATTGTGAAATAGTATTACAATTTAAAAAACTGTTACCTTTAAAGCATCATTTATTCCTGTGATGTCAAAGCTGAGTTTTCAGCAGAAAATACACCAATCTTTAGTGTCACATGATCTTTCTAACAGAATCAGAAATCATTCTAATATGCTGATTTGCTGTTCAAGAAACATTTCTTATTATGATCCGTGATGAAAACAGTTTTTTTGGGGGGGTGTTTTTGTGGAAGCCGTGATAGATTTTTTTCAGGATTCTTTAAATAGAAAGTTCAATAGAACATTATATGTAACATCAAATGTAACATTATAAATGTATTAACTGTTTCTTTTGATTAAATTTAATACATTCTTGCTGAGTAAAAAAAACTAAAAGTATTAATTTATTTAAAAATAATATATATATATATATATATATATATATATATATATATATATATGAAGAGTTCAGATGCAAAAGCCTCTAAATGCCATTTGAAATTTTCTTCTTTAATGATGATTTTTATCAAACGTGTATATTTAAGTTCAGTAATTTCACTTAAATAACAATTAATAGGTAATTATCATTGCTATTTAAGTGAAATTACTGAACTTAAATATACAAGTTTGATAAAAAATCATCATTAAAGAAGAAAATTTCAAATGGCATTTAAAGGCTTTTGCATCTGAACTCTTCATATATTTAAATCCTACTGACCCTTGGCATATTGTGTACATATAAAGACAGCTTGATCAGAATTTAAAGCTGCAACTTTGCAGTTTATAAGATTAGATATAAATAGACACAGGGACAACTTAATATATTATATATATTACAGAAAATTATATGATGTAGTGCTCACTGGTAATGTTGACCCAATCCACTAGGTTGGAAAAGTTTGGGTTTCCTGTTGTGGAAACGAGTGTAGCAGTCACTAATTTAGCTAGGACAGCACGCACCGTTTCTCTGTGAAATGACATACAAAAGAAAGACATATGTCAAATGAAACTGTTCAATAGGAATCTACTGTATTGTGTTCAAAAGCCTTCGGCAATGATACTCACCTCAACTGACTGCACTGTCTCACATTCAGCAAATTCACAGGAATAACACAGCCTGATGTGGAGTTGATCCCGAACAGAGCTGGTCTCAGTTCAGCAGAAGAGCATAGACCATCTCCACCTGCAGAGGACACAGCACAGGATCAAAGTAATATTTTTTTGTAGTCCTGTATGGATAAATATGGATATGCTACACTACCTGGCTGCCAGAGATTGATCTGGGCCCTCTTTATAACTTCTGTCGCAGAGTCCAAAATGCCACCAATCACTGGCCTCCTCAACAGGTAACCTGTGTAAACATTAGTAAAGCATAAGAAATCATTTCTACTTGATAATTTAAACAAATGTTCCTGAGCATCTGAAGCTGATGTATCATGGGAGTTGCTTTAACCTGAATTCCCAGAGTTTGGCTCAGATGTTTCATTTCCGTTCACAAACACTGCAGAATATCTTCTGGTCAAATATACTAAATGGGAGGTAAAAAATATATATATGATAGAGTGAGAGATGCATCCTGTAAGAAAAGCATGTGCAGTGAAGAGGTGTGTCGTATTGTAAGAGTGAACAGGAAGACAATAGTTGTGACTTACCAGGTAGAGTGATGTTTGCAGTGGTCCGTTTCACAGTAATGCCAGTGAGGCCATTCTCTCTCCAGTAAAGAGTGTAACTCAAGGCCACAACGACATTATCACACTTTTGTGGCACTAAAAAAAATATTCATATATATATATATATCATACAATGAAAAAGATCTAACTTTACATATAATATACATTGTGTCTTCAATGTTGCCAAAAGAGAAACTTTAGTCATATTTCCTATATTACTATTTGATAGGAACAATACCTAATGTTTGAGTTTAGTACGTTTTTGTTAATGAAAGAGCTGACCAAGACTGTATTCATTTTATCAGAAATACAGTAAAACAGTAATACTGTTACAGTAAAAAATTCTATTTTAGTTTTCTATCTTATTATATTTTAAAATAGAATATATTCATTTCCTGTATTACTATTTGATAGGAACATTACCTAATGCTTGAGTTTAGTACGTTTTTGTCAATGAAACAGCTGACCAAGACTGTATTCATTTTATCAGAAATACAGTAAAACAGTAATATTGTTACAGTAAAAATTTAAATTTTAGTTTTCTATCTTATTATATTTTAAAATGTAATATATTCCTGTGATGCAAATCAGAATTTTCTGCATCAATACTGCAGTCTTCAGTCACATGATCCAACAGAAATCATTCTAATATGCTGTTTTTCTGCTCAAAAAACATTTCATGTTATTATTAATGTAGAAAACTGTTGTAACAGTTGATTCTTTTTTGTGGAAACTATAATACTTTTTTCCAGGATTCTTTGATGAATAGAAAGTTCAAAAGAACAACATGTATTTTAAATAGAAATGTGTTTATAACATTATAAATGTCTTTACTGTCACTTTAATTGCATCAATTTATCGCATCCTTTCTGAATAGAAGTACTAATTTCTTCTTTTTTTTAACTTTTGAATGCTATAGTGTATATTATTGATATTTGATACAACATTTATTTTATATATATCATGTATAATGCAATTTATACATATAATTTATACATATAATTTACTGGTTCTTATTATTTTATATTAGGACTACTTCAATATTAATTATTGAAGTAGTCCTAATAAATTAGTCCTTCAATATTAATATTATATTAGGACTACTTCAATATTAATGTTAATATTTAAAAATAGATTAACTTATTTTTTAAATAAATAACTGCTGAAAATGTTCATACAACTGACCAGATATGGGCTCAAGAGAATTTGACAGAAATAATCTGAGGTCAGTGGCTGCTTCATCCACAACGCTGACTGTGACCACACCTGGGAAGAGTGCAAAAATATGAACAGTCTCACATTTACATATTTGCATGTATACTCAGAAAAACAACACGATCAATAGATTCATAAGCTACAGTATATTTATATATCTGAAGCATATTATTGAGGGTAGATTCACCATTCCCATGCTATTCCTTAAAAGCATAAAGTTCTATTCTAAAACAGAACTACTGCATTGGAAACATGAAATATTAGTTTTGTTGATTTTGGTGTGTCAGATGTCATGGATTCTGCTTCTTCAGTTTGATCATATTAGCTAGTACTGCTAGTGTTCAGGATCCTGTCAATTAAGTGTGTTTGTTTTAAGTACAACATAACTTCCATGATACTAACTAACAGATCATTGGTAGTAATACAATGAGTAAAAGGCACACTGGGAAGGACATTTTCATACTTTGCTGCCTGAAATAGCACATGGAAAATGGATCTCTTATAAACCCATCTATGTTGACATGGCATTAAAGGATTTTAGATTTTCTCACAATGTTTTATCAGATATGGAGACACAGGATAAGAATCGTTAGTACTGATGGTATGTTCGACTCAATAGTATCTCCTGGAGCATGCTACATACTCTATTATGTTGTAATATGTGGTTTATGTTCTTGTGTTTGGTTGAGGAAAGCAAATAAACGGTTATATTAAATATCTACCTCCCAATCCATCTTTAATATCCAACCTCAGGTCATCTGATGGTGATGGACAGGCCTGCAGCCTCCTCACACACTGAGACTTAAAGTTTTCCAAAAATGCCACTGGAGCATTGTCTGCACACTGGCCAAGTCCAGAGTTCTGCTCAGAGGACAGATACACATATGCATGAGTGTGTGCACTCATATACACAGACATGTACACTAGCAATGTTATCTAACCTGAGGGATGGTGAAGTATTGGTCGTCCTTAGTGAATATTGGATCCCCCTGGCGGTAGTTTATGGGAGGTACAGTTGTTGTCATCTGTGGGGCTTGGAATGACGGACTGGGCTTTGGGGAACTGTAAAAACCCATGAAAATTTAGAAAATCACCAAACATATACTACCATTCAAAAGTTTGGAGTCAGTAAGTTTTTGTTTTTGTTCTTTTCTACAAAAAATAATAATTTCATTCTGCAAAAACGCATTAAATTGATCAAAAGTGACAGTAAAGACATTTATAATGTTACAAAAGATTTCTGTTTCAAATAAATGCTGTTCTTTTGAACTCATTATTCATATAAAGAATTCATTACAGTGTTCAAAAAACATTAAACAGCTGAACTGTTTTCAGCTTTGTAATAATAATAAGAAGAAATGTTTCTTGAGCACCAAATCAAAATTAGAATGATTTCTGAAGGATCATGTGACACTGAAGACTGGAGTAATGATGCTAAAAATTACAGTTTTTACTGTATTTTTTTATTTAATCAATGCAACCTTGGTGAGAATAAGATGCTTTTTCTTATTGACCCCAAACCTTTAAACAGAAGTGTATTTGAATAAGTCTAATAATCTATGGAGAAAACTTCCAGTCCTTACACAGTCCGACCATCATAGAAAAGTCCCAGAAAGGGGTTGTTGTCCGAGGGGGAGGTGACACAGAGAAAGGGGAACCAATCAGGGTCATTTTCAGAGGATTGAGCTGAGCACTGATACTCTGGAACAGGACTGAAACTTCCCCCAAAAGGTCCAGGAAGACACTGAGTCGCAAACAAATACAAAACTTCTTGACTGCAGTCCTAAAAGAGAAAAAACACACTCATAAATAAACTAAGAATTGATCATGCCCTCCTTTGTTGATGTAAGCTTTGAAAAACACTAAACCTACATTTTTTTTTCTTGTTCGAGAAGCCGTTTCACTTTATATCACAACAAGGATGAAAAATACTATCGCAACTTCTGTATTATGCCACATTTAATGTATGGCTAAGCAACTGGATCAACAGCACTAATCCAATTGAAAAGGACTGATGTATTGGAGACAGATGTTCAACTGTCCACATATCATGATTAAATACATTTACTAAATACTATTACCTGGTCACAACAGCAGCGTACGTCACACTCGCCAAGGGAAACATCACATGGGCAGCTGCCGAGGGGCTGAAACACTTGGTTGGGAATGGCTGTTTTATTTTCTACAAAAAATCAAATATGCATTATTATATGACACAAGAAAGAAACATTAACAAATTTAAGATTTCTCAATGAAAAAGAAGGAAAAAAATGATGGTCTCAGAGGGTAATGCGAAGACTGCATGCATTTGGCGGACAATTTTATCGGAAGATACATTGCATTAAAGGTATACAGTACAATGTCTAATTGTATAAAGTCTAATTGCTTTATAAAGAAAGGTGACTTGACTACTAAAAATCAATAATGGTAGTCCCACCATGGTGCTAAATACCACCAGGTTGTACTACAACACTTTATATTCAGTAACATGAAAAGAGATACTAACCAGAAAGGGGTTTGTTGGGGAAGATCTGAGCATAAATCTGGGTCTGTATAATGAGTGATGCTTTTGGGGCTTCATCAGCACATGCAGACACAAGAAGAGTCTCCTGGAGACAGAGCGGCTCCGGGCAGCAGTCCGGGACAGATGTTTCATTCCCACACAGCTGCAGACTGCGGTTGAGACTCACTCGCACCAGGAAGGCATTCTGATATATTGGCATTCAACAGAAAGAACATATGATATTCAATATTGCAAAGTTCCAGTATTGCTTATGTTTTGAATGATTTTCCTCAACGGATAAACTTATCCACTTTCAAATAAATAGCGCATTCACTACCATTAACAATTTTGGGGTCAATAAGATTTTTATTTAAGGGATTAAAATCCTGTTCACAAGAAGAATGATAACTATAAAGATAACTATAAGGACTATGTTCGCTTCAACACCAGCGGCTGATATCGTTCTTCTGTTAGTTGTCAGACGCAGGTTTGTCATCTGCTGCTTAAAATGCCCAAGCTCTTCAAAGCAGAATGGATTCTGATTGGCTGTCAATGTTTTTATCTTTCATCAGCTGGAAAAAATCGTTCTGAAAAATGATACCAACTATATCATTTCTTTGTGCCGTTGGTGTGATCTATTCTAGTGCATAATGTGGTGTATTTCAGGTTAGGTGAGGGGTTCTTGTGGTCGTGGGCTGTGTTTATGAAACCCCGAGGCAGAAGTTTCAAAAGAAGAACGCAATACGTAATTTAGCTTGAGGAGGCATCCTGTTGAAAATAACACGATCAAGCAGTCAAATGTATAGTTGAGCCGCTCATTCTGGTTTGTCAAACTTGAATGTCAGGGATATTCCTAGCATGTTCACTGAAGTCAACCGGGTTATTTTTCCACCATAGTTTTCATATGAACAACAGATATTAATGTGCAAATCAGATCCATTCCATTCTATGAGCTGAAGCAATGTTTTTTAATGTTTTTAAAATAAGTATCTCACGCTCACCTAGACTTATTTGCTCAAAAATACTGTAAAAAAAACAGTAATATTGTGAAATATCATTACAATTTAAAATAACAATTTTAAAATGTAATGTATTCCTGTGAATTTTTACAGCATCGTTATTCTAGGCTTCAGTGTCACATGATCCTTCAGAAATAGCTGCTCAAAAAACAAACATTTCTTATAATTTCTTATTATTAAAAGTTGTGTTGCTTAATATTTTTTGTGAATAGAAAGCACTGATTTGAAATAGAAAGATTTCGTGAACATTATAAATATCTTTACTGTTACTTTTAATATATTTAATCCAATTCATTTTATTAGGGTTCAATTATCTAGTTGCTTATTTGCATGCATTTTACTAGGATATTAGCAGTTTAATAGTAACAATAAAACACATATTAATGCCTTATTATGCATGACCATTTCTACATCCCTTCATCCTGCCCAATACCTAAACTTATCAACTATTAATAAGAAAATATTAGTTTATTAGGAGTTTATTGAGGCAAAGTTGCAGTTAGTTAATAGTGAGAATTAGACCTTAATCTAAAGTGTGACCAAAAAAATCCTACAGAAAAGATACTTCCTTATCAGAGCAACTTACAAGAAAGTGTCATTTCACAACAGTGAAAATTACCACAAAAAGTACCGACTGCTTGAACGCTCTATTAAATTCTAAATATCTGCTACGCCCTGATGTCTAAAGAAATAGGATGGATAGTTTGATGATTACAAAGTTTGAAGATGATTACAAATCCCTGGGCAAGTTCTGGAGCTCATAATAACCATCTCTACGAACAATTTCCCTGATGGGGCGACGCAGAACAACAGCAGGGAATTTCAGACATGCACAAAAACGTTATGCGTGGGTGATCACACCCTGTTTAATGACAGGTTGACTGGAATAAACGTTAATACTACAGATTGCATTTTCCTTTATTTTACCGGGGACTTTACCGGGGGACAAGTAAATTTCTTGATGTCTTGATTCTTGTTAACTGTTGGAAATTCTTTCCATGTTACATAGCTAGATTGTCCATGTTGCTGATACTGAGTAGCTTCTAAACAGAATAAAGACAGTATTTGCCCTTCTATACTGCATAAACCTACGGTTAATGTGGCAGAATCAACTCACCTTCCCAATTAATTCATATGAAAGATTCCACTGTGTTTGATAAACCGGCACACAAGATGACAATGGGATGCTTCCTGAAGCAGTTCACAATGAAAACATTTGTTGAAGTTCAAATATTACGGTATACATGGGTAATAAGGTTCAATTTGTTAACATTAGTTCATTCATTAGTTAACGTGAACTAATATTGCTTCTAAAAATCTTAGTTCATCCAAAAAATGAAAGTTCTGTCATTATTTACTCAAGTTGTTCCAAACCTGTATGAGTTTCTTTCTTCTGCTGAAAACAAAATAAAATATTTTGAAGACACTGACTTCCATAGGATGGAAAATGGAAACTGTTTAGTTACCGATATTCTTCAAAATATCTTCTTTTGTGCTCAGCAGAAGAAAGAAATGTATACAGGTTTGGAACAACTTTTCATTTTAGGGTGAACTATCCCTTTGATGCATTAACTAATGTTAACTAATGGTACAGTAATGCGAGTTGTTGTTATAGGTGTTTGAATAGAAATGTTGTGGTAATTATCTACCTGTTGCATTTGAGGATGAAACAGCACTGATGCTGAAGGAAATGCCAGACACGTTTCCAACCAGAAATGATGATATTCTTGGACCAGATGCCAGAATAAACCCAGGCTGAAACACTGAAATAATCATATATTCATTTATATATTCCCAATTGATAACAGATGTAAAGTTATGTTACGATTGACTCTCGAATGTAAGGGTTTATTTAAATATTTATGTTAATGAATACATGCTTTATTTATGCTTTAATTATACATTCAAGCTGGAGTTTCTCCATGGCAACAAGATGTTTGCTAACAGTTATCCAGCTAGCTGGCTTTGTTTTCGTTCGGTTCACGGTTTTTTTTACTGATATTTAATTTATTCAAAGCTCACTTACCAACATTACAAATGGTTCCGTCATTTAAGAGCATAATAATTATACACAGAAAATGAAATACGACGTGAGAGCCTGAAAAATGTGTCATATTGTAGCGTTGGTCTGACTAACTTAGTCCTCTTCTTCGTGATTGCTTGATGGCGCGTTACACAGAAGAGATCAGATCAGATCATTAGCGCCGCTCAGTGGCGTTTAGCGCTAGTGTGTGTGTGTGTGTGTGTGTGTGTGTGTGTGTGTGTGTGTGTGTGTGTGCGTGTGTGTGTGTGTGTGTGTGTGTGTGTGTGTGTGTGTGTGTGTGTGTGTGTGTGTGTGTGTGTGTGTGTGTGTGTACATACATTACATAAACACAAACTTGTATGTTAGATTAATCGATTTGACAGCACTGTTACTGGTTACTGTAGCCTATATAAAGTCAGAACGTCACATAAAGAATACATTCCCACCAATTGTGTTTGTCAACTCATTTATTAAATTCAACAAGATGATTATATGAAAATACAAACAAACAAACAGAAAAATATATATATTTGTGAATAATAAGTTCACACAACTTGGCCTGATTTTATCATAGGCAATGCTGAGTGAGGAAGAACTGCATTTATAAAACAGAAAGACGTTAGCTGCCATTGAATGTGTGTGTGTGTGTGTGTGTTCACACTCAAACAGTCTAAATCTTCAGGCCATGACAGCGTTTCTCCTGAAATACAAGCAGAAAAAGCACACCGTTAAAACCTGCTTGAAGAGATTGTAGACTTTCACTTGACTGTTTGCTGTTGTTGAATTGAATAGAGATCTGCTGCACATGCGTCATGTACAAAATGCTTGACTGAGTCCACATTGTTGGTGGTCTGTTTAAAGCTCATTACATTTTCCGTGGGAGTATGTTTTGGCTTGTGGTTTTATAGTTGAGTAGTTTGTGGTTTTGTATGAGTAAGACTCTAACATCCGAATCGAGATCTACTACATATAAACAATGTCATGATGAGTCAGAGGAAAACCAGAGAAGAGAAAGTGACCAGGACTCGTGCAATAACTCTAACAATGACATGCCGGTTGTGCAACCGGTTTTATGTCATCCGATAGACAACTGAGCAAATGAAACCATCAAGCTACTGAATAAATCTGAGGTAAATTACATACACTGAATTTGGTTTCTTTGCACTTCTTCAGCCTAGTGTCCAGAAAGTTGATAGTCTCTTTAACCCACTGCACGTCAGCGGCAGGCGGGGCGCAAAGGTTACGACCTCTCCTGGTCGTGAATCTGAAATATAATTGATTTCTGTGCATTATTTGACTAGAACATGACACACTTTCACATCTGCTTTGCTTAGAAATGTCATAGATATAGTTTCATTCTCTCCCAGGCTCCCACACATAACCCAGGATTTTGATATCATCCGTTTTTTTTTTCAGTATTTGATGAATATACTTACATAACAGCATCACGGGGGCAGCCGTCACCTTTAAACTGCTTCCAGTAAGTAAGGAGGATGTGTTTGGGAATGGATTTATAGCTAACCATCAGGCAACAGTCCAATGCTAAATCCGCCTGAGCCTCTGAGAAAGACCAAGACAAAAGGGGAAATAAAAATGATGAGAGACAAGAGATGGGAAGACAGGAAAAGGGGGATCACATGTGCTGTCTCGAAAATATATGTGTGTGTGTGTGTGTGTGTAAGAAAAACAACACTTTTTATTGGCCATCATTTACTGTGCCGTGAAGCGAAACAAATGTGAAATGCACAGCTGGGAGTGGGACCAAGTGGGAATTACAACTAGCCTATAACTAAGATTAAACTGTTTACGACAAATGTGTTTTATGTAATGTTGTATTTATTTTTAAGTTAAAGTCTTCGCAAGTGTGTGCAGAACTTATGCTTTATCTTAGTTAAAAAAAAAAAAAAAGAAAGACTTTTAAAATTCATGATTACTACGCTCTAAACAATGCTGGGTTGTTTGAACCCAAATGTGGGTAAAATATGCACAAACCCAAATGTTGGGTTAAAAATGTAATTTAAAATTTTAACCCAACTTCAACTTTCACTTTCATCTGTAAATTTTTGAATGACATTTTTAACCCAACATTTGGGTTTGTCCACATTTGACCCAAATGTGGGTTTTATATATATATATATATATATATATATATATGAAGAGTTCAGATGCAAAAGCCTCTAAATGCCATTTGAAATTTTCTTCTTTAATAATGATTTTTATCAAACTTGTATATTTAAGTTCAGTAATTTCACTTAAATAACTATTAATAAGTAATTATCATTGCCATTTAAGTGAAATCACTGAACTTAAATATACAAGCTTGATAAAAATGATCATTCTAGAAGAAAATTTCAAATGGCACTTAGAGGCTTTTTTGCATCTGAACTCTTCATATATATGTCTATACTAAAATATGCATATATAAAATAATAAATAATAGAATAAATAATACATCTATATTCTGAATAATGATAATAATATTATTATAGTATTATAAATAATACAATTGATGACTCAATTGAAGTCTTTTAAGTTCAAATAGAACTAAAAACTCGAAAATAAGCACAAACAATGGATGAAGGAAGAAAACACGAGCGATTACCTGCCGGACTGCTGTAGAGAATGAACCCCAGTGCACAGAGACTCACGCTCAGCGCAGAAATGACGGATGAAGCCATGGCAACGGGTGCAGAAGATGCTGGAACAAGCCTTGAGTGACTAGAAGACTTTTTCTCTTTCCTGACTCTCTCCTCGCTCCATCACTCCCATTTTATACAACCTTAAGTTTCACTATGACATATAGTCCCTCCCAGTTCTGTGAAAAAAAAAAAATGCCAAAAGAGGAGAGGTTGTGACCTGGACAAAGGCTTCACAATACACAACATTCTCTGTACCGGTTCCTTACTCTCTCTTTTCTCTTTCCCATTTTATGCCCACATACAAACTCTCACAGACTCTCACATGATATTTCTCACTCAAAGGCCAATAGTCTGGCAAATGTTTCGATATGACTGTCTGAAGAAGTAGTTCAGCTAAACCTGCCAAACTGAACAGTTTGCTCAAATTCATGTGTAGTTACTGATGCTTGGCAATGCAGAGCCGGGAATCCCAGAGGGTTAAAAAAAAGCCAATATCTGTTAATGTTTAGTGTTACACAGTTAATTATTATTGTGTGGTTTAGGTAAACCCTGTAAAATCTTCCCTCAAGACGACAATATCTGTAATACTTGTCTATGTGGGGACACTTTGTTTTGGAAAACAGCTTATAAATGACACTAAATCATGTTTTTTTGAAAATTCAAAAGTGCAGGAAGTTTTGATGGGTAAGTGTTTAGGGGATGGTATGTACAGTTTGTACAGTATAAAAATCATTATGTCTTTGGAAAGTCCCAAAACATGAAAACACAATGTTTGTGCGTGCGTGTGTATGTGAGTGTGGGAAACTACATAGTGAACTATGTTGGGTTTATTGTAAAAGTTTGAATGCATGTCAAAGCACAACTTTATGGACTGTTTAGACTGATAGATTGGCTTGGCTGAACATTTAGGGTTGTAAACATGGTTATTAGATTATATTCTTAAATGTGTAGCAATAAAAATGTACAGTATTATGAAAAATGCCTGTCTATTCAGCATTGCCATTGTGCATTTGAATAAAATTTCAGATTATGCCGATTATCAAGCTTCTTATATTCTTTCAAGCATTTGACTTGTAATCCTGCCCGAATCATACACTGTTTCTTGGTTGGCCGACTGAGCCTGGCTTCTCCCAAGTTTTTTTTCTCCATTTTGTCTTCTAATGGAGTTCTGGTTGCACTGTCCTGTCGCCTAGGCTTTTGGCTTGCATAGGGGACATTTAATATTCATGTAATGAACTGCCTTACTTAAGGTGGCCATGGATGCAGTTTTCTTCTAGAAACAAACTTGTTGAATTATTTTCAAGTTATCACTGTGAAGCTGCTTTGATACAATCTGTATTGTAAAAAGCGCTATATAAATAAAGGTGACTTGACATTTGACAAAATACAACAACAACAACATATTGTGCATGAACATCTGATATCATATATTTTTGGAGAAAAATTAATACTTTTATGCTTTTAAGCTTGAATTAAATTAGTCAAAAGTGATGTTACAAAAAGCTTTCTTTTTAAATAAATGCTGTTCATTTGAGCTTTACAATCAAAGAATCTTGAAACAAATTTATCACGTTTTCAACATTGATGATCAACGCATTCTCACCCCAAGGCGTCACCTTTGACCATGCTTCAATATTTGACGTTTTAGGCGCCCTTTAGCGTCACTTACATGACGCGATCCTACGGCGTCATCTAACTGACGCTAAAGGAAAGCGTCAGTTAGAGGACGCGGTTAGGTTTAGGGGTGCTTCTCAATATCCCTCCTCGTCTCCTCGCTCCTCCGTCCTCCCTCCTATGACCCGGAAACCGATCGAGCTCAGCCATCTTGAAGGACATCTCAATTCTCTAATTGCACCGTGAGGAGTCGAGGATCGAGGAGATAGGAGGCTTCCTGAGGAGTCATAAGCGAGGATACACAGGTGCATCCTACGCGGAGCTGTTATTGACTAAACGTGACGCACGTGTCAATTCTCCTCCCCCTTCACATCGGTCACAATCATTTTAATTTATACTTTACCTTTGCAGTTTATATAAACCACACATCTCAGATATTTCAACAGTATAGCCTATCGTTATTATTATTTATTATGAATTTATTAAATAACCAAACTTCAACAACATAAGGGCAGATCCTTTTAGCGCTGCTGATGACAATGTGGAGTGACGCTCGAGTGATCAAGTATTCCAATGTATATAGAAAAGCTTTATGCGATTCCTCTGTCCTCCTTTCCTTTCCTCGCTTCCTTCCCTCGCATCCTACAGGGGGTGGAGCCGAGACGCAAGGAAAGGAAGCAAGGAAAGGAAACGAGGATGCACAAATAAGAAATGAGAAGCACCCTAGGTGTGGGGTGGGGGTAGGGTACACGCGATCCTAGGGCGTCATCAAACTGACGCTAAAGGACGCCTAAAGCGTCAGATATTGAAGCATGTCCGAATGCTTCCCAAGGCGTCAGTTAAGTGACGCCTTAATAAAGAAATGTTTTTGAAGCAAATCATCATGTTAGAGTGATGTGACATTGAAGATGAGTAATGATGCATCATTGAAATAAATTACATTTTAATAAACTGCTTTCACTGTGATTTTGATTAAATAAATGAAGCCTTTGAAAGCATAAAATACTTCTTTCAAGAAAGTCTTGAACTGCATCTTGTCCAGAAGGACAAATGAAGGGGAAAAAACGACACTGCAGATGAAATAATTGCGGTGGACAGGAGATTTAACAAAATTAATTTATTTGAAAGCATTCTTGGCAAACATTTCCAGTCACACAAAGTTTGATACATATAAAATGTCCTAAAAATAGAGATATAGCTTGCATGAAATCTCATGTATGAGACTCACAATCGCTACAGAGAGACAGTACAGTAAAACATACACAACATATCAGGGTTTAATCATTTACAATATCTGTTTAAAAAAACACTGTCGCAGTAGTTGATTTAGTGAAGTCTCTTCCTGTGTATTCAGTGTTGCTCAGTGCAGCGATAAGGTCATCATTTTCTGAAAAGCAGGAAAACGAAAGCAGATTAAGAAAAGATTTTAAAGAAGAACTGCACAACTTCTGATAAATGCCAGATTCCACTTAAGAGATATCACAGATCTAAGAGAGCAGAAGTAAATCTTGAGAAGGGACATGCAGTGGGAGTTGTTAGTACCATGTGTTCCTACAGAGGACTTTTTTTCTTCTTGTCCAGGTGTGAGATGATTTTGCTAATCCAGCCATTTTTCTCTGGTGGGGCGCACAGTTTCCTGCCCTTTTTTGTGATGAATCTATGGGAACGTATGGAAAACATGCATTAATACGAACACGATCCTAGTATATCAATGAAGCCAATCGGGAATCAACTGATACTTACATGGTAGCTTCAATGGGACATCCGCTGTCTATGGATTGATGAAAGTAGGATGCAACAACTTGCATTGGGATACGAGTGTCCTTGGTGGATAGACAGCAGTCCATAGCATTGTCTGAAAATGCTGAGAATGAAAACATGCCATTAGTAATGCTCGTCAGTGGAAATCCCCCCTCCTGTGTCTGGTGTATCTGACCTCAAGCAAGAACAAAACTAGGTCTGTTTCTGGACTTACAGGAACTTGCTCCCACAGTTATATAACTGAGTCTTTGTGAAGAACAAGTCAAGAGAGAAAAAGCCAAGAATTGCTCTTTAGCAATGGCTGTAAATCTAAAGCTGCAGACATTCGTTAATTCTGCAGGATGCTTCTGAGAAGCTGCAAGTGTGTGTGCCATGGGAGTGAGTGTTTCAATGTTTCAGTTTCAGTCTTACCTTCTGTGTTTCCCCAGAGGACTGCAGAAATGACCAGGAGAGCTACTGTTGAAGTCTGCATTCTTGTCTTTGATTTTGATCTCTGCATGAGCATCAGAAAATTGTGCACAGGTGTGACATGCAGGTATCAGGTGCATATTTATACACCAAAAAATGAACTCACTTTCACTTTCACACTAAGACTTACCGCACCTGCTCCACCCCTACTCGTAAATCCAGCTGTTTTATTTGGCTTCACCATTCCCACGTTTCTTGGCTGTTTGTCCCCCCTCTCAATTCCAGTATAGACTTCTCTGCAGGGGTGCGTGACCTGATCATTAATTTAGCAGCTTATAAACAAGGACACAAATCTTACTTAACTGAACTCTCATGCAGTGAAATATTTCATTGTTGCTTTTATGCTCATAGCTTTCGTTTTCTCATTCATAATGATTTAGTTTAGACGATTGGGGAATTGAGACCACCAGTGAAACATTGTCAGTTGCATTTATTTATAATTTAATACCGTTTTATTAAAAGTTACATTTTTAGCAGGAATTCAGAACGTGATTTGGAAAATGAATTTGATTTTTTAGGATGTGTATATTAATGTTATTAATATAAATATACATCACTAATGCATTTATTAAATATCTTTTTCATTTGACATTTTATACTATATTATTATTATTATTTTTTTATTTCACTCCCAACTTTTCAGTTGCCTCAGACTTTTGGACCCACTGTATTTCCTATAAAAAATTCCTATATTTCACAAAATGCAGTTCAAACCCGGATAGAAACTGATGGGTTTGGGTGAAATGAATTTTCTGGGAAATGTTTTTAGAGGAGACAGACTAATAAAAGATGATGCACATAATCTAGGTCTTTCAAAAACCTTCTGTACAACAAAGAGGCATTTAACGTGATCTAGACATGTCATTATCTTAGTAATGAATAGTTTGAATGCCTTTCGACATTGGCAAGGATCCGAGGGTGTGTGATTTTCCGTGAAGCAACAACGCCAAGAGCAACACTATTGTAAAGAAACTAAAGGGATATGTGCGCCCACAATGAATGACCTGTCCTGAGCTGAACTGTAAAATGCAAGCTTCATTTTCAAAAGCACAGCCCTCCAACCGTTTAACTTAGTTTCGTTTTTTATAAATACATAGCGTTCAATTTCTCCATTCTGATTTACTGCTTTCCAAAATCAACAGTCAGTGCATGCCAATAATCTGTCCATTTCAGGTTAGAAAGAAAAAAAAAACTTGCTATGAAGTTCAACATATTGCAAAGTATACAGATTTTATTCTGGACACCCTTAATAAAAAAATACTGCAGTATGGTACAGTAATGTGTCATCATATCTTCCTCATGTTTTTGTACATTTTCTTTAATCATGGTAAATGATAAAATGGAAATATAGAAATCACTTCGTTTTTGCATCCAATTTCAAAATATATGCACCAACAGCTTTTTTTTTTTTTTTTTTTTTTTTTGCACTTTTTTCATCAAATCATGTGTTATTTTGCAATTGTATCTTATTATAAACAAGCCAAGAATGGGAACCTTTGCTTTTATTCTGTTCAAGAGCTTTGCATTGCACGTGGCTTCTCCCACGCTTTCTCTATATTACACATACATGGAAAATGCATGTTACGTTATAGATAATGAACATAAGTAGCCTAATTAATTAATAAATATGGGCTATATTATGCACGCAGTCAGGCAAGACACATGGCTTCTCCCACGCTTTCTCTATACTACTTTAGGATAAAAGCGTCTACTAAATGAATATATGTAAATGTAAATGAAACATGAGAGTAAAAAGGGGGAGGGGGGTGGGCTGGTCTTGGGCACTCATCCAGCTATACAGTATGTAGGCTATGACATAACAAAAGTATGTTCACTAAGAGGAAAGTCCCTCAGTGGTTTCTCAGTTGAGTATTCAACATGAAGTTGTGTTTGGATGTGATATAATGTTGGAGTCCAAGCAAACTTTCCAGTAAGTCAACTGCAATAAACCCCACAAACCACAAAGGTTCACAAGAAAAATCCTCTTGCTCTTACTGAGAAAGCCTTGGACACATGGAATATAGATTTTGAATTATTTTACTGTGCGAAAAGAAAGAGAGCGCAGAGTGATATGAATGCCAGAGAGTTGAGCACTAATAATTGTAATATACAGTATATATAGTATACTGTAGTCATATTCTAACATAAAATTATAATATAATATATTATTATAATATATTATATTATATTATATACGTTTACATTACAATGTATACGTTTACAATACGTTTATATTATATTATTATTATAACACTTAACACTTTTGTTTTTGCCCCCATTCTTCATGAGCAGAACTCACAGATCTACGACTTTTTCTTTGTGTAAGGCCTTTTTTCTCAAATATTGTTCAGAAATCTGTTTAAATCGGTGTTAGTGAGCACATCTCCTTTGCCGAGATAATCCATCCACCTCATAGGTGTGGCATAACAAGATGCTGATTAGACATGATTATTATAAGCATGATTATTGCATGTGTGCCACAATAAATGACCTCTTTAAAATGTGAAATTTTACTGTATTGGGGGTCCGAAAACCAGTCAGTATCTGCCACACGCAGTGCAACTCATCTCCTTCGCATAGAGTTGATCAGGTTGTTGATTGTGGCCTGTGGAATATTGGTCCAATCCTCTTCAATGGCTGTGCGAAGTTGCTAGATATTCTGTATATACTGTAGTTGCTGGATTCTGTATTCTGTATATAAATATATCTGTATTCTGTAGAATAGAGAATACAATATAGAATATATCTGTATTCTGTGCATATGCTGGATTCTGTATATTCTGTATATATTTTGTAAGTTGCTGGATATTGGCAGGACCTGCAAAACTGTTGTATACACCTATCCAGAGCATCTTAAACATGCTCAATGGGTGACATATCCGATGAGTATGCTGGCCATGCAAGAACTGGGATGATCAGATCAGATCCTTACAACATAGGGCTGTGCATTATCAAGCTGCAACATGGGGTAATGGTCGTGGATGATGGCACAACAATGGGCCTCAGGATCTCGTCATGGTATCTCTGTGCATTCAAAATACCATACCATATAACATACTCCTGCCCAGACCATAACCACACCGCCACCATTGGCCACTCGATCCACAACATTGACATCAGCTCACCCACACAAGGCCATCTGCCCTGTCCAGTGAAAACCGTGATTCATTCGTAAAGAGCCATCAAATACCATCAAATGTGAGCATTTGCCCACTGCAGAACTGCAGTCAGGTCGAGACCCCGGCGATGAGGACGGTGAGCATGCAGATGAGCTTCCCTGAGATGGTTTCTGACAGTTTGTACAGAAATTGTTTGGTTATGCAAACCGATTGTTGCAGCAGCTGTCCGGGTGGCTGGTCTCAGGCGATCTTGGAGGTGAAGATGCTGGATGTGGAGGTCCTGGGCTGGTGTGATAACACGTGGTCTGAGGACGTGAGGCCAATTGGATGTACTGACAAATTCTCTGAAACAATTTTGGAGACGGCTTATGGTAGAGAAATGAACATTCAATTCACGGGCAATAGCTCTGGTGGACATTCCAGCAGTCAGCATGCCAATTGCATGCTCCTTCAAAACTTGCGACATCTGTGGCATTGTATTGTTTGATGAAACTGCATATTTTGGCCTTTTATTGTGGCAAGGAAAGAAAATGAGGACAGAGGAATCGAATGATGGGGTGTTTCTCATTTCTTATTTGTGCATCCTCATTTCCTTTACGAGGAAACGAGGACAGAGGAATCGAAAAAAAAGCTTTTTTTTATTGTAATGCTTCACTCGAGCGTCACTCCACAGCACTGTTGTAGTCGAGACCACCTCAGTCGAGTCCGAGTCGACACCGAGACCAGAGAGAGTCGAGTCCGAGTCAAGACCGAGTCCATAAAGAGTCGAGTCCGAGTCGAGTCCGAGACCAGAGACGGTCGAGTCCGAGTCGAGACCGAGACCAGTGAGGGTTGATTACCTAATTTACTTTTATTTACTTAGAGAAATCCTTTTTTTTTTTTTTTTACTGAATTTACTTGGAGTTTAAAAAATATGATCAGTTTAGGGTAAAAAGGCCACATAGTAGGTGGTGTTAAAAGTAATTTTATTACAATTTGTCATGTGCAGTTGCGCACTAGAAAATCACCAATCACTGGGCATGTCAATCAATTTAAAGAAATATTTTATTAATATACATTAATAATCATGAAAAATATTTTTAATTGAACTCGAGTGGACTCGGGAATAATTTCGAGTCCTAAAAAAAAAAATGTTCAAGTACGAGTCAATTCCGAGTCCAAATGGACACGAGTCCATGACAAGACCGAGACCATTAAAAGTCCGAGACGAGTCCGAGCCTCGAGTACTACAACACTGCTCCACAGTGTCATCAGCAGCGTTAAAAGGATCTGCCCTTATGTTGTTGAAGTTTGGTTATTTAATAAATTCATTATAAATAACAATTAAGATAGGTTATACTGTTGAAATATGTGAGATGTGTGGTTTTTACAAACTCCAAAGGTAAAGTATAAATTAAAATGATTGTGATTGTGTGTCACGTTTAGTCAATAAAACACTTCCGCAAAGAAAGCACAACTGTGCATACTCTCGCTCATAGCTCCTCGAAGCCTCCTCACTCCTCGATCCTCGCGGTGCAATTAGAGAATTGAGACATCCTTCAAGATGGCTGAGCTCAATCGGTTTCCGAGTCATAGGATGGAGGACGAACGAAGGATCGAGGAGACAAGGAGGGATATTGAGAAGCACCCTGGGCATGGAACAAACAACACCCGACAAGGACACACGGCAAACATGAGGGCTAAGGATGAAACAAGGGACACCTTTAAACTATTTGACACAACAGACAAGGGACCACAAGGCAGGATCACATGACTAAAACATGGGATCACATGACAGAACCCAGGAACAAGAAACAAACACCCAAAACGTGGCACATGAATAAAACAATTGACTCCAAGCACAACTATGCAATATGTTTACAAAATCATTAACATTTTTTTAAAATAATATTTAAATAAATGGGTGAAGATGTCAATTTTCTTATATATTATATGTACAATATTCTTATATATTCTCTCATCGATGGATTCAGGGTTAATCTTGATGCTCCTTGGTCTAAGCGCTGCTTTTGACACAGTCTGCCATGAACTGCTTATTTCTCGGCTTTCTGATATTGGTGTCACTGGTTCTGCTCTTTCCTGGCTTAGTTCCTATATCACTGACAGAAAGTATTATATCACCATACAAGGTCATAATTCTGCCACCAATTTACTTACACCGGGCGTTCCTCAAGGTTCGGTTCTTGGTCCACTTTTGTTCATCATCTATATACACCCACTTGGTAACATCATACGCAGGCATGGACTTCAATTCCATTGCTATGCAGATGACATCCAAATTTACTTCACCACCAGCTCCGATAGACCATCCCTGCCTGACTCACTCACTGCATGCATCAGGGACATCAAGCATTGGATGTCCCTTAACTTCCACAAATTAAATGATAATAAAACTGAGATATTAGTGATTGGCTCTCCAGCCTCAGTAAAAAGGATGGACCAGTCCTTCTATATTGATGGTTTCCATATTAAGCCTTCATCACTGACCCGTAACCTCGGTGTCTTATTTGACTCAACTCTATCTTTTGGCTCTCATATTTCTTCCATTGTTAAAAACTCTTTCTTTCATCTTCGAAATATTGCTCGTCTAAGACCATCTCTCACTTTAGCTGACGCCGAACTCTTAATGCATGCATTAATCACATCACGTCTGGATTATTGCAATGCTTTATTTATTGGCCTTCCCAAAAAACGTATTGCAAGATTACAGCACGTCCAAAACTCAGCAGCAAGAGTTCTCACCTCCACCAGGCGTTCTGCTCACATTACTCCGGTGCTTCATGGCCTTCACTGGATACCCGTTGCATCTCGTATCCACTTTAAGGTATTGCTTTTAACATATAAGGCATTAAACGGTCTTGCATCCCCATATTTGTCTGATCTACTTTTCACCTACCGTCCTGCACGCTCTCTCAGATCAACTGAACTTGGTTTATTGTCCATCCCTCGCTTTTGATTATCTACAGTAGGTGGAAGGTCATTTAGTGTAAATGCGCCAACATTATGGAATTCACTGCCCCTTTCACTTCGAAATATTTCATCAGTGACTGCTTTCAAGACACAGCTAAAAACATATCTATTCAACATGTACTTCGTTTAAATGTGATTATATGTATCCTTTGTGACTGTAAGTTGTGTGTCAGTGTTTAAATGTATTATAAATGTACCATGTAAAGCGACCTTGAGCTTTGGAAAGGCGCTATATAAATAAAACCTCTTCTTCTTCTTATAGGCAGACATTACTTTTGGCCACTACATCTGCACAAAATAGCTATAAATATTGCTGGAAACAGCCAAAATGTTAAAACCATTATATTTCATGCTTAAACCATAATAAGAGACTTTAGAAATAATATGATTATTAAGATGTCAATGAACAGTAAAACAGTTTAGATTCTGTTGGGGCTTTCCTTGTGGTTGCTATGGTGCTCTAAAGCTATATTGAAGATGTTAAGCTCTTGGAGCAATAATTTACTATATTTACAAGTCTAAAACTGCATAAAGCAAGTCATAACTGCAATGCATTTTTGATTTTTGAAATCTAGGTCAGATCATATGCTTCAATTGTAGGTGTTTTCTTAACATTCTTCATGCCCTGTAATCTAAGTCATTTAAGTCAATCAACTTGGAGTATTAAGCATCAGTTTTACCAATTAATCGAAAATTATTATCTTCTGATGTTTTTGAATGCTAAACATAGCAAAAGCAGAAACAAGATAGGTAATGTTTCCCATCAGCAAGATTACCTGAAATTGCTGAAGGGGAAGCAAGTCTGATCAAGTTGTCTCAGTCATGTGGTTTCCAGGAAACTATGGGAGAGTGCAAGCTCACTTTTTTATTGCTCCTTGGTCCGGGAAGCATGTTGATTGTGTATATGGGCCCCTATAACAAGAAAAGATAATCAACAAATAAGCAAACTGACAAAACCACAAATTCACATGCACACAAATAGCCCACACAATTACCCCAGCCCTTAACTTTTGATGTACAGACCCTGTTCAAACTGTATTTGGACATAGACATTATAAGAAACTAGTGCAGTGCCCATGCAAAATCTGTTTTTGTTTGTGTTTTTAGTAATTGTTGGTTTGGTGTTTGAGTGCTACAATTACACAGCAAAATTTTAAGTGACATGTGCATGACTTAATGTTTAGCTGACATAGTGTTTATGTCATAATGTTTATTTTTAAACCACAAAAAGTTTAGACAGACAGACAGACGTTCCTGTAATTTATAGATAGACTAGTTATCTATCTATAAAATAAAGGAACATCTGTTTAGACAGACAGACAAATGTTCCTGTAATTTATAGATAGTTATCTATGTATAAATTAAAGGAACATCTGTCTGTCTGAACTTTTTGTGGTATATCGCAAAAAAGGTTTGAAGAGGTTCAATATAGAACCCTAGGGTTCTTTACTCAATTTTAAGGAACCCTTATGCCAAAAAAGGTTAAGGAAAAAATAATTGCATAATGCATTTAATGTTTAACGGGTTATTTAATGTTTTTATACAGTATGTTTACAAGCTGTTTAACTTATAAAATGTAATTAAAATAAGAAAATAATTAAAATAAAATGTATTAGCCTAATTAAAACTAGATGACTAAAATGATCACATGATGGGAACCCCTAAAAGGTTAGCTACTGTATATGAAGCGTCTGACAGAAACCTTTACGTTTTTATATAACCTTTTAAGAGTGTAGATACATAAAATCCCACTATGTATGAAATGTGCAACTCTTTTGGAGGTTTTTACGTGGATGAACTATGGAAATCCTCTGCATTTTGAACTGGAACTCCCTCCTCGCCTTGAAATTCACTCCCTGAACAATAGACGAAACCAGCCTAAAGTGGCTTGCTGGTTCTCCCAGTCTAGTCAGACTTACTAGACTGTTGGTTGATTTTAGAAATAGCCTCCGAGCATTATTGCTTACTCTGGAGTGACATCATGTGGTCACTAACTAGTACTAAACTAGAAATACGGAAAAGACACTTCCTTGTCAAGGACGTTCATTGAATTGTGTGTTTCCCTCCATAGGGTTTCTAGGCACACCTAAATCCTGAAGTTCACTGAAATTATTCAGTAATTCAGTTAAAAAAAATTCGAGATAAGTAAATAATAAAAGGCTGACTAAAATAGAGCTCGATTCATAACGGGAGAACCAATTCCATCCACAGTGTGTAATAAACTACATTTTTGTTTCGTTTTGTAATGGAAAGTACCCACGGGTGCTGACCTGAGATCAGTATTTGCGCTCTTGTCTCGCCTGTTGTGTCGGTTGTACGCGACTATTAAATCTGACTCCAGACCAGATCAACCGAAGTTTTAAAAACGCGCACGAGCTCATGATTCAATCGTTGCGCCGCGCGGTGCATTCTGGTAGTAGTTGAAAGATTCAAGATGGCGGCGAGCAGGAGACTACACAAGGTAGACGTCTAAACCTCATACTTTTTACATCACATATAAAGAGTAACCACATACGACGACGCGATAGGGGTTTGAACATGAAGTTTAACTCGCCCAAAATGCGATTCGCTGGCTCGTTGTGGCTTGATCGACGTTGGTACGAGCGGTTCTCTCACTCGATGACTCGGCTCGCTTAGCGTTTCCAAACATGAAGGAGGAAAAGCGCCGGTGGAGGCCGCGGGACTATAGAACGGGGTTTTGGGGTCGAGTTTGGAGAGACAACGGGTCAAAGTGCCGTTAGAGTAGGATTCAGTGTCTTAACAAGTCCTTTCGTTTATTGACGCCAAGTAAATGACTGCAATAAAATGTATAGGATTCCAATGCGATGATTTACGTTAGAATAGATTTGATTGATTGAAACAAATATGAATACAATAACTTTAAATTAAACGGCTGTTATAACAACTTATGGGTCATTTTAACCGAATCTTCATGTTTTAGACCCACTGCAGTGACGTTAGAGATGACTCAAAGGGACCAAACCAGCAACATCTGACAAATTTAGGCTGAAATCGACGCTCTTTTTCCGTTTAAACCTTAAAATAGCACACATATTTAGACTATTTCTTTTAAAATGCGTTTTAGTGTTTTGGGTGGTAAGCTGCAGTAACGCCCTTCATTTAAAACGAAACAGTAACCGACTAAACAACAAGCTTTCGCTTTATGAACTTCCGTCTTGTCTAAATCACTTCATTTCAAACAAGTGAATAACCTGTTTTTAACCTCCTAGGTGTTTCTGCCCAATATTTTTCCGAGGTAAAACTATCTGAAATGGTCGTATATTTGAGGTTTTAGAGTGTTTATGTACAGCTGGCAGACTTTTTGTCACAATGATCATCTTAGCGAGTTTACTTCCTTATTAGATAAGATGTAAATGGCAGTCCGCTCTCAGTGGTGATGGTAGGAAATGGGTAATCTTCACAGGGCAGTAAAACACTCTATAGTACGTGTTTTTCAACATGAAAATGTTGATGTTTTATTTAATACTGTATGGACTTGTGAGACTAGGGCTGCAACAACCTATTGATAATGAAAATAATAATCAATAACGAATTTAAAATATATTAATCACTTCTGAGTGTAAACAAAACGCCGCAAGTCACGTCACTTTACAGGAGTGAATAGCTTTTCTATTGACAAAACACAAGGCTTAGCTGCTGTGGGGAACCAAGTTGTATAAAACACGAAGACTGCTTTATATTATGGGTTTCCAACAACATTGGGCAGAATGTGGAATAATTACGTTTGTAATATAATAAGTATGTGTATTGTCTATGCATTATTTATAATTGTAAAATACTTGATTCTGATTGGTCAATAGCTGTGCTTTTATTCATGATAAAACACTGCTATAACCGCTTTACCCGACGGTTCTATGTATCACTGCGCAACAATGCAGTTTGTTGTTATTATTTGAGCTTTATTACACATTGGAACCTTGTTGCTGTTCATGGTCAGGGACTATTTATTTATTTTTTTTAGCGGAAGTAAGGCTTTTAATGATATTACTTCATGAAAGTTTCACTACTACATATTTTTTTACTTTAATATTTTTTATTGTGTGGTAACCGTTTTATAAAAGCAATAAGGTACTCGAGTAGTAACGGTTGAAGGGCGTTGTTAGGCACGACGCGAAGCGGAGTAACCCCTTCAGCCGTTACTTATTCACGATACACTGCTTTCCTCGATTGCTTGCATATATTCACACTAGGGGTGGGCGATATGGCAAAAATATCATATCACGATTTTTTTTAGGAAAATCACGATCACGATTTTTTATCACGATTCTTTTTCAAGTTGGTTTTAATATTTTACAAGTGGCTGTTCATTACAGCCAAACTAATGTCCCTAAAAACAAAGCCTTAGGTAACAAAAGAAAAAAGAAAGGCATAGGCCAGTGGCGAAGATAAAAATCTTTGTCATTATTTTCTTTGTCATTAAAAAAATAAGACAAGATAAACATTACACAAATTAATATTAAAATTAAATAAATAGTGCTTTATTTTTTCAGATGCAGTAGGTGTATTTAGCAGTAACATTGAAGAAAGTAATTAAATTAACAAATATGAAATTAAAACACTACATAGACTTCACTGAATAAATTGATTCTTATTAAAGCTACTATTAAAGTTCTCAGTCAGTGAGTGATTTTCTCCTTGTGTTTTTTTTTATTTTTATTTTTATTTTTTTTATTAACACTAAAGCGATAGTTCCCTCAAAAATGAAAATAGTCTTAATTTACTCTCTCAAGATGTTTTAAACCCAAATAAGTTTCTTTCTTCTGTTGAAAATAAAAGTTATTTTGAATAATGTGGGTAACCGAACAGTTGCTGGTCCCCCTATAGTTTTTTATAGGTTCTCTCCTGAAAGTTAATGGGGACCAGCAACTGTTTGGTTACCCACATTAAAAAAAATCGTCTTTTGTGTTCAGCACAAGAAAGAAATTAATACAGGTTTGGAACAACATTAGAGTGAGTAAATAATGACACTTTTTTTTTTTTTTTTTGAGAACTATCCCTTTAAGGACAAGCGGCAGTAGGCTACTATTTATTCCTGTTGCTATTAGACCAGCACGCAACGCGTTTAATATAGACTCATATTACACCAGATATTCTCTCAAATGTTTGCTTTCACTTTAGACATAGCCTGTTTATGTAAACATTGTGTGTATTTAACAGTTTTAGCATAATAAGACTCGAAAGATAACTAGTTCAGTATTCAGGCGCTGTTTGACAGGCTTCTAGTGCCTGTGAGCGTCGGGGGTTTGCGGTCAGGAAAGCGCACGTTAGAACAGCGCATCAGCGCGTGAATTAAATGTTTAACCGGCAAGGCTTATGCAAATAATGAACTTTTGTGAATTGCAGTGTCCCGTACCTCTTCATTAACGTCTGATGTGTTGGCTACGTCGCGTTATACAGTTGAAACGCCGCCAGAACTGAACTGATAGAATGCACTGTAACACGATACTACGATATTTCTTCAAAAGCAGATCGTGGAGACATTTTAATCGTCCACGATTAAAAATCGTCATATCGCACACCCCTAATTCACACACAGAAATAACCTTTTTAATCCGATTAGTCAGATGAATCATTGAGAGATTAATAGATTTTAAATGTAATAATTAGTTGAAGCTCTATGTGGAAGTGAATAGACATCTTTGAAAGCATATGTTAGAGCAATAGTTTTCAGATATAATGTTACTTCAAACATTTAAGGTGTGGTTTGTTGTTGTTGTATTAATGCACACTCAGTTCGGGTCAGTTATTTACAGTAAGCTGCAGAGGAAGGGGTAATTTCTCCAACTCATTAGGTCAAGACCTGACTCAGGTTACACTTGGTGTCTTGACCATAATATAAGCAGTTGGTCAATGTTGTAAACTCAACTATAACTACTAATTCATTTATTTGCACTTAATTAATGGTGATTGAGTTCTAAAGAAAGGTTGTTTAATCGGAAACCCGTCCGTCCATCTCAGATTTTCTATATGTCTGCTCCACAAGCAAAAGTTGTAATAACCCACTTGTAGTATCTAACACATCCTTGTTTACAACCCTTGTTTTCATCAGGAGCTTGAAGAAATCCGCAAATCTGGAATGAAAAACTTCCGTAACATTCAAGTTGATGAATCAAACATATTGACATGGCAAGGCCTCATTGTTCCAGTAAGTTAATAATTGGTGTTCATATTTCATCATTCTTGCTTGAATTGTATTTACATGTTATTTACCTATGCATAGTCAAGACAAGAAATTGTTATAAGACTGCATTAGGATTTGGAAACACAAATCTTGAAACATATTTGCATGTAAAATGCTTTATATGTGCTAAAACAGATGCCCAAACTATGGTCTGTGGGCCAGAGATGGCTGACCTTTTATGACTTTTGATATATGAAGTATGGGGGGAAATGTGGCATTTAAGCACATCTTATTTTCTAATTTATGTCTTTTATTTTTGCATTGAAATGTAGAGAATATAAGTTAATTACATTTTTTTTTAATGTAAATTTTTATATATTTTTGTTGGATATAAATCAACATGTACTTTTTCAGCAATTAGTTTAGATTTTTTCACTTTGTAGTATAAAGCTTGGGCATCACTGTTTTAAAACATTGCTTAGTTTCAGTAAGTTCATTGTTGAACAGATTTCAAATGCTAGACTGCATTTAGACCTGGAAGATATCGGTGCTTTTCATAATGCAATCAGCCATATCTGATCTTATTCTACACGTATTCAGCCTTCTGTCCCGTTGTCAACATCCATATATACATTATAGGCTGAGCTGTGCTCATCTCATTTATCTTATTCTCCCACAGGACAATCCTCCATATGATAAAGGGGCGTTCAGGATCGAGATCATCTTCCCTGCAGAGTACCCATTCAAACCACCGAAGATCACGTTCAAAACGAAGATCTACCACCCCAACATTGACGAGAAGGGACAGGTCTGCCTGCCTGTTATTAGTGCAGAGAACTGGAAACCAGCCACCAAAACTGACCAAGGTGAGATGCGCTGCAATATTCCTGAAACCGCCACATGAGTCACTGCTAAAGCTCTCATTTTATTATGTAGAAAACATGAACAAATAGAAGTCGTTGTGATGTTGTTTGTATTCATATCTGTTTAAATAGTAGGCAACACCCTTAATTTCTTTTCAACTCATATTTACTACCCAAACATTACATGGATAACCCTTTTTTTTTTTTTTAATCCTGGTTTGTTTTATGAAGAAGGGCAGGCTATGTAGTTTTCTCAGACTAAATTATAGAGATGATTTATTAGTACTGTAAAAAATAAGAATGTATATATTTTAGCAGAAATAATCTTGATATACACTTCCGTTCAAAAATGTTGGGTCAATAAGATTTGAGAAATTATTTAGATAAATAATTACTTTAAATCAGCAAGGACTCGTTAAATTGATCAAAAGTAGCGGTTACAGCATTTATAATGTCACAAGAATTCTATTTCAAATAAATGCTGTTCTTTTCAACTTCATTCATCAGGGAATCCTGAAAAAACAGCATGATGTTTTCAACGTTGATAATAATAAGAAATGTTTCTTGAGCAGCAAATCAGCATATTAGAATGATTTCTGGAGGATCATGTGACACTGAAGACTGGAGTAATGATGCTGAAAATTCAGCTTTGCATCACAGTGTTAAATTACATTTTAAAATATTTAAAAATAGAAAAGTGTTATTTTAAATTGCAATAATATTTCACAATATTACAATTTTTTCTTTCAAACAAATAAATTCATCCTTGGTCTGACCCCATCTTACAGACCCTTTGAACGGTAGTGTATGTGATTGTATTGAATCTGCTAGTCTTGCAGTTGTTAGTTATTGCAGCTTTGTAGATGATGACAAGTTTCTCCAGGAACAGATGCGTTCAAACGATCTTTCAACATGCATGTGATCGTTTTACTGCATTCATGTAATGTCACGCATTTCTTCAGAAAACTAGATTACTCTCACCAAGTTGAAATAATGCAGTACTAAATCCCTAGTTTATAAAGTTGTTTTGGGGGTTTAATGGGTTTTAACTCAGTTTTGTATTGTGGGTGTATTGATTACATTAGTACACTGTAAACCCAGAAAAGTTAGCAGAACTCAAAAAAATGTGAGAACATGTTAAATCAATTTTAAGTTAAATTCAAAGTTTAAGTTTACATATATTTGGATTGCTCTTATTTAAAAATGTTCGAGTAAGCTAATTCATACATTTAACTTAAATTATCATGTAATCTTAACTTGGCTAGCTTTAAGTAGCTAATTCAGTGAATGCTAACTGTACGTTCACACCGCCACCGACTTGAGCGGCAAAGAAGCTCTGGCTGCCCTGTCAAGGACGCTTGTCAAAAAGTACGGGGAAGCTTGTTGACATTTGGATGCTCAGATATTGCAGGAAGAAAATAAGTGTCACGACATGAAATGTAATAAACAGAAAAAAACAAGCAATAGAAACCTTTTATAATGACAGCATTTTTATAACCGTTTTGGTCGCATTTGGTCGGGGGGAAAAAAAGAATAATTAGCTATTATTATTATTTGCATTATGCTATTATTTCCATTAGTGCAATTGGTCAAATCGTTGTCACCGTGAGCAGATGAATTGCATTCCCGCTTAAACCAAACGTTCCTAAATATTTCAAATAAACAACGTCATGTCATAAATGATAGGAAACCCAGCAACGGGCGATTAGCTTCTCCATTTTCTCGGAATGTTTTGGTAGGAACGAAAGTTTACATCGTATGTTTCTCCGGAATCGGCCAGTGTGAAGGACGTCTATATTCCGATTGGTTGCTGGCGATTTGCCGCTGAACCGCGTCATAGCTCATTACCATAAAGTTGAGATACTTTCAACTTTCTGATTGGCGCCCAAAACGCGACGCAGATGGTTTTGACGCTCCTTGCAGCTTAAAATGAATGACTTCCGGCTGCTTTGGAAGCTCAAGTAGGTCGCGGTGTGAACGTACAGTAACTTGCTAATTGGAAACACAATTCTGTAATAAGTATAGCAATACTCAAACCAAGCTCATGATCCACTCGTCACCATAATGGTTACCCCCAAAAAATCCAACATTAAAAATTTCTAAATCCCCCCACTTTACATTAATCTTGCTTAAAAAAAAACACACACATTATAAAAAAACTAATTTTAGCATCTACTTACCCTTTCGAGTGTCATCCTCATGGCAAAGCATGCTGGGAATTAGAAATCCCAGCCCAGTTTCAGTTCAATTGAAGTTTGTCTAAATTAAAAGAAACAAGTTCATTAAACTCAAAACAATGAAACAATTCAGATGGCTTAAAAAGTTCTGAATACTCATAAAAGTTACCTTGATTGAACTGATTGGTTTAATTTAAGTTTACCCTACTCAAAAAAAAGTGAGTTATTTTGAGCACATGGGTTTACAGTTTCGTAGAGTACATTATGAATAATGGGCTTCTTATTTCCTGCCTAACCAGCATTCTTTCCCCTTCTTTTACAGTAATTCAGTCGCTCATTGCCCTGGTGAACGACCCACAGCCAGAACACCCTCTGAGGGCCGACCTAGCAGAAGAATACTCAAAAGACCGTAAAAAATTCTTTAAGAATGCAGAAGAGTTTACAAAGAAACACGGCGAAAAGCGGCCAGTGGACTAACAATACCAGACAAGTGTGTAGCCCCAGACCCCCCCACCCCCCTACTCCTCTGATCCTCTTCCCCTCGCTCTACCACCTTCCTCCCAATACCCGATTGCCATCCTCTATCCCTCCCTCCCGCTTTCCCTCCTTCTCCTCTCCTTTCCACGTGTCACTCTAGTCAAGCTGGAGAAGTACTGCGCAGCTGCAGCCTCCGTCTTGAAGCAGGACACCGTGAGGACATCCGAGTTTCTGGTGTTAGCTTGAGGCCCTTACTAACTTTTTACTCTGTTGTTTATTATTTTTTTTTCTTTCTGAAGTTTGAAAGCATAAATTTGTTAGAGGATAACTTAAGAGAAAGAAGTTGGAAATTGTACAGGGCGTTTCAGTTATGAATGCTGTTTGACCCTTTTGTAATGAGAAAATGAATCATTGCATTATTACACACAACTTTCAGAAATTACTTTTGGAAGTGACAGTTCATTTAAAACCAGATGGATTGTAATTTATCATGTATATTATTATTATTATTATTATTATGTTGTTCCCTCTTCTTACATGTGTGTTCTTTGATTTCCACAATACCAAACAAAACGGAGACATTGAGGAGGAACGGAGGTTAGCCAGCTGGAGGATTTCAGCGATTATTCATATAACCCTTTTACTTTCACTGCACTTGTTGGGTTGCACGGTATGTCTGAGGAACAGGCTACTTTCAGCCCCTTTCCAAGCCTCGAATCGGCAAAACCACTGTAGAGTCAGAAACAAAGGCTGATTTTGCTATGAAATACTTTTGTTTCACAAATGAAAAAGGAACGATGAAAACAATGCTATTTGTGTGAGTGAACGTCATTTTCCATGATGACGATCACTCATTTTAAACATCTCTCTTTTAACGTGTTTCATAGGAGTTTCTTGTATATTATTGATTATTTGGGTTTAAACAGGGAAGTGGCCCTTAGATTTACAGAGATGTACGCTACTGAAGAATATTATTCTTATTTTCTCCCAACACAGAATAAACGCAGTAGTTGACCGTGAGTTTTCTAGAACATTCTCTTTAAAGTATATTATTCAATATGTCAAGACTCAAGAGTTTAACTTTGGTTTTGACGCCACACTTTATGATGTGAAATCGACGAGGTTCTTTGGGCGTTCTTTCGTTCAAGATATTTGCTTTTGGGTGAAATCTCTTGCAGTATGCCTCAAATAAGCCCCTTGCTCTCTTCACAGTGTCATTTTCTTCTTTTTAAAGGCTTATTTTTGTGCGGACTTTAAAAACACTCCCTTTTGTGTACCAAAATAAAAGAGGAAGACCAAGCAAGGGAATCTGTTATACTGAAACATTGGCTAAATTCACTTTTTTTTTTCTCGCTTCTACAGATTGGTTAGGGATTTCCTCTTAAGATCAACCAATCACAATATTTTTCTGGGATGCCCAAGCATTATGGATTTGTGTGATGAAATCAAATTCTAAAAGAGTTCAGCGATTGTTTAACCTGAATATATTACCATTAGTAAACTATATATTGATGAAGACTACTACTTAAAGCCCGAACTGTTGCTTCAATTACAACTTGCATCTGAAATGCCATTAATGGCCTGAATTTAATATACACAGGTTATAAACATGTTAACCCTAATATGTGACAAAAGGTTGAACTCACCAAATAAAGGCTATTTTGACCTAGTTCTGCATGAGTTTCAATAGGATGGATGATTAGTGCACAAATACATACATATATGCACAAATATATTTCTCTGGTGCCATTGGCTGGTCTAAAGTTCAGTATATAAAATATAAAGTGCCAAATTTATGTGCTTAATACAATACGGTTTTTACTTTCGACGCTAAAGCATATAATGCTTTAAAGAAATCCACAGTAAATGGTACTATGCTTTTAATTCAAGTTAATAAAAATATCATAAATACATTCATTAAAAACATTGCACCTGAAAAATAGCATTGAATTTTTAAATATAAAGTAATCGCTACATGTTATGTTGAGTTAAAATCTTCACATAGTATGTTACAGTCATAAATACAGATTGCTATTGGATTCTCTGCGATATTTGAGAGAAATCTCAGCTCAAATGAGGCAAAAGTTTTCCAATTAAAATGGCACCTTCCTATTATAAGAACTGGGCTCTTAAAGTGAATGCCTGCTTTAAAAAAATGTCAATCTAATAATAACTTGTGTCTTTGTTGAAATATTGGTATAATATTCTTGTTTTGGCTGTACTTTAACAGGTAGAAGCTTCAAATAGTTTAGTGTGGGCTTTGTAAGCACCACAGATACACTGAATGCTGATGTTCTGCCTTTTCCCAAACCAAGCATTCACCCTATAATATAAATAATTGATATTTTGAGGTGTGGGTCAAGATTTCCTAACAGCAGACATGCATTCGGTTTGAAATGCTCTGCTTTAAGTGTTTAAAAGTCTTTAAAGGCGCAGAGGTGGATCCCCTGTTGCCTGTAGTAGTGAAGCACCAAAGGGTCCCTCAAAGTATTCAGCTCGTGCAGTCGGTCTGCAGACTGTGAGAAGTCATCTGGTCCTTCTCCACATCCACCCTGCTGATGTTGACTTGGATATCCCGGATGCACCATAAGCTCCGCTGTAACTGGTCGATAGGAGTCGGTCGGGCCGTCATCGGACGGTGTCAGTATTAATGGGGAAGTCACAGCGTCATCCAGTGAAGCTTCCAGCGCGAAGCCCAAAGCGCGTTTCAGGTTGGGCACAGACATGTTCTTACCCATGGTGCTTAGGCCCAGGTATACATCAGGCCACCTGAGGAGTCATACAAAGGATTTAGTGGATTGTGTTTATACTGTTTGTATGCTTATATGAAGGACAAAATCGGATATTGAAGACAAAAAAAGAAATCTTGGAAAGCAGATGCTGATCTTTTACAATGTTGCCTCACAAACCTAATTCCATGGCGATGAAAGACCTCGATAGATTCAAGGGCATCTTTTTTAACCTGGGTGTTGAAGTCTTGCAGATGTGATGGGAGGAAGGTGCAGGATTTAAGACCAGGTTCTATTGGTACCCGTGTGTAGGTGACCCCAAAATCAGAGAGAACTTGGGCGAACACCTCTCGCACCTCTGAAAACAATGGGGAAGAGTTAAATATTAAAAGAAGACAATGCGTCAAGGAAATGTAATATTTGTATTCAGCAAGGGAACATTAAACGGATTAAAAGTGACACTAAAATCATTTAAAATATTATAAAATGTTGGTGAACATTAGTGACAACTGTTTCCAACCCCAAAATAAAGGTTCCAAAAGGGGAGGTTTGCAGTGATGCCATTAAAGAACCATTTTTGGTTCCTCACAGAACTCTTCAGAGAACAGTTCTTGAAAGAATCATTTTCTTCTTAGTTATTAGATAATATTTTTCTAGGTTCCATGGATATTAAAGATTCTTTATGGAACCATCAGTGAAAATAAAGAATGTTTATGTTTAAGAGTATAGTGTAGTTCAAATAAAACACTGACACACAAGCGGACTGATTGGCAGCCATTAGAATATATTAAAGGAGTAGTTCACTTTTAAAAAAAAAAACTTTTGCTGATAATTTACTCACCCCCATGTCATCCAAGATATCCATGTCTTTCTTTTTTCAGTCGAAAAAAAATTAAGGTTTTTAATGAAAACATTCCAGGATTTTTTTCCATATAATGGACTTTACTGGTAACCAAACGGTTCAAGGTCCAAAAGACAGTTTCAGTGCAAACTGTTCAAACGGCTTTAAACGATTCCAGAGGATGAATAAGGGTCTTATCAAGCAAATTGATTGCTCATTTAAAAAAAAAAAAACAAAGTTTAAGTTTTATAAGCTCAAATGCTCGCCTTGCTCTGTTATGTGATGCGCACATGACTCTCCTGTTCAAGCTCGTTCATCAAAATGAACGAATCTTTTTCAGAGTCAATTCGTTCATTTCGTTCGTTGAACTTAAAACTTAAACTTTGTTATTTTTTTTTAAATGAGCGATCGTTTCGCTTGATAAGACCCTTATTCAGCATCTGGAATCGTTTAAAGCCCTTTGAACAGTTTGCAGTTGTCAACTGTCTTTTGGACCTTGAACCGTTTGGTTCCCATTGAAGTCCATTATATGGAGAAAAATGAAACTGACTGAAGAAAGAAAGACATGGACATCTTGGATGACATGGGGGTGAGTAAATTATCAGCAAAAGTTTGTTTTTTTTTAAAGTGAACTACTCCTTTAATAGGCATAGATGTTTGCCTATAGAACAACCATTGGCTCTGCACCCCTATACCTAAACTCACTTCAGACCTATATGCCCTCTAGAAGCGCTCTGCAAAGACACACAAAATGGCGTTCACAGACCATTCCCTGGACTGTTCCCTGCTGGTGGATTGACTCAACCCGAGCCGCTGAGTCTTTTGTCACTTTTTCAAGTAACGGCTAAACTAGGTTGAACTAGGTCGATTGCTTCTATTGCTCTCCTCATTTGTAAGTCGCTTTAGATAAAAGAGTCTGGTAAATGATTAAATGTAGATGTAAGGTGAAAAGGGTTGTTCGAACCGTTACCTGGCAGCACGTGTACATGCTGATGGCCGTCCATATGGTAGGGCATGTGGCCAACCAGTTCACAAAAACGATTCACCTGGGCTCTGAGCTCCACCTCCACCTTACAAACAGACAAAACAACACAGGAAAACAAGCGTTTTAAATGGTAGTGTTGTGCTTGGCTTTAAAATGGTTTCATACCTTATTTATTTAAAGAATTTATATATGGAAAATTGGCTTATCCTTGATGTTTGCAAATAAAAAGGTTGGTTGCACTTTATTTTACAGTATGTGCACTTTCAATGTACTAGAAGTATCCTTACCCACAAAAGTACTAAGTAGTCTAAGGTAACTACATGGGTTAATTTAAAGTTTAGGGCTAGGTCCAGGGTTAGTACCTAGTTAGAGGTTAGTACATAGCATGTTCATGTGAAACAGGACTGTACAATAAAGTGCTAACAACAGGTTAATTTGTAACAAAAACATACTGGAAAAATGTCCTCCACAGCCCAATAACATCTATTAAAACAAAGCTTTATTAGTAAAAGAAAAGGGTCAAAGAGAAGGTGAAAATGGTACGTAAATGATGTTAAAATATTAGGGCTGTCAAAAGATTAATCGCATCCAAAATAAAAGTTTGTGTTTACATAATATATGTGGGTGCACGGTGTATAATTATATATATATATATATATATACACACACACACACACACACACTTAATAATATTTGAGAAATATTTTCATTTATATTCTGTATATAGAATTATATCATTATATTATATATAAATATTTCATATATAAATAATATTTTTTTCTTAAATATACATGCCTGTGTGTGTGTATTTATATATATACAAAATAATTATACACAGTGCACCCACATATATTATGTAAACAAAAACTTTTATTTTGGATGTGATTAATCATTTGATAGCCCTAAAAAATATTATTAAAATTATAAAAAATTATGAAACTATATTTATTGGTATTTATTATTTGCATTTAGGAATTCTTGTTTTTCAATAGATAAAATTTCAACAATACCACACGAGCAAGAGTGCCATTTTCCCGAATATCAGCACGATCAATATTAGGTAACTTACATTTTAGACTATTTTTTTAAAAACAGAATATTGTCTGTTTTTGTCTGTTTTGGCAATAAAAATAGTCCAAATGCGTCTCTGACGGTTTTAGTTTCATATTTAAAAGTATCTTATCAGTTTTTCCATCATTTAATTTCACTATATTTAACCGTGACTCTGTGACATTTGCGGCAGTCGATATATGACCACAAGAAACAATCGTGGACTTGATTTGATTAAGCTAAATGGTTGTAAAAAAATAGTCACTTTTTTGACTGTCATAATGAATAAATGGTAAATATTAAACAAAGATGTGAAACTCAAATATCAAGCGTGCAAAATAGACACATTCCACTATTATTGAACAAAAATATTGCATATTACATTGATTTTACTTAAACTAAAATAAAAAGTTACATTTCACTTGGTCAGTCCTTTTAAATGCCAACAACACAAGAGTGACTCCCAAATAAACAATACCAGAGGGTTACGTTATATCTCGCACCTGTGGCTGATAAAGCCATCATCCTGCAAGAAAGACTGTACGCACTTGCTGTCATTCCAACACGACATTACGAGATTGTTGGATAAGGATAAAGAATAAGGATAAACTTGTCTGGAGCTTTTGGAGCACTCCGTCATCGGAAAGCCAAGGTCTATTTGTATTCATATTGTATTAGCACTAATTCCTATTACATCCATTATCTAATCCCTCTTCTCTAACTTGTATTGCTCTCAATGCCTGATTGTTTGTTGTTTTCAGTCGAGATTCTGGTTATAGAGATAGAATTTGTTTATAAATTGAATATTAAGTGTGAAATATGAGATAACATTATAACAGAGATAATAATTGCAGTTGCATTGTTTTTCTCCAACAAAGGCCACCTCTGCTTCTAAATAATATGAATACAATCCTATTCACTGTGATGTAAACAGTGTCACGTAGACCCCCAGCTTTATGGTTTAAATTGACTCCCATGTGCTTTTCGGGTTGGACTGCGTGTTCATGTGTACCTCTGACATCTTGAGCTGACCACTCTGCAAAACTTCCCTGAAGCCCATCTTCCCATGGAAGAACCCATCCTTGTTGAGGATTGTTGAGCCCTTCAGTTCCTGAGACACTGGAAGACCCTCAGAGAGATTTGCATGGAGTCCGATGGGGATGCGATACCTGTGCGTGAGAAGCAGTGTTATTTTAGATACTATTATTGATTTTAATAATATTTTGAGTTAATTTTTTGTCTTTGTGTTTCATTTTAATTATAGGTGTAGTAGTTTTTTTTTTTTTTTAATAACTGGTATTTTTAAGTAACACCACAGACAGTGTAATCACCATAAGAAAATCTCAGAGTAAAACTGGGAGTTATATATACAGCATATTATAAAATATAATACACCGGTGTTTTGCCAGATGAGAAGTCTATCTATATATTTTTTTCATTTCTTGTATAGGCCATTTTGCAAAATGCAAACAACACTGGTCCAGAAACACTTCCTGTTTCAGTTTGTAACTGTTTTCTTTATTTCACATGTAAAGAAAACATCTTAAAGATATTTGTTTAACTTTTTGATTCAGTTTTAAATGTTCTGTTGGTTGTGTTTTATCCCAGCTTTTATGTAGTTTTAAAAAAACTGAAACAGGAAGTGCTTCTGCACCAGTGTTGTTTACATCTTGCAAAATGGTCTATAACTTTCATTGCTTTTATTTAGTTAATGATTTTAAATCCTTTCCGTTAAGCACTTTGAATTGCCATAGTCATAGTGTATAAAATGTGCTCTATAAATAAACTTGCCTTGCCTTTGTGCAAAGATATGAAAAGTAAATTACCTCTGTACATCTACACTGTAAATAATCTTTGGCAACAGGTTTAACAGGCTCCCATGTCATAAGGGAGAGTGGCACAATACTCAGACTAGGCTATCATATTTCATATTTATCTGCTTAAACCAAATGTAGTTTAGAGATCAGCTGCTTTACCTTTTGGCCAGGTCTGCCGCATGCTTCGCTGAGACTGCATTCACCAGAAGAGAGACATTGGAGATCGCACCAGCTCTGAAGCAATCCACGATTCCTTGATTTCTTCTCTCGCAGTAGCCAAAATCATCTCCCGTCACCACCAGCTTCACCTTGGGTTGAGGCATCTTCTCCTCGCCTTGCTGATGAAAAAGATCAACCAATATTGCTTTAATTGAAATTATTCAGCTTTTATTTATTTATTTATTTTTTTACAATTAGAAGAATTTCTGAATTTCAGAAACAGTTTTTTTTTTTTTTACATAATGATAACAACTAATGGATCTTTAGATTTTACTACATTAAATTAATTGATAATTCATATATTATAAATAACAAATATTAATTGTTGTTAACACTTATATATGTATTTCCATATTTGTTTTAGGCTTTCTAACTGTAAAGATATTCATAGTTGAAAATAAATTGCTGATTTATTTTAATGATTATTTTTATGCTAAACAGAACTAATTGGTTTTATTTTTACTTTTTGACAATAATAACAACTAATTGTATAATTAAACTAAATTTTATAAATATTATTAACAGGGGTCTAACAATATATCGCAATGCAAAAAATGCAACAATACATATCGTGGATAGTCCCCCTAAAATAAAAAATTATGTGAGAAAAAAAAAATCAAGTTTTCAGAGTTTTAGTGTCAGTACTACATTGAGCTACTATATATAATGTTGAATAGAATGTATAATAATGCAATGGGGGAATATTTGTGGGTCCTGATAATGCCAAATGTCTTATGTTACCAGTAAAAAGTGGCTGACATTATTTAAAATATATCTAGTCAGTGAAAGCGTGCAATATTCATCTACAATAACTCAGAATCTTCACAATCATTAATATTTTTATTCTGGTGTCACCAATCACCATTGTCGTTGGGTTACAAGCACCAAGTCCAAGCCTATTTTTTTAAACCAACACTGTAATATCAATTTCGCATTTTAATCAACAGTACATTTATTGTTAACCTTTATCATATATCGTAATAATTTCGTATCGTGAGTTCAGTATCGTGATATATGCATCGAATCGTGACATGAGGGTATCGTTAAACCCCTAATTATTAATTAATACATTTTATTTATGCCAAATCATCAAATGGTGAGGATTAAATGTAAAAATGTAACCGATTATCGATATTTAAAAAATAAAATAATTAAAATTCAAACCTAACACAGGTGAACAGTCTTGAAATTGAAGTACAATTCATTCACACTTCAGGAAACAAGACGACACGTCATGATTCCAACATCATTTTGTTTAAAGGCAAATCGAAAGGTCAGTTTTAACGCGAGTCTCGGTTGCGGGAAAGCTGCTTATCACAACCGGGAAATCACCGGCGAATTAGACAGATCTAAAGTCTGCCTTCTTCACTTCTTCTATGTTAACACGACCAGCTGCCACTGCCTACCCATGACCATCTACAGATCTACACAGCCCAATGACAAACTCGGTTTTATTAACGTTTAGCCGGGATTCTAAGATTCAAACATATACCTTATAATTTCAATGGGACAAAATCTGTTTTTTAATATACGCCTAGCTAATAGTAATAATGTAGTAATCGCTTACCCATTTTATTTCGAGGTTTTTGCCATTAGTCCATTTTTATACTGTACCCATCCAACACAGCGCGGAGCGACCAAAGCGACTGGCCGACTGAAGACGTTAATGCAATTTCCTTTTCCGGAGTGGCAGCGCCCTCTACAGGATATCAATAAAACAACGCCACATGTACAAATCAAATAGGCCCATGTGCTGTAGTTTCCAAATCCTGGTGGATGTGAATATATATAGATATATAAAGCATATTTGATGAAGTTTTTTAAAACGTTTAGCCTATATGTGTTCAAGTCAACAATCTAGAACCCCATTTAATTTTTATGTGAGAGATCGTAGCCCACCTTTGAAGCTGAATTATACACAAAGTAGCCTATTTCTTATTTTAATATAGGCTATTTTACACTACTCCTTAATATTCAAACGCACCCACCTTGTATTAGGAAGAATAGAGAATGAATAAAAAGTATTTTTGAGAAATAACAAAGAGTTCGAATAAGATAGGCTATTGCAAACATTAATGGATTTTTATTTTATTTTTTGATATGAATTATTAAATGATAATCTCAAACATCATGGTATACTCACCAGAGCCATGATTCTGCTGCTCTCAATGTTATGAATGTGAAACTTTTCCTTGTACACAGACTTAAGGCAGCAGGTGTGACTTTGCCTACGTGTCTATAGAGGCTCATGAATGTTTTCCCAAGACACTTAACCTAGTTTAAAATTATGGAAATAATTACAAAGATAGAGAGAGAAATACAAAGAGAGAGAGAGAGAGAGAGAGAGAGAGCGAGAGAGAGAGAGAGAGAGAGAGAGAGAGAGAGAGAGAGAGAGAGAGAGAGAGAGAGAGAGAGAGAGAGAGAGAGAGAGAGAGAGAGAGAGAGAGAGAATCATGTTTATGATCTTTGGCTCTTCAGCCACCTGACATAACAGCATAACAATAACATGCAATCCCCTAATTTATGTGCTAATAACCTGGGTTGTCGCTTGTTGGGGGGTATGGTTGGTCCCACTCTTTTAACCCAAACACCCTCATCCCATCTCCAGAATGTGATTTTTTCTGAAGGGAAACCCCTTACACATAGCAAACATACAAATAAACTGCTGGACTACTCCTTGTAAAATAAACATACGCTTAATGTCAGTTGACAATTACTTATTTTAGGTACAAAATAAAGTAGTGGAACACACAAACTGATTCTTTAATAAGCTGTAGTGGAGAGTGGGGCTACTTAGCTGTCACAAGAGCTATATCTCAGTATATGTAATGTTTTGAGGCTAAAGTCTAATTGCATAAATGTTGGTTTTGTATAGTAGTGTTATAGGTTGGTTTCAAACCACTTGTTCACTAGTCTTAAATTAGGACTACACTTTACAGTCTTGGCTAAGCAAAGGGAAATACAATAAAAAACATTTGGATACAAGGTTAATGAGGGACATTTAACCAAATAGTTGGACTGTGCGGGTTGTCACGTTGATATCACACACACAAAAAAAAATTAGACACAATTTTAAATTCAAAATTGCTTGTAAATTTCACAATTGATTACAAAGAAAATGCAAAGTAACACATTGAATTACAAGTGAAATTTGAAAGACTGGGGAAAAAAACACTACAAGTATATGCACGTTGGACTTTTATAAGTGTTTATAGTTGTTTGTAAATTTACAAAAATGAATCCATATTGAAAACTAAAACTAAAACAACAGTAAACAAAAATAATTGCAACAATAATTGAACTAATTACATTTTAGCAGTTCTTAGAAGAATAATGTTTGTATATGTGATTCTTGATATGATTCCGTTAACATAACTTTCAGTAATAACAACTTATAACAAATATGTTTAAATGTTTTTTTTCTTTACAGTCTATGTTAAATACCCAAACATTCAAATAGACTTTAGAAAACATTAATAAGTGTCGTGATATTTTTAAATATTTGAATGCGACATAATTTATATTTCTATTTTTTAATCCATACCATGAGAACAAGAGATTTAAATGTGAACTAAGCAGAATGTAAGTAAGCTCACGTCACATCATCCTCGACCAATCACTGATTTCCGAGTGTGCGCGCGGATCACTTCCTTGTTTTCGGACTTGTCATGATGCGATTGGTTAGAAAGCGTGTCAGCGTTTGAATGGGGCTCGCCGTATCCATTTTTTTGTGATGTACATAGACACTTGCTGTAACAATGGGACCATTAAGAGTTCTATCTGTCTTTCTAGGTTTAATTTTAGTATGTTTCATGTTTGCCCGATCTGGGGCCAGTGATTTGGACTCCAGCTACGTGACTTGTGGATCCCTGATCAAACTGATGAACACACGGCACAACGTCAGACTTCACTCTCATGATGTCAAATACGGATCAGGTATAAACACTCTCAGCATAAACTTTAACTTTTTGGTTAACGAGGCCCTCGGATGATGTTTATGTTGTAGTCGACCATTTAATATTCACTTTGAGCTTTTTATTCACTCATATTATTGTGCTTAGTAATAATGCCTGCTGGTGCATTAGCCAGGAAGCTAATGATGATTAGTAATATTTCCCATCGGTGATCAGCAAAGTACTGGATCTGCTTTTCTGAAAGCATTTATAGACTCTTATTCTGTCTCTTACCCAATGGTTTTATTTTTGTTGGTTATGATATAATATGTCTACCTGAAGAATGCATGTAATCATGACGACAGGTGCACTACAATATGCTACTAAAACAAAGGTAACATGATAATACCATTTTTGACGTGCAATGGTAATACTATGGTATTCCTTCGAGTTGCAAAAAGTTTCTAAGTTCAAAGTGACATTAAATGCTTTAGAATTGTACTATTAACAAATATATATAATTATTATATTAATTTTATTATATATTATATATAATTATCTATATGTCTCTCTACATAAATTGACCAAAAGTGAATGTTCACCCTGAATAATAAATAAAAATACTTAATTATTATTATTTTGATGATTATATAATAATAATAATCCAGGACCCTCTTGCAAAAGGTTTTATTTTTGGCTGTCAAACGATTAATCGTGATTAATCGCATCCAAAATAAAAGTTTGTGTTTACATAATATATGTGGGTGCACTGTGTATAATTATTTTATATATATATATATATATATATATATATAAATATTTGATATATAAATAATACTTTTTAATAATATTTTCTTAAATATACATGCATCTGTGTGTATTTATATATATATATATATATATATATACATACATACACACAAAGGAATTGTACACAGTGCACCCACATATTATGTAAACAAAAACTTTTATTTTGGATGCGATTAATCGTTTGACAGCCCTAGTTTTTTTAACCCTGATTAAGTAAAGATTAAAAATATTTTACACAGTGGATTCAAATAGCAGGAAAATGTTATATAATTGATTCTTGATAGGGTAATGTTTTTAGCCTATAACTTCTAACAGTGTAATGAAAACAATAATTGGAATCTAAATACATCAAAAAACTGGAGAAGTACTTCTCAGTGATATTTGATAACTATTTGTAAATATCATGTATTGATTTAAATGTAATTTTAAAAAGCTATATTCTCAGAATACTAAAGGCATATGGGATGTTTACATCTATGCTCAAATTTACCAAACATTTTTTTACACGATACCCTGCAGGTAGTGGCCAGCAGTCAGTAACAGGCGTGGATTCGGCCGAGGATGCCAACAGCTACTGGCGTATCCGTGGGAAACCAGACCGCGTTTGTCAGCGTGGGGCGCCCATACGGTGCGGAGAGGCCATCCGAATCACACACATGAAGACTGGACGCAACCTGCACTCACATCACTTCAGCTCCCCGCTGTCTAACCACCAGGTACACCTGCACAATACTCTCCTAACTTAACCTGCATGTCCTGTAGTAGTTCTAAGTTGTAATTATAACTGTAGTATAGCATAACCCAGGTTATTACAAGTGGTTTTGTGTTCGCAGGAAGTGAGTGCGTTCGGTGAAAATGGAGAAGGAGATGATTTGGACGTATGGAGCGTTCAGTGCAGCGCAACGTACTGGGAACGTGACGACGCGGTGCGATTTAAACATGTCGGCACTGAGGTTTTCCTCAGTGTTACAGGAGAGCAGTTTGGTCATCCAATCAGAGGCCAGCGTGAGGTCCATGGAATGCCTTCAGCCAATCAGCATAACTACTGGAAGGTGATGGAGGGGGTTTTTATTCAGCCCAGCAGTGATCCCGTGAACCATGATGAGCTCTGATGATGCACCGTACTCCACTCACACATGCTGTGAAAACTTCTCTATTTAAACTTTCGGTTTCTTCAAAGTTTTACGTTTATTGGTCAAACTCCATTGTGTGTCGCAATTTTTGACACAACTCACCCACAAAATGCACATCACAGACAAAAAAAGACGAAAAAGTTTGTTTTACTAGATTTCTTATGATTGGAATTTGTCTTTTTGTATATAAGGGAATAAAATGACTTTACAAACCAGGATTTTGGGCCACATAAATTGTGTATTTTGTATTATTTATATTTAGGATGACATATTACTAATAGAACACATTACATGAATAACTCGTACTATGAAATACTGTAGTGGTTTTGTGCACATGAATTATTTGAAATGACTGTTTCTGTTTTGGTTTACGTTTTCGATAAAACTGTAACTCCCAGTAGTTATTTTCCTCCTCATACTGTATATGACCCCATATGTACATAATTTGGTGAAAGCGTAAATAAATTTTTTGAAAACGATAATACATTTTTTTTTATTTCAGTTAAAGTGACTAATATCATGTTTACAGTAAGGTTCATTAGTTAACATGAACTAAAAATAAACAATATTTCTACAGCATTTATTAATCTTCAATTACATTCACTATTTGTTAACATTAGTTAATGCACTGTAAGCTAACATGAACAAACAATGAACACCTGGATTTGTATTAACTAAGATTTAAAAAGATGAATGAATTCTGTAACAAATGTATTGCTCATTGTTAGTTTATGTTAGTTAATACATTAAATAATGTTAACAGACGAAGCCTTATTGTAAAGTGTTACCCATGTTTTAAAAATACATATTTAAAAATTGTAAACAAGCAGGTGCGTCATTGCGATGCATGTGAAAAATTTCTGAATCCTGCCAATCGCACAAAATTATAAATACTGCACACTATCTAGACTGTATTAAGGATTACTCTGAAATTGCAATTACCTTTCAAGGTGATGGCAAGAGTGTCACATTTCTGTTAATTTCCTCATTTTTCTGTGAAAGATGACACACAGCATCCAGATGGGGGCAGCATTGAGCTACAGTCTTGACACGCACTACATAATGTAAAAACGCTGAATAACTGTTACCAATTTAAAAACAATACTGTTTTGAAAGAAAAATGTGCTTAACGATAGTTAATTTTTACATTTTTTTAAATAAAACATTTAAACAATTTACTAATTAGCCAGTCTGATGCTGTGTCTATATTAATTGTTTATATAAATTACTTTCAGGTTGGTTTCAATGCCCACAAGATTTCATATTCATTTGTTGTGGTGTTACTGTATTTAGTATCGAGCACGCTACTGTAGGTTGTATTTTCAAATAAATTTATAAAATTCTCCACGGCAGTATTAGCTACGGCACTAACGCTACAGTAAAAAACAAACAAACAAAAAAACATTAAACGTGTATCTAAATGTTTTCAGTAAAATGCACAATAGCCAAATAGCCTAACTATCTAAATTATCTTATATTTACAATAGGGTATTTCAACCATAATAACCTCTTGCCTGATTGATTCTTTCCTTTTAGGGTTTGTGCATTTTAATATTTAAATCATGATTTCCCCAAGTAGGTGTCATTTCACTTTCCATTTCTCATCACTGTGATCTATACCACTGATATCATAGCTAGATCTGTGGATATGACATCATTAACTTTAACATGCATATTGCTTATTTATCCTACATTTGAATACTCATATCTTAAGCATCGTCTAATTTAATGTTTGTTCCTGATTTATTAATACATTTAAATGTAAGAGTGATCAAGCATCTTTAATGTAGATAGATCTATTATTTTAATTTCAGTAGACTATAATGCCGATTTTAGGTTGCATAGCTTATTTTCCGTTGAGTTCCATCGCAAGTCACCATTTCTTTTTTATTACGATTTACTAAATCATATTTTTTTCCCCCACATGTGGCTGAAATGGGTTTCCAGCAGGTTGAAGTTGAATGTATGTATTTTGTCTTCCCAGAAGATGGCGACACAATGTAACGCAGGGTTTGGGTCAGTCACCCTGTAACGTCATGAACTCCATAATCTTATAGTTTAATGGCCCGTATCAGCTAAACTGAGCTGAATCTGTATTGAAGATCCTTGTTTTTATTGTCTTCCTATTATGCATGACATAGTACTTTGCACTGAATGTGACGTAATTGTCCATTCTACATTAATTGCAGCTGTTTGTCGACATATTGTTACCACAACCTGTAGTGCTGTCATCATATCTGAGACGCAATCTTGATTGCAATGCCATACTGCACCAAAAGAGCCAATAAAACCGGATGATTTAAATAGCTCAAATGCATCATTTCCCAAGCCATCTATTGCACTCATAATTAAATCAATAGCTGGATTATTAGCATGGACGGGGCAGCCATGAAAACTCACTGAGCACAGGGTCAAGAGAAGACAAGCATTTAGGTTACAGCATAGAGGTGACCGAGGGCTGACCGTGCGAGTGACCAGGAAATTGAAGAGTCTGCGAGGTCGCAATATTACACTAAACCACTTCTGTGGGCAGAGAGACTGGAGCTGAAATTTGCTCTCAGAAAGTCACCTTGAATGCAGAATCATGTTCATGGCAATTTTAGGAATACAAACAGGACAAATGATAGTATAGGCTAATTTTGTCATTAGCAGTAAATTAATACAAATTCATTTTTGAAAGTGTTTATTACATTACACACACAGGGACGTTCCATTGGCATAATGGTTTTTATACTGTGCAAATCTTATATCCTATCACACTAACCTGACCCCTAAACCTATCCCCTAAAACATTGTTTAGTATGTTTTTTAAGACTCAGGAAATGTCATAAACCACTTTATATAGTAATACCAGTGTAATCATTATACAAAATTGATGTTCTCACAAATCATATAAACTAAGAGATTATTTATTTGCTATCTTTGTAGGGACTCTTCATAGTTGATTTTTATATTCTATCCCCTTCAACTACTAAACCTACCCATCACAGAAATACTTGCATTTTAAAATTTTCAAAAAAAAAAAAAAAAACATGACCTCATATAGGGAGCAAAAAATGTCCCCACGGGTTTTGGATATTGGGGACTTTTTGTCCCCATATTAGTTTATGAATATTCAACATGCATTTGGAGATACAAGAGCAGAATAAAACAGGGAATTAATAACCTGCAATCTTAAATATGGTCACGCAACTATAACACACACATATTTAAATTGTCGCACGAGCATATGGGTCAAAATTATTGATTTTTCTTGTATACCAAAAATCATTAGGATATTAAGTAATATTAATATTAAGTAATAGTATTTTGTAAATTACCTACTGTAAATATATATATATATATATAAATTATAGCAAAATCACAATTTTCAAAATCAAAAAAATAAATAAATAAATAAATAAATAAATTTAAAAAAAAAAAATCACATGATTTTCTCAAGGTTTCGATTTTTTCGCACAATCAAATTCCAGATTCTCAAATAGTTGTAACATTTGGTAAAATATCTGGTTTTGTGGTCCCAGGCAGGGTCACATATCTATAAATCTCATCTTACAATACTCTACCAGATAAAATACTGTTCGATGCAAATAAAAATGTATAGTCATGGCATCTCTAAAAATACAATAAATATTGTATGAATTGCTGCTATACACATAAAAAAGACATTTAATTTCAAACACAGGCAATATACAATATTCAGTTACAGAATTGAAATAGAAAAAAAAACCACACAATTTACTTATTTAATGCATTCTTTTATTTTATTGAAGACTGGTTATGAGCAAAGCAAATCATAAAGAAACAAACACATGAGGTATACGGACAGATTAGTGTCTCAGCTCATTAAACCATGCAGGAGAAGCATGTCATTTGTGGTAAATAAAGGATAGGGGTGTGTGTGTGTGTGTGTGTGTGTGTGTGTGTGGTGGTCTGGTCCAGTGGACTGATGCCCTTTCATTATTGCACTGCTAGCTGCAGCTTCCACAGTAGTGCAACAGGGAAAGAGTGTCAGGCAACAGAGGGGTCAAAAAACATGCTCACACAAACAGGTCAGAAATCAGGTTCTTCCACATTATATTCCACACACAAAATAGCCAAATGCTTGCAACCTATTTCAATAAAACACACGTTCAACAGCCTTTGAAAATGCACCTGTCCGTCTCAGACCAACACAAGAAATTCTTTCCCATCCCTTTCATAACGCCCCTTTTTCAGACCTCACAGCGTCCATGTAACATTACATACACACTCACTCAAGGTTAACCTATTGATTATGGGATCATGATGACATGAACTAAATTATAACAATTTGAAACCCCATGGAGAGCTAGACTTTCATACAAACCAGTCGCATAATGAAATGTTGCATTTAACTTGCTTTGCATTGATTTAATGTTGAACTGGTATTGAAAAGCACCATCTGTGTATTTAAATTATTATAATAAATGCTGTTGATATGTTCTGTCATATAGTACATGGGCATTTCAGAAATCACAATCTGCAAGCAAAACAGTTGTGTTAACATACCATTATATTAATAATAAATAAATAAATATGGCCAATGGAAAAGCCAATGAAATTAGTAACTGATTAAATGTATTGGAATATAGCTGTTATGTTGAGTGGTTTATTTTCATTGGGTCGAGGATTCAGCGCATGCATGTTGAGGTAAAATATTATTAAAAACATATATATTTATTTCTAAAGACAATGACCTGGCAACAAAAAAATAGTCTGAATAAAATAAAGTAGCCTAAGTCTATGACTGTTGTTTCAACAGCGCATAGCATATAATTCATATTGGGTTTATATGTGATCATTGTTAACGGTGCATGATTCACTCAAGTGTTTGCACTGCTAAAAGCAAGCTGACTTTCACAGTCACAACAAAATGTTTGTGGGCCATTTTGTTTTCACATTAAACAGGTGTTATTTATTGCATTTCAAGTGAGAGGGTTAAGAGCAGCAAAACCCCATTCTTTCACCACAAAAAAAGATTGACAGACTGAGCATAAAACCATTGCCCATTTTAATAAAAATGACAAAAGGACAATGACATCCTTGAATGTTCCTGAAATTGCAGATTACCCTCAAAGTCAAGACCCTATAAGCAATATTGCACTACTCCATAAACAGTGAAAAAAGCAGAGGCAATATTGATAGGGTCTCGCCTGCAAGATGCATTTATCATGATAATCACGCAGCACTTTAGGGAAAAGATAACACGGCTGTGCAAAACACAATATCAAGGGGTTTGAATCCCTACATGAGCAGACTGAAAATGGTTCCTGCTCTACAACACATGATACGCAAACCTCTTTGTGACATCTGACCCTTCACATGCAGCGAGGAACAGCCTACAAACAAACCAGCCTTTATGATGCCAAAGTGAATGGCACAATGCATGGCAACGTGCATTTCCGTAAGCATTTTATTTAAGCACAAGTTTTTTTTTCCTGCTAATGAAAACATTTCATATAAAATGCAATTAGCAAAACTAATAAACTGAGGTTTTTACATATTTGAGGTTTTTTCACCCATGTAATCTTTGAGTAAAGATCATAGACAAACATACATTCGTGTACCATGTCATAATTTTTTCCAAACACATCTGCCATTTTAAATGGGCTACACTTAAAAGCTAGCATCTTCAAGATAACTAATGACAATATATGTTTGCATGCCATCAGTAAATTCACCAGTTCTTCCAAAGACACGCTTGTGGACTGACTGGTTTTCAGATCTGAGAAACGCTGGCTGGAAGGCATAGGCCCTTTGGTTATCTGCGTCTAAAAGCAGTCTTGGTGCACTGCAATTCCACGCATACCAGCTTCTGCCTTGGAGTATAACGACATGCTCCAACAGGATAGTTTTTTCTCCTTTGGGAATTTCACATTGAACTCACATGCATGATCTTACTTGCCTCCCTCGGTAATAACACGTTAAACAATTTACCAATCAGGTTTCATGCAGTGAAGTTACAGTGAAAATGTTGAGTAAACATAACAGGCGCACTAAAACATACGAACGATTCTTGTATCAGCTGACCACACTTGACCAGTAAGTTAGTGCTCTTGTATAATAACGTTACGCTACGTAACGTTAATGTTATGCAAACACGCAATAGCTCGAAACTAGCGATTATATACGAGTTCTGATGCGATACCAAATCTGCAGGTTAAAAAGAACCTTACCACCAGAAGGTGCCCTCATATGAAGCTTCAAAGCCCACTAGCTCAGAGCTGAAACAGGATCATGAGAACAGAGGAGTTGTAGGCCTCAGTATGCTATAGTACCCTGTGAATGCGCTGCGCATGCGCGTTGCTGTATGTAGCGCAACATTCCTCATACACCCAGTTCAGACCGGTGTGTCTCAAGCCTACCTTCTGTTGTGTAGCCCCTATATGCGGGTCAATTACAAATGTTCGGGATGCTAAAAAAGGAGAAATCTCTAGCCCAAAAAAGTCTAACTTAAAACACGTGGACTAAGTTTGACGTTATCATGAATTTCTTTAAAAAAAACCTTTATAAAATTAAATTTCTTCACTATATATATATATATATATATATATATATATATATATATAGGAAACCAATAGGCTTGATACACAACATTTATTTAAAAAAACTAACTAAACTAAAGTGTCTAGTGGTGTAACCATCAATTTCAAAATATGAAAATAGCCTACTTTCCTAGGCTAGTGTGAATCCACATGAATGTAAGCTATTATATTCAAAAATATTAAAATAATTATTAATAATAAAATTCATGATTTTTATGTCATGAATATAAAAAGGTTTTATTATCTAATGGGTTAGGTCTACTTCGTTTGAACAAAGCTGAATAATGAGTGCATTTTTACAAATAGCCTAAATAAAATAAAAAATGTTAACCTTGTCACGGTCAGTTAATGAGGGTCTACTTTAAATGGTTCTTCTCTGTGTTTCTTGTCACATGACAACAAAATGGTTCATGTATTTTGGTTAAGACAGTTTAGAAATAGCTTATTAATAACAATAATAATAAAATATTGTGCAAGACTACTTATGCCAATCTTGTTTTAAAAATGTCTCTCTTTTTTATTTTTATTTGATTATTATTGTCATTATTATTCTTTAAAAATAAAAAAAATAAAAAAAACTCGGAAGTTGCAGCACTTAGCATACAGATAGTCACATAAAAAACGAATTAGGCCTATATTAAAAATAATCCCGGAATTAAAAACATGTTCATCATAGAAGAGACTTAAAGTAGGCCTGTTTATATGCATTTAAGGTGTTTTATTTAAAATATAAATCAGTCACGACTCGTAGGCTAGCCTACATCACGTCACGTTCATATTCTGTGCGTGTTTCTGCTTACGAATCATTATATAGCCTACAACAAATAAATTACACTTCGTTTGGCCAGATCTCCATTCTTTTGATGAGACAACCAAAAAGTTAAAGTTGCATAACCTTGCAGATACTGACCAAGAGTAAAATGTCACTATGGGCGACCTCCCCTCCTCACATTCCCTCCCTTTCCTCCCCTCTCGGAAGGGACCTGCCCCCTACATTCCTTACAAATAGTCCCTTCCCCCACCGATCTGGCTCAAACAAGAGAATCATCCCTTCCTTCTGCCTTCTGGAAGAGCTCCTTCATTATAAATAAAAATCTAAATATACGGTTGCACACCTACCAGCTCTTTAGTTGCATTATAGAGAAGTGGAAGCATTGGTGCTTGCAAATAGCCTCGCATCAAACAGATACAATTCCCACAACATTGATTAATAGGCTATATTTATTTAGATCTAAGTTTAAAAAAACACAAATTGCTTTAAGACTAAATTTACAACAAATAGCTTAAATAGCTAAAGATAGGAAAAATATTAAACAATAAACACGAACTTTTTGCATTAAAATTAAAAGTTGCAATAATGCAATCTTAAAGAATAAAAATGCAGAATAAAATAGACCTCCGAAAAAAGAAATAAATAATTATAGTTCTGAAAGGAAAAAGACAATTCAACACGTTGCTGTACACAAAACACACAGAGGATGCATAATCTATATAAAAAAAAACTGAAAACACTTTAAAAGAGCACATTATTGATAATATTGGCTGCGTTGTGAAGCCTATGCCTCGTGCGCTCGAGACATTTACAAATCGACAAAAACATACAAAAGGGCGTTTAGTTTATTATTTACGTCCTCTCGTTTTATCCACGGCTTTTCTACACCTCACTGCTAGAGGCCTCACACAGAAATTCCCGAAATATGCAAAAGGTTGAGGAACTCACTTCAAAGCATTGCTGAAATGTTACTTAATCGAACACGTGCTTTTCAATGCAAACGAAGACGACCTCAGTCGTACAAAATGTTCTTTCGGGGGAGGCGTGGTCTGTAGGCATTTTCAAATAAGTGGAAAAACCTGGTGTCACCGATATACACCATATAGGTCAAATACTGCAGTTCACACGCCTTTTTCAAGCTCTAAAACAATACTGTAGAGAATTAAACGAATCTCGTACACACATCTGGGCCTATACATCTAGGTGGTGCAGTTGAAATAGCCTCGAACGCCTATATGGCCTACCGCTCGCCTAGCAGGCTCTAGTGGGTGAGTAGGCGAAAGCCGAATGCAATGACAATACTATTGCACTGCTTGAGTAGATGGTTCAGTAGTGCAACATCGTCAAAGCAACAGACCTTAGCACAGCCGAAACGCATGGGCCACATTAGAACAGGCCTTGGATAGGCTACAACAGTTACAGTTGCAGTTAGTCAAGTGAATTTATAAAAACGAGTTATAGGTTGCATAAAAGTAATGCATGCTTGGACTTAGTAAACGTTTGCTTTAATGGGCAACTAAACGTATTTCCCTTCGTTTCATTTTACTGGAGCTCGTGCAGCATTTGGTAGCCTAGAGCCGCAACGCCATTTTCACATCACAATCCTTTATAGAATCAATTCATTACACCTGTTATATCATTCATGAAATTTAGACGAACTGAGGGTGGGAGAACTTGAAAGCTTAGGGGAGGGGTGGAGGTTACTTTTCTTTCATTCCTCTTTTTTTTTTCTTTTTTTGTCAGCCAATGCCCTTTTAATATTGCACTGCTCATCTGACTGCACAGTAGTACAACAGAAAAAGGGCCCTGGTCAACAAACAGTAAAGAAACTGAACACAGGGTTGTTATAAATAATGATGTGTGCTTTAAACTGCATTTATCAAAATGACACATGCCCCACACAGAGCGAGTCCACGAAATGACTGGGATATTTCAACAATTAAAGCAATTCATATTTCCTATACACTTAAGTCTAAGAAAAATAAAGAGCACTGGAGGACAAAAATTATTGTAATAAATTAAAAAAAAAAAATCTTCAAACCTCCCAAATGAGGCTGAGGAAAACAACACACGTGTAGGCTAATTAAAGAAACCAAGCAGAACGTGCAGCATAATCTCCGAATTAGCTAATTTACATTTAACAGCAATAGTTTCCACATATTTGTCATACAATTTCAACAGCAAATAACGATGAACACACTGCTTTGGAGTGAGATATGAAGGAAGAGGAGGAAAATATAGGGCAAAGAGCACATTCCGCGATACAGTACGAGGAACCTTCGTATAATTCGTATTATTCTTGTCCCCTTTGCCAAAGTGGCAATTTGAAACCCCCCTGGTTAGGGGACAAGGTGAGGGGGCGGGAGCTCCTTAAGGTTGTTATTTTCAATGCATACATTAACAGTGCTTTTGGACACTTGGAGGGAGAAAAAAAACAGGGAAAAATGTTACATTTAGCCTATATTTGGCTGAGGATGATACGCCCTATACAAATTATACTTTAATAAACACACATTTACACAACCTCGTTGCAAGCTTCCAGCACGATTTTACGCATTAATTACATGATTTACAGAAATTGTTACACTGGATATTTTTAACGCACGCAAAAAGCTTTGATTTCAATGTATTCAGGAATGTATATGCCACTATACATAAACACAAAATATGAGTAGCCTATTAAGGGGAGAAAAAAAGGCACAAAAAAATGTAGCGTACATTTTCAGTTTATGTCGACTTCAAAACCTTAAGCTGCAATTTTTCCAAAAGTGGCACATCGCAGAATATTTTATTCCCAATCAGCTATTATTTTACAGTTGTTGATCTGTGTAGGAAAACACGTGGAAAATACAGACCAGAGCCTTATGCAAGTTAATCAGTGGCTTCTTGGGAATATGGTGAAGTTGCATGAATTCCTCGGACTAAATACCCAAGCAGTCGGCTGCAACAGATCAACACTGATGGCAATAGAAAAGAAATATAGGAGATTGTTTCCTCTGCTCTGACTGACTGACAGGCTGACAGACAGACAAGACTTCTCAAACGCGATGCCCTCTTGATATCCTCACCATGCAGCGCGCGCGCGCGCTCTCCACATTTCTAACTACAGCCATGTTCGGGGGCTTCTCTCTCTGGCACCCCATTCGTCGTTCTCCCCACCCAAGCCGACTCAACGTTGTCGTTTTTGCCCCTGAGCTCCCGCCATTTCTAGCAAATCACCCGGATGCTACTCACAAACAGAAAGAGGACCCACTAAATTTCATGAATGGTACCTGGCCAAGGGAGGGACAATCCTTGAAAGCAGAAGACACCGACAAAAAAGAGAAAAAGTTGGACCGAAGGGTTGCAGGGCAAGACGCGCGAATTTCTTCAAATATCTTCGCATTCCTCCTGCTTAACATAGTGCCATCTTGTCGCGCTCGCGCATTCTTTCCCCTCATGGTCTAAAAAAAAATCAAAACCGTAATTTATCCATGGCAAGCCAATGGCCCTCTTTGCTCAAGACTCCATCTTTGACTAGTTGACATTCAGCTCTTGCTGAAGCAAATTCCTCATTTGCATGGGTCTTTGCGATTGGCCCGTTTCTGCGCTAGTCTTTGCCGCTTGTAGAACCATTGGTTGAAGTCAAAGGCATTTAACTGTCTTGTGAGAGCAGCGATTGGCTCATCCGAGTGAAGCGTCACCGTATAGTTTTAGTTTAACAATGAACACTCAAATTCTGCTCTCCATTCACAAATTTCTTCTTATGCTAGATTGAAAAACTACATGGGTTGTGGTTATAAAGTAGGAGATTGCATGAAAAGGGTTCAACAAAAACAATGTAACATCTTAGAAACGCTTGTTATTAACTGTAGGCTACTTTAAATAGCCTAACCTAACTAATCAAAAATCCTAAACGAATACGAATGTAACTATAGTCATCGTTTAGAACTAATCCTATCACTGTAAAAAAAATATATATATATTGCTGGTTTAACTTTAAAAAAAAATAAGTAACCTGGTTGCCTTAATTTTAAGTTCATTGAAATGGAAAAATTGAGTTAATACAATGGAGATTGATTTAATCATCAGAAACTCAAAATATTATGTTATCTGAACTACATAAATTATCTAAGTTGATTTGACAAAAGAAAAAGTTGTGATTACAAGTCATGAGAATATTTTTTTACAGTGATAAGAATAATAAATATCATATTGTGTTGAAACTGAAATGCTGGGGGGGGGGGGCAACAAAAAATAGACATTTCAGTTTATTTAACAGGGCCTTATGACTGGTGTCACAGACATGGCTTGGTTCAGTTTTTATTTAGGAAATTTAAGCAGCTTTTATAAACATGCCTTGCATCTTGACATGTTTTTGTTGTTTTTTAGATATGTCAGTGCAAGTTGCTTTCAGTTAAAACACTTCAAACATGCATTTTAAATTTGAAACCGGGGATAAAGTCTTAAATGACAGAAATCCCGTTAGCATTCCTTAAGGATTTTTATGACTTGAATGCAAGGACAAGTCATAAAAACACGTTTCAGTTGTCTAATATAGCCTAGAGTTCTTCTGTTTTGCCAGTCAAACTAAATATTTCAAAATATCTCTATAGCCTATGTACGATTGGCCTATATATAGCAATAAGTCAAAGAAAACTCATATTTTTCTTTGGTGAGCTTAAAGCTTTGTAAGAAATTGACGGACCTGCTGATTTTTGTATGAGACGACAGCTTAGAGAAGCAACTGTGGAATGCACTGAGAAAGCTATATGTCTCTGGGATAGATATGGTGACCAGAGGAGAGAGAGAGAGAGATGGGGGGGCACAGTCGAGGCCCTTTGGTTGACGCCTAGAGGAGGGCAGCGGCCTGTAAAATCCGGCATTCCTGGCCAATGGAGCTTAAATAATGGCATTGTCCGGCGGAAAAGAACCGCCTCTCTCTGTCTTACTCTCCCCGTTTACTGTGCGGACCTGATTGTGTAGCTAATCGGCAGAGAGCGTTTGATCCAAAGCAGAGCGTGAATTCAGTATGCAGCGGACGTATCAAGAGGGACACCCTCCTCTCCCTTTCTATAACACACACACACACACACACACACACGAAAGGCCTAGCTCTATAGGCTATATCAGCTAAACCTTGTTAGTGCGCTGTACCTACGTGTGTTTGTTTAGAGTAGGGAGTAAATCGCAAGCAGAAGATTGATGCACCTTTATTAAAATACGAATGTAATCTGTTTTAAATAAATATAAAAATAATTCTAGAATGTTTTGAATTGCTAGTAGAATTACTTTAGTTTGACTAAAGGAACGTTCGTTGTATATTTACTGGGTATAAATTATGGCATGTCGTGATTTGGCTGAACGCATTAGCAAATAGCAAGCACAAATTTGCATACACTTCACAATCGTCAACGAACCATTAACCCGCCTCTACTTGCTAACATGCAGCGGTTAATATATAGCCTGTGTTCTTGTTTTGTTCGATTTGCACGTGCTGTCCTTTGTGTCCATGTGATCTCGAGGCGGAACACAGAATGCCACGCGCTCGAACTTTAAAAACACAGAACGCGCGCGCGTGCACAAGCAAGAGTTTAAATTAGTAACCTTACTATTTCTGTGGATTTTAATTCATAATTATTTATGCACCTTTAAATTAACAAGAACAAAATAATCTATGTAAAGAAAATAGGCTACTAGACCAATAGACTAGGCTATTTATAAACTGGCTATAGTTTTTTTATTATTAAATCCAATCTAAATTCTAATCAAATCATTTGATGTTGCTTACATATTTTAATATATATAAAACGTTTTGTTTTTAAAACTGCAGTTCATTCTGTGTATATTGCTAGATGAATAAAACATTCTTATTTATCCAACCCATGTCACATCGTTTAGAGAGGAAAAGAGAAAAATATAGATAGCCTAAACCCCACCTCTTTAGTGATCACATGACGCTTCCCAAACCCTGCTGGACACGCCTACGTCCCAGCAAAAGGTGTACACTCTCACGTGTGTTTGATAAAGGGTTATTTGCGCGTGTAATTTTCTGTTCATTCACAGGACTTCATTATGAATGTTTTTTTAATCTAAACGTCTGTCATTCCAAGATATTGTATTACGCACAGATATTGCCAAATTATTTTTAAAGGCTACATACAATTACTTCACTTCTCTCATATAAGCCTAAAACGAATTACATGTACAGTTCTTTTCATTCAAACATTTATCTTGGGTTTCACCACACTCATAACTAATAATTTCTCACACGAAGAACACAGCAGTGTGTGTTTTTCTACATGTGAAATTGTAAGTTCAAACAAACATCTTAAAAGCTAAAACTAAATATTCCAGATCAAATAAAATGTTTGTAATAAAATAATGAAAGGTTTTTATAGATCTTTCTGGATGTGTGTCTTTGTGGAACAACAGTTTTGCTGTCAATACAGAAAACAACAAACTGCATTAACTTGTGTTTTGTGACAAATCTTATGTTGTATTTTATAGAGGACTTTATTACTGATTGCATTAAATATAAATATGTCACCAAACTAAATCTCATTGGAATCAATATGTAAATATAGATAAAACAGAGGCTTTACAGTTCAGCATAAAAAAAAATCTTTTGTGTTCTGAAGTGTGTCAACCACATTTATATATTTACCTTATAAATAATGAATAATAATCATAGAAAAAAGGGAAATCTTACACTTTATTTTGATTTTGTTACATTGCAATTACTCTAAGTACTGAGTATTAATTATCTATATGTTATTAGATATAGGTTAGGGTTTGGTTTACTTAAATTATTGTTACTGTAACTACATCACTTTAAAAGAAGGTGTTACCAAAAGATAAAATGGGTTGCTGAATCACATTTTAATGTACAAAAACATTGAATGATACCATATACTGTAATAAAAAATATTTTAATGATTTGTAATCACAACATTTTTTTTCTTTTGTCTTATCAACTTAAATAATTTATATAGTTCAGATAACATAATATTTTGAGTTTCTGATGAATAAATCAATCTTCTTTATTGTATGAACTCAATTTTTCCATTTCGATGAACTTAAAATTTTAAGGTAGCCAAGTTAAACCAACAATATTTTCTATTAACATTTGTGCAGGCTATAGCAGCAAATATAAAACACACATTCACATTCAACAATACATTCCCAAATGTATTGATAAGGTTATTTTTTATTGAAAGCCAGCAAATGTAGCAAATCAGCTTTTCAGACGCATTTATAAATTTCAGAATTTTTTTTTTTTTTTGCCTTTATTTCCACCCCCTCTCTCTGACTCAGGCAGGCTCCATTTATAAATTACAGAAAAGTCTCAGAGCTGATTTGCTTATTTTTTTCAATGCATTCCTCTTTGTTAATAATATTAGATCTGTATAAAATCAAGAGACAGGTTTAGTAGTTTCTGTTTTTGATGAAAGCTAGCTATGACTCAAACACATTCACTTCATTTCACTGGTTGTTTCAGCATTGATCTTCTCTCTCTCTCTCTCTCTCTCTCTCTCTCTCTCTCTCTCTCTCTCTCTCTCTCTCTCTCTCTCTCTCTCTCTCTCTCTCTCTCTCTCTCTCTCTCTCTCTCAATTGACTGGGGGCCGGTTCGTATTGATGGGTATTGATGACCATGAGGAGAAGGAGCTGTGAGGTTGTGTTCCTCTCTGTTTTGCCCTCTGCCTTTATTTCCACCCCCTCTCTCTCTCTGACTCTTCAGGCAGGCTCCATGCGGCACCCCCACTCCCTCCCCCAGCCCCAGCCCCAGTCCCAGCCCCGTCCCGTCCCGTCCCAGCCCCCCAATTCCTGCTACAATCTCTCCTAATTGCATGCATGACATTCCAGCTGGGTGGGTGGCATAGAGGCTTCTGTACACTGTAAAGTGTTATAGCAGGAACTGGAGAGCTTTTTAGAGTTGAGTGACGTTCAAACACAAACACATTAACGCAGGAGCATGTCATGTAATTTCACTATATCTCTGTAAACTCTCCTGCATAACTTTCTTTAAATATTTTATATATTTGAATATAATCAATACAATTAACAACATTCGTTCAATGCCTTGATATTTTATGATGCTTACCGCCTTGTTTTAATGTTGTTTTTTATTATTTGTTACTGTTAACTTGTATATTTTGTTCTTGTCATTACTTAGTTTGTATATAATATTTTATGTAAACACAATCAAAGTTTTACATTGAATAAGTATCGATGCATGAAAAAGGGCTTTAATCTTATTCTAGAATTTAAAAGGATTAATTGATTTTGTTCTTATTTATTTTTACATATTTATTTTTTATTATTTTTACTATTTATGCAATGCATGATTTCTTAATCCGCATTGAAAAGTAGTCCATGTTATTGTTAATAAAATAATTTAACTAAGGATTGCATTGTCAGAGAAAAAAACGTTATCCGTTTTATTGGTGATTATTGTTAACTAACCATGCAATGTGCTTTACATTTGTTACAGTATTTATTCATCTTTATTAGTTAATATAAATATATCTGTTCATTGTTAGATCTTGTAGGTCGGGTCCATTAAATAATAATCTAAGATAACTTGATGTATTCTAAACATTAAACTAAGATGAACAAATCCTCTAGCAATATTTTTCATTGTGTAACACAAATGCAACATTGTGAAGAGTTAGTTTCATTGTTGTCCACTGTAAAAAATTATACAATCAACAAGTTATGACAACTTCCATTGCTCCAACTCAACAAAATCAAGTCGATTTAATGTAATTTGAGTTGAATTTACTTAATCATCCAGGTTGATTGTAATTCATTTAATTTCAGAGCGCCTCATAGTTTTAAAACTAATAATTGAATTTAATCATAATTTACTATGACATCTTTCCCCATCTACCTCTGTTTTTTGCTGTCAAAAAATGAACCGAAGCATCATGACTGTTCAACACACACGGATGTGTGCTCTCGCAGGACACTCAATCTCTCTAAGGTGCAGGAAATGCTTCCTTCAATGGAAATGTAAATAATAAGAAATCCAGCATTATTGCCAGATGTGCAGGCCCGGGCATCATCAACCTTTCCTCTCTTCAGACTAGTCAATAACCCCTCTTATATGGTTTCCCCCTCTCGTTCTCTGTCTTGCTCGCTCTCCCCTTCTCAAAAAGGAAACCGGTGGACCCCCGGGTGACCTCTGCCCCTCAGAGGTCAGCATCCACAGAATTCCCAGATGTCAGAGTTCAGAGCCACTGCTCGGGGTCTCAGGTTTCGTGCATATCCGTGTGGCGCCAGGCCACTGCTCTCTACACACCACCCAGATCCCTCGACATACCTGCTATTCAGCCTGCAGCCTCGGTATCTGCAGGGCCAACAAAAGACGTCACAGAAGAACTGACTGATCATTGTTGGATCAATAAATGTATGATGTTTGCTGCTTGCTGGTTTGTTCGCTGTGTTTCCTTTGTTGCGTTTTTAGTCATTTGCGGCTCTTATGCAAGAGCAATATGTTTGCTTTGATTATAAAGCATTTCCATTTGCTTTTGAGTATATAACTATCAATTTAAGGGAATTTGACTTTAATTGACTAACTTAACTAGTTTTTATTTAATATAATCTATTCAATCGAGTAAATTTTGCACCTTGATCTGTCCAAACACAGTCTGTGTATGTTTCTATAATTCATTTGACATGATCTAGTCAGTTCACATTTATTTGTGTATAGCTCTTTTCACAACACGTCATCTCAGCAGCTTTATAAAATGCATGAGTCCACATTACATCTATATTCAGAGGTAACTGTCTAAGTTATGTATTTCAGAAATGTTCAAATCACACAGTTAGCTAAAAATGTATTCATTTAAATAGTGTAATAAGGCAGAAACACTGAGCTCATTGAAGTAATGAATGCAGAGTTTAAGGAAGGATATTTGACAGGAAGTGTCAAAACTGTCTGTCAGACAATTAACATTTAACAATTTCTATATGTCACAATCATTTGTTAACAAGCATGCAAATGTGTGACATATAGAAAATAGTTGAGTGTTGATTGTCTGGCAGGCAGTTTTGTCACTTCCGGTCAAATATCCTTTTTTAACACCAAACATCCACCCCAGTCATCTATATATGGGCAACACATTTTTAGCCATGTTTACAAGTAGCCTAATCGAAACTGTCTTAGAAATGAAATAAATATATTAAAAAATTAAATTACATTATAACGTAGGCTATAACCTCGAAAGGCAAAAATTCGTTTGGATTGTTTGTAAAAAAAAAAAAACCGTTTTCAATTTAACGTTAATTTCCTTTTTTACATAGGCTAGAAGTTGAGGTTCACCAGAAGATCCTTACATTTGTTAACTTCCGTTATGGGTTTTATGAACGTCGACGTTATGAAGTTATTTCTTTCTCTTTTAACAATTAAATTTATGAATACTGAATACTGAGACATAAAACTGACGTTTCATTCATCTAAAACTATTGGAGCTCATCTTTAAAAGCGATTAAAGGTCACAGTGCTGTCTGACATTCCTCAGTGCGTGAGCGCGCGCGCGCGGGCGTGTGTGTATGTTGAGAAGAGGCGTGTCTATGTAAAGTGCACATTTGTTGTCACATCTTTGAAAACACAAGCGTGCTTTAGTTGTTTAACAGAACACATCGAAAAACAATTGATTTTTTCGTTGATTTGTGATTATTTATGAGTTCTTTCACGCGTTTTGGTCGCTGAAATACGTTTAACAGGCAGGGAAATGAATGCTCTTCACGACGGAGGTTTAAAAAAAATAGGCTAAGTGTGCTGAAAACGGAATATCGCCTTAAATAGTAGGACAAATAATGTTTATATCGATTAGATGTTTAAATCGTCTAATTAGACAGATATCTTCAGTCTGTTGTTTACATGTCAATCTATCCGTCCGTTTCAACAGTGGCATTGTTAAACCCATTTTAATTAGCTTGTTGCATCATTACAAAAACGAAAAATACTGTTTGTGCAAGCGACAACATTTCACTTGATCGAAGTTCTTCATGTTGGTGTTTTGAAAATGATAACTAAACGAATGAAATAGAAAATGACTTCCAAATTAACTTGTTTTTTCTGTTTAATGTGTTAATGACAAACCTTTTATTTGTTAAATCTCAATATAGGCTATTTCAGATTTATTTGTTTTGATTTAAAAGTTATGTTCATGTCCAAAACATTTCCAAGCCTCATTGGCTTGAATTAGGCTACTGTTTACAGCTTTGTTTTAAAAAGATCTACTATTTTTAGGACACCAAAAATAAGCACAAAGTGAGTTGCAAGGACACATTTGTTAAAGATTTAGCCATTTCTTTAATGATTAATATGTCACTAATCACTGGGATTGCTATTCCTGTCTTAATTTGATTCCATTAACAATTATAATCTAGTCTACTTTACTGTAACTTTAAACATTCTTAAAAGTCTGCTCCATGAAAAATGTTTAACAACTCTTATTCACCTTATTCAAAAGTGTGAATACGTTTTTAAATGAAACAATTTAAAACAAAAGATACAATCAAACAAAAATGCATAATCAACCTTCTATCACATGATAACTTCATTTCATATTTTCATCGTCTAGTTCTTTAGGAAACCATTAATAAACCTTAAAAACATTATACTGATCTGAATGTGAAATCAATATGTTTTTAAAGCTCCAAAAGACAAAACATCCTTAAGAACAGTGATCTTTGCTAAACTTCAGGTGAAAATAAAGAGTAGCCTATTGGAAGAAACTTTATTTGGATGCAAACACTGCCTTTAATCTTCTAAATCATCCTTGAAATATGTTTCATATTCCCAAAGAGAATATATCAGTGCGTTAAACTTTAAAGAAACAACTCAAATATGGAAAAAATCATGAAAAGGAAAAGGCAATCTTGAAAACTTCTTAAGATTCTTATTAAGAAACATATCAGTTCTGTGACATCAAACATTATGATTTACACGGATCTAAATCTAAACAAATAAACATTTTCATGATTTTTTACAATAACGTTTTTCTTTTGTCAAATCAAAGTAGTTCAGATAACATAATATTTGTAGTTTCTGTTGATTAAACCAATCTCCTTCATTGTAGCAACTACATTTTTCAATCTCAATGAACTTAAATTTTGAAGGCAAATAGTTTACTACACTGAAAAAAAAAACAATGTTGGTTTAAGTTTAAAAAATGAAGTTGCCTTAAAATGTTAAGTTCAATGAAATGGAAAAATTGAGTTAATACAATGAAGGAGATTGAAACTCAAAATATTATGTTATCTGAGCCAGATAAATTATTTAAGTTGATTTGACAATAGAAAAAATGTGATTGCAACTCATGAAATGTTTTTTTTTACAGTGCAGCTTTTTAAGTTAAACTTACAAGAACTATTTACAGTAAACCCCCTTGACAATGTGAGGATGAGGATGATGAAAACCTACAGTTAGAGAAACCAAATGACCTGTAAGTAATTAATCATTCCCTTCACTGAAGTCTCCATGATGGATGGACACCGGACACAGCTCGGCCCATGCATTGTGCTCTCGTGTTATACTTAGAAAATAGTTTTATTTAAACCCGATCATATGGTAGATTGAAAAAAAAAAACTCAACAAGAATTGCATCTTCGTGAAAACCGAACGCTAGCGGCCATCACAGTGTTTTTGTGTGAGGTGATGAGTTCAGGACATGGAGGAGGTCTCTTGTTTTTCTGCATGCGTGTGATGGAGAGAGTTCCTGAACGTGTTTTCTACATTTTCCCGGCCCCTCGGTGGTCCTCCGTGGTGTGTGTGTGCTTCCCTTGTGTGTTAGCGCACAGGTTTGACTTCAGACGAATTCCAGCTCTTTGAGGTCTCGCTGCACATACCTAATGCAGGAGAGGTCAGAGGGCAACAGCCCCTAGCTAAAGGCATGGCCTTGATGTGAGGACCCTGTTCAAACAATAAAGGAATCCCAGGTTCCCAACTAAAACCCAGTGAAAGATGGAGGGGGGAGGAGAGCAACACTCTTCTAAAGAAAGGTTGTTTATTGGCATCTGTGGTTCCATGAAGAACCTTTATATTTTTTAAGAAAGAAAGAAATGGTTCTTTTTACTGAAAGGTTCTTTGGGGAACCAAAAAATGGTTCCTCTGTGATTGTTGTGAAAACCCACTTTTGGAAGCTTTCGTTTTAAGAGTGAACTGTTGATAATAATATAATTGTTTATTATCTTGGAAAGATAATATAATGTGATATAATTATACATTATGATAAAATATAATATAAGTATACATAATGTATAATATTGTGATTACAAATCAATAATACTTGATTTGTAATCACAACATTTTTTCTTTTGTCAAATCAACTTAAATAATTTATATAGTTCAGATAACATAATATGTTGAGTTTCTGATGATTAAATCAATCTCCTTCATTGTATTAACTCAATTTTTCCATTTCAGTGAACTTAAAATTTTAATCTTATAAGTTAAACCAACAATATATTTTACAATTGAATCCTTGCACAACGCTCGAAAATATCGAAAGACTGTTTGAAAGCTCCATTTAAAGCCGATTCCCTCTTTAAATTTTTTTAAAAAATCTTGATATTTAGAATCAGAAGTTTATGATTTATTTCGATTGATTTCGTTTATCTAAGGAGTGGCAGAACTTCACCCAAATTTGTCTGTTTATTTCTGGATTTATTTTGTAAACTAAATGATGACATCTTTCTCTGATCAGATGTTCAGCAAATATGAATCAGTTGTTAATATTTGAACAACTGATTCATATTTGCTGAACATCTGATTTTTAAATTGCATTTTTTTTAAACTTTTTTTAAATTGCAATTATATTTCAGAATATTACTGTTTATATTCTGAAATATAATTTCAATTAAAAACAACCATTTTCTGTTTTAATATATTTTACTATGCAATTTATTCCTGTGATGCAAAGCTGAATTTTCAGCATCAACTCTCCAGTCTTCAGCATCACATGATATGATCTTTCAGAAATCATTCTGATTTGCTGCTCAATTTCTCATTATTAATGTTGAAAAGAATGTTGATAATCATATGTGGAAACACCTGATACATATTTCAGAATTCCTTGATGAATAGAAAGTTCAAATAACAGACTCTTTACATTATACATTATAAATGCCTTTAAAAAATGCATCCTTGCTCAATAAAAGGATTGATTTTTTTAAAACAAATGTAATCCATAAATTAATTAAGTTTGGCTTACATTATTTTTTAGAACGTAAACCGAACATATTCTTTTATATATTAAAAGCAATACAATTCCAGAAGCAGCTTTAACCTCTTCAACCTCTTTTTTGTTGTTTTCCCCTCCTCCCTTCATCATCACACCTTGAACCACTCCTCACCTTCCTCACAGTGCAGTGCCAGAATGCCTCGTACTCCTGCATATCTCATAGATACGTGTGAAGATGAGAGGGAAGAAGGACGCTGATAAAAGACAGAAGATGAGAGACAATAACGGCCAGTGTTCATGTGGTCAGTGATGATGATGATCAAGTAGAAGAGATAGGCAACTATATCTGAATATGTCCATGTTAATTACAGCAAGTGAACACGAGAACATACATTTTTAGATGATTATGTTGCTTCTTAACTAAAGAATAACAAACACACTTGAGATGTTCCTGTTCAATGACTAAACAGCAGCAGAAGTCACATCAGCTGTGTGTGCTCTCTCTTAAACATTTGAATTATATTGACACGAATCTTTAAAAAAAGTTTCAATGTGGTTCTACACCCTATTAATATTAAGGAACCCTTTATACCTTGATGCCATTTATATGGAGAAATGTATTAAATTATACGATAAAACTTTCATAACAGATTATTTCAATGATAATGTATGTTTAAAAATGAATTTTTAAGAACAAAATTACTTCATTGAAACAAAATCCTTAAAACGATCCAATGATTTCTATAAGTTTAATGCCTCCCAAAATACCTCAAATAGAACCTTTTCTTATTGAAACATATTATGATGTTTAACTAGATAGACCTTTTGCTTGGAATGATTAAAGAAAAATCGTTCCTTGATCCTTTGTTTAAATGGATTGTGGAGAGTAAAAGTGTTTTTTGTGCAGGTTTCAAGATATGTCTCCTAAAATTAAACATTATATGTAAATAAGAAATTCATTTAGATAGCTCAGATTCTTTTTATCTTGTTGATCTCCTCTGAAATTCTTAAAGAGACACATAAAGTCTCAGTTTTGTCACCATTTAATCTCATTGCTGTGAGAGGATTCAGAAAAATCTGTTTTTTTTAAATGGAAAACTTTCAGAAAAATATTTTGACATTCGAGGTATCATGCTTTTATGGCTTGTATCATATGAGAGTGGAGTTCATACTTGAAGATGTCTAAACTTAATGCATTTGTTTATGCCCAAAAAGTAAGATGCAATTGTAGTTTTAATGTAAATCAATGATAATTTTTATGACAATACAGATTACATATAAATGCACTATCATTTGTCACTCTATAGCCTATCTCCAATAATATGTCTTCATTTTGGTAATAATGCAATACAAAGATGACTGTGAGATGAACAAATAAACATTCCTCAAAAGCCTGATGTATCATATGTGATCCTCACAATTTAATATGATTTTTCTAAAAAGTAATGTTGATAATAACAGACTGCTTCGGTCCAGTAAATGTTCATTTTGAAATATCCCTAGTTATTCTTAAATTAGTAAGAATACCATAACCTCATGGTCCTTTTTACAATTATCCTAAAAGGGATTTACTTACTAAAACGTATAACTCAATCAGGGAATAATTGGAGGTATCATGTAGCCTACAACAGTTTATTTTGTTTTTGTTTTTTAGCAGTCATGTTCATAATTTAGAAGCCTTCAAATGTGATTCATAGGCTTGATGGGCTTAAAGAGATTTTATTTGTATTTTTACCAGTTTAGCATGAAAGAAAGCACTCCTGTTTGTGTTGATTTTGATGTTTATGGACAAAATAAAGGCAAAGAAAGAACGATAAAGACAACAAGAAGTGAGATCTCCACTGCAGCTCTGTTCTTCTGTTTGCTTTCTACAGTTACAACACTGGTTAGATCAAGCGGGTGAGTCACACATCTTTACTGGCAAGAGTTTTAATGGTTAAGATCATTTCCCCCATCCTGCCAGTCAATTCCACCCTCTCTCAAGCTTTCATAACATATAGCCTATACAGCATTGCTTATATTGTACATTTGAAAGGGAATCCATCAAAACCTCTTTACATGTATCTGTGAATGAGCGAGAGGGAAACGGAGAGAGAGAAACAGTAGCAAATAAGTGCTGTTTGTTCACCCATGTCTGTAATTTCATCCATCCTAGGCCCTGTAATCATTCACTTGTCTCTCTCTTTGTCTTTGTCCTCCTTTCAATGTGCTGAATGTTCTCCTGGTCGAAAAGACTGCTTTTTTCTTGCTTTAAATGTGTTTATGTGTCTGTCTATGAGTAAGAGAAGATGAAGGAGTGATGAAAATGAGAAACTATGACTCATGTCACCCAATCAGATGCATGTGTGAAGCTCTATGCCTATAGCCTATATGTTCTGTTCGTAATGGCGAATTGGATCTGGATCATGATTTCATCGGCTGTGTCATCCAATGATCTGTGTGAGTGAGTGTGTGTGCTGTGACAGTCCAGATGAGTCAATACTGGAGGAGGCAGGCATTGTGGGTTGGATGTGTTCAATTGATCAGTCCGCTGAAGGAGACCAACTCAACTCCACCCTCCTTCTGCCATCTGTGGGGTCGCAGACACTTTCTTTTTTTCTCGCTTTTTTCTTTCTTCTCACTCGTTTTTATAAAGCATTGGACATTTGACTAAACAAACTCGGTGCTGTATTTTCTAATTGGCGGGATTTCACATGAGCGATCTGGAGTCCGATGGTGCTACAAATCTGTTTGAGGAGCCAGAGATTATTGTTATTTATATCACACCGCCATCTAGTGGCCATTAAATGCGATCGCGTGCGTCAATACTGCTGACGTCCGTTTATAAAAAATAAAATAAAATAAAATAAAACAGAGAATATTCAATAATTCATACAGAAATCTGAATATATAGAATATGTGTTTTTGCCTTTTAAATACATTAGTTAAATTATTGTTTCCATTTCCAGAGCTCAAAATTGATTTTTTTAAGAATGTTGAGTATTGTTGTTGAGTATTACTCAATAAATAAGAATAAAATATTATGTATTTATTTATAAAATATGATTTTAATATATAAATAATATATAAATAAATACACATTGTTCATATATGAAGTTTTTTTTATTTGTTTGTTGATAATTATAAAACCCCATTTATTTTCATTATTATTATCATTATTGTTATCATTATTATTTAATCATAATTGTTATTTTAACCCCCGGTTACACAGATGTAGTAAATGTAGTAAAATACTTTGGACAAAACCCTTTCTTTTATTATCAATGGATAAAACTCCGGGCTTTTATTTTGATAAAATGCGAAGAACCCGGAAGTTAACATGCCTGAAGTAGTTGCTGCAGGCATATACCGGTGTGTTATTATCTCGGTTATTGGTTTTATTAAGTTTATTTAGCATTATTTTAGCTTTAGTTATTAACTTTGAAATAAGATATTTACTTTTGTTATTTCATTGTCAGCTCCCGTTGTTGTTTATGACAGATAACTAGTACAACCAGCAGCGATGAGGACTGTGTTTATGGTGGCTGAGAAGCCCTCTCTGGCTCAGTCCATTGCCAAAATCCTCTCTAAAGGTGAGTCTGTATGATATGTAGCTATATGCATTAAATCTACTACTATTTATACTCATATTACTTACATATTACATCTAACGTTATACCTGTTTAACAAGTTGAGTAGTTAACATGACAAACACCTGCAATGTGACGTCCTAAAACTGTTTTGAATAGCATGTGTCGTTTCTAATTATTTAAATATTATAATGCATTCCGTTTTGGCCACATATTAATTTAGAAACTACTTTAAATACTTTTAATTTTATTAAACTGAAGGAAAAGCAGGGTTGAATATTATTTTTTAACATGAGTATTTCTAAACGAATACGAATCTTTTCTGTACATTTGTTTCTTGAAAGAATGGGAAACCCAAAAATTGCTGGTTTTTGTTGCAAAACAAATAAATACATTTTATTTATTCACGTTTACAAGCATTCGGCAACTTAATACATCTATATTGCAGTATATACGTTGTGGTGGTGTTTTAAGATTATAAGCATTACTATTCAGTAGACTTCTTTGCGGTTGACATTCAGTTTAAATTACACAATTATAATGATTGAAAAGGCATCTAGTGCATGAATTTTCAGACCCAGCTCTAACTCTCTCTGGATGTTGCACATATACAGGCGATGTTGACATCCTCGAATTCCAGTGCGTAAGTTGGGCATCTTGGGTTTTTTCTGAGAAAGGGCATTTTGATTGCAATGGGATGCTCTCCAGACTGAAAGAGCTGTCGACCCCCTTACAGGAATGACTGTTCAGGCAGTTTGCTTCATAGATGACCTGTGGCACACGGTCCAGGTCGAGGTTCTCCCTGTTATTGGTGCAGAAGAATTTTATGTTCATATATACCACATTTCAGTGTCTTTCAGATTACATTTTATACAGGATGGACGCATCCTGTATAAAATGCACCTGCAGTATACTTTCCCTGTTATTGGCTGTAAATCTATATTTTAAAAGGGCTCAAATATCTGCTCAACTCACACGTAGCTCCATGTGGCGACGCTGCGTTCGTTGATCCTGCTGGGCAGGTTGATGAGCTGTGTGTGGTACTCTTTCAGCGTGGAGGAGCAGTAGGTGTGCTCCACACACTGTGCCGTGATCGGATTGCCCTGGCTGGGGTCTAAGACCAGCAGAAAAATGCTCAGGAGTCCTAGAATCTGAGGGAGAGATTGAGAAGTAGGCATCAGCACCTTTGAGTTTGCACTTGTGGGCTCTATTTGCGGTTTGTGGGTGACAGTATCATGCATATTTTCATGTGGACACCTTCATAAATTGAAGCTAATGCCAAATTATACAGCCTACATTCACAGATCCAGTGCAATTTAGTTGATGAATCTGAATCTTCAGTGATTAAGAATTAATAACTTGGCTTTAGTTTATTAAAACAAGATTTTTCCTAAAGTATTGGCTAGCTTTCAGGTTGGAATCCCCATTTTTAGTTTTTTAGCTATAGACCTAAATCGTCCAGGGCTCTTTTGGCCATTTTAAGATTTGCTGTATTGGTGATTATTATGCTAGCTTGGCCAATAACTGGTAAAATGTTAGTTCTTCCTTATAGTAAAACCAGAATCTATTAATAAATTATTTTACTCGGCAAGGATGCTTTAAATTAATTAAAAGTGACTTAATCAAAGAAATTGTGGCAACAGATTACAAGCAATATTATTAATTCAATTAAAAAAATTAGAATTGAGTAATAATTAATCAAATTCCTTTAAAAGTTAACCATTTAATATGAGTAAAACTTTTTTTTTTTAAAGTAAATTTAAGTCACCATTATGGTGATCAGTGTTTGTTTTAGGTTTGTTTTAAAATGACGGGTTTCTCCTTCAGTGATTCTGCTTGTTAACATCAGGTGTCTTCAATGTTGGCAATATAAAATAAAGAGTTCTTAATTAATCTTTGACGTCATTTTAAATGGTTAACTTTTAAGGAATAATTTGATTCATTATTACTCAATTCTAATTTGTTAAATTTAATTAATAAAATTGCTTGTAATCTGTTGCCACAATTATATTGATTAGATATAGCTTATTAATTTTTACAGTGTAAAGAGTGACATGCTGTTTGTTTGTTTGTTTCTATTCATCAAAGAATCTACAAATATATTTAAGAACACGATTGTTTTCTACATCTAGGTATTTTTGAGCTGCAAATTTAGCATATTACAATGATTTCTGAAGGATCATGTGATGCTAAAAAATCAGCTTGGCATCAGATAAATAAATTATATTTTAAATTATATTAAAATAGAAAACAGTTTATTTAAATTGTTATATTATTATTAGTATTATTATTATTTGTGCTGTATTTTTGATCAGATAAATGCAAGCTTAGTGAGCAAAAGAGACTTCTTTCAAAAGCATTCAAAATCTTACTGAAGTCTTGTGTGAATGGTGTTGGTGACTTACCTGCGGCTGTTGCATGCTGTATCGTGGACAAATGGAAGTGAGGAGGGGAATGAGATGCTGGAGGCTTGCTGTTGCCTGTAGGGGTAAATCTGCTGGTCCAAATGTGTCCATCCCCTCGTTTCGGGCCTATATTTATGTACCATAGTCTCAATGGAGACCTCCAACGGACCGTAGCGTAAGCCAGTGCTCAAGGTTCATCATCATTAACATCATCATCATGCTTTTTTAGGCTTATTCTCTCCATCTGGATATGAGAGTTCAGCCTTGGGAACAGGACAAAATGTAAAAAAAAAAAAAAAAAAGAAAGAAAAGAATTCAGAATGCATAATTAGCTCTTTGCTCTCTCATTTCACTTTATGATGGATCACTCAATGCCAGCACCGGCTTCTGAGTAATTTCGTCAATGTCCACCATAGGAAAGCTTACATGGTCGTGTTTGTTGCTTTTACAGACTTTGGAAAGAGCCTCAATGCAAATATTCTGGTATCAATGGAATAAGAAAAGTGTAAGATTGTGTTTGAATGATTACTTGAAGTAAAGTGTACAAGGTGTATCTTTAAGGTTAAAGGAGTAGTTCAATTTTTAAAAAACTTTTGCTGATAATTTACTCACCCCCATGTCATCCAATATGTCCATGTCTTTCTTTCTTCAGTCGAAAAGAAATTAAGGTTTTTGATGAAAACATTCCAGGATTTTCTCCATATAATGCACTTCAGCGGGAATCAAACGGTTCAAGGTGAAAATGAAGTAATCTTTTCCCAAGTCATTTGGTTCATTCATTGAACGAAACGAACGAATTGACTTGGAAAAAAATTCGTTCATTTTGATGAACGAGTTCGAACAGGAGAGTCACGAACGCGCATCACAGAACGGAGTAAGGCGACCATTTGAGCTTATAAAACTTAAACTTTGACTTTTATTTATTAAATGAGTGATCGTTTCGCTTGATAAAACCCTTATTCATCGTCTGGAATCGTTTAAAGCCCTTTGAATTGTTTGCAATGAAACTGTCTTTTGGACCTTGAACTGTTTGGTTCCCATTGAAGTCCATTATATGGAGAAAAATCCTGGAATGTTTTCATCAAAAACCTTAATTTCTTTTCAACTGAAGAAAGAAAGACATGGACATCTTGGATGACATGGGGGTGAGTAAATTATCAGCAAAAGTTTTTTTTTAAAGTGATCTGCTCCTTTAAGTGTAGTTTTTTATGATTACAATTGACAGGTGGATTACAACTTTAACTTAAGTTAAAAGTTAAATGAGCGTTTCATTTATTTCCTTTTGTTTATAGGTAGCTGTTCAACCCGAAAAGGCCTAAATGGAGCGTGCTCAGTCCATGAGTACACCGGAAGCTTCATGGGCCAAAATGTGAGGTTTAAGATGACGTCAGTGTGTGGACACGTCATGAGTCTGGACTTTATCGGTAAGTGTCTTGTCTTCAGTATGGGCTGCTTTTAATTTGCAGGAATATTTTGTAATGTGCATGCAAGAGTCAAGATGATGCAAACTTGAGTGTAATATTGCCTATCCTTGATGTTTTACAGGAAAGTATAACAACTGGGATAAAGTCGATCCAGCCGAGTTGTTCACCAAGGCTCCGACTGAGAAGAAGGAAGCAAACCCCAAACTTAATATGGTCAAGTTCCTTCAGGTGACTTTCCCTTTCATTACCTGACTGCTTTTAGTGTATCTATTGTCTAAAATAATTAAACATCCAGACAAACTGTATTTAAAGACTACATGAAATCAAATTTGACCCTCTTTATTTGCTGTTCCAAGCATATAATACATTATTTAATTTATATATTGAATTAAATATGATTGCTTCAATAATGTTCAATTATAAAGAAAAATATTTCTAAAGCTTATTTTTTGTAAGAAGTCTCTTATGTTCACTAATGCTGCATTTATTCAATCAAAAATACAGTAACAGTAATATTGTGCAATATTATTACCAATTAAAATATATATTTTTTCTTTTTTTAAATAAATTAAATACATTAATCATTAATAAATTAAGTACTCTGATACAAAGCTGTATTTTCAGTGTCACATGATCTTTCAGAAATCATTTAAATATGCTGATTGATTATCATTATCAATGTTGGAAACAGTTTTTGCTGCTTAAATATTTTTTTTTGTGGAAACAATGAGACCATTCAAACATTTGTGGTTAAGATTAAAAAAAGAGAGAAATTAATACTTTTATTTTTACTTTTAGTGACAGAGAAGACATTTAAAATGTTACAAAAGATTTCTGTTTAATACATGCTTTAATAAATAAATGTAATAAAAGCTGTTCATTTGACTTATTCATCAAAGTATCCTGAGAAAAATATCACAATTTCCACTAAAAAAATGTGAACCATCAATGTCAACCAATGTTTTATTTTCAACATTGATAATTATAAGAAATGTTTCTTGAGCATAAAATCAGCATATAAGAATGATTTCTGAAGACTGGAGTGACGATACAAAAAATATATTCAAATAGAAAACCTTTATTTTCATTTGCAATAATATTTTTACTGCATTTTCTATTAAATAAATGCAGCTTCGGTGAGCATAAGCATATGTTCCATTATATTATATTATTATTTTAAAAAGTCATATAAAATCCCTCCTTAAATTTGAAAATAACAAAGTTTCTGTTGTTGACAGGTTGAGGCAAAAGGTTGTGACTTTGTCGTCCTGTGGTTGGACTGTGACAAAGAAGGAGAGAACATTTGTTTTGAGGTGAGTCTGAATCGACTTCAGTTAATCTATAAAGAAAATTCAACTAAAGTTTGTCCAGATAACTGAGACTGAGGTGTTTGGCCTTGGTGTTTTAGTGTGTTTTCTCCATTTCTGTGTGTTGTACCATCTCAGGTGTTGGATGCCATTCAGCCTGTGATGAATAAGCCTTACGGTAATGAGCGCACGGTGTATCGGTCCAAGTTCAGCTCTATCACAGACACCGATATCTGTAACGCCATGACTCGACTCGGAGAACCCAACCGGAACGAGGCTCTGTCCGTAGATGCTCGTCAGGAACTGGACCTCAGGATCGGGTGTGCTTTCACACGGTATGAAAGACGTCATTTGGGTAGAGGAGATGCTTTGAATGTTTTTTTTTTATTTATTTTTTATTATTATTATATTTTTTGTATTACAATGCAATCTTGTTTTGTGCAATATACACCGCTGTTGAACAGTTTGGGTCTCTCAAATTTTTTCAAATGTTTTTGAAAAGTCACTATTGTGAAATATTATGTATATATTTTTTTCTATTTTAGTATATTTAAAAATGTAATTGAAACCTATGCGTGGTGCTGCTTAATATTTTCTTGGAAACCTCGATTTTTATTTTTTATTTTTTCTGGATCTTTCACGAATATAAAGTACAAAATAACGGGATTTATTTTAAATCTTTTGTAAAATTATAAATGACTGCACTGTCACTTTTGATCAATTTTATGCATCCTTGCTGAATAAAAGGATTAATTTTTTTTGAACAGTAGTGCAAACTGTTCTGATGTCTGATTATTCAGTCGGTCATTCATCACACTTAACCATTGTCATTGGATTTTAGTTTCCAAACCAAATACTTCCAGGGGAAATATGGGAATTTGGACTCCTCCTTGATTTCTTTTGGTCCCTGTCAGACTCCTACACTGGGGTTCTGTGTGGAACGTCACGACAAGATCCAGTCCTTCAAACCTGAAGCATACTGGGTCGTACAAGCAAAGGTCAGTTCTGGTCTTTACCACTTGAATACCAAAATCCAATTTTAGAAATTTATTTACAGAATAGCTGTATATTATATCACACTGAATACTTGCTTAACAGGTTTTTAAAGGTAAGGACAGCCCACTCACCTTGGACTGGGACCGCGTCAGAGTTTTTGACCGAGATATTGGTCAAATGTTTGTCAACATGGCAAAGACTGCTAAGGAGGCTAAAGTATGTATTTGTATCTCAGTTATATGTCATTTCCTTTTTCAGTGATTGTATATGTGCTAAAGCACTTCATGTATGACTGCATGAGTTATTATGTGTCTTTTCTTTACAGGTTGAATCTGTGACTAAGAAAGAGAAAGCCAAGCAGAGACCTCTCGCATTGAATACAGTGGAGATGTTAAGAGTGGCCAGCTCTGCTTTGGGTGGGCTGCTTCCCTTGAGATATTAAATGTGTATTTACAAATCAAAAAGCATAAGAAATAGGGTTTGAATGAGGAAAGAATGAGGAAATATGGGTGGTGATGGCACATTGGATAAGACACATGCCTTTGGTGTGAGAGACCCGGGTTCGAATCCACTGTGAGACACCAATGTGTCCCTGAGCAAGACACTTAACCCCTAGTTGCTCCAGAGGCGTGCGTCCTCTGACATATATAGCAATTGTAAGTCACTTTGGTTAAAAGTGTCAGCTAAATTAATAAATGTACATGTAAAGAAAAACCAGGGGTAACACAGACTGCTTTTCAGACTGAACTATACCTTAAAGTGTATAAATCCAAGGAGGCAATAAAACCAACCAATACATTTTGGCAAGTAATAACTGGTCATGTAATTGAATTTAGATTAAATGTTCAAGAACCTTATATGGTTCACTTTTTGGGAAATAATTACGGTTGTATAGCATTGTTACAATTGTATAGCATTGTTAAAAAATCTAAAAAAAAACAACAGAATTTATCTAAAAAAAAAAAAAAAATCTTGCTGAGATTAAACTTTTCAATGGTATATATATATATATATATATATTATTTTATCTGTGTATTTCTCAGGAATGGGTCCCCAGCATACCATGCAGATAGCAGAGCGTCTCTACACACAGGGTTATATCAGCTATCCTCGCACAGAGACGACACATTACCCTGAAAACTTTGACCTGAAGAGCACCCTCAAACAACAGGCCAACAGCTCCTTCTGGGGTGAAACGGTGAGCATGTGCCCTTTCCAACGCCCTGATGAGATCATCTAAAGAAGAACTTTTTTTACACCTATTTGATAAGCTTTGTTTTGTGCCTGTAAAAAAAAACCTCTTTCATGAGTAATTAAATAAATAATTAAAAATGATTAACATTGTCTTATATGAAAAATGCTTATGTGTGTGTTTGTGTATTCAGGTAAAAGCACTTCTCTCCGAGGGCATTAATAAGCCAAGGAAAGGATCTGACGCAGGAGACCATCCGCCAATCACACCCATGAGAGCCGCCTCTGAGAGCGAGCTGGGTACGCCCACCAGACTGCATATTTTCACATTTAATGCGTTACATCATGTGTGATATTGAAAGGTCAAGCATATTAGGGAACACACCCAGGTCATTCTATGATTCATATCTGACGTTGCAAGGCAAGATCCATGATCCTGTTTCTAATTATTGAATAAAAGAAGAGAAAATATAGTCTAAAATATCTTTTTAATTTGTCAATTTGAGCCTAATTAGCTAAACACTACTGTTCAAAGGTTTGGGGTCAGTAAGATTTTCTTTTTAAAGAGAAATTAGTACATTTTAGGATGCATTAAATTGATCAAAGTCACAATAAATCTATTAAAATATTTTTCTGCACAGCCGTTTTCAACATTGATAATAATAAGAAATGTTTCCTAAGCAGCAAATCAGAGTATCAGAATGATTTCTGAAGGATCATGTGACACTGAAAACTGGAGTAATGATGCTGAAAATTCAGCTTTCGATCACAGGAATACGTGACATTTTAAAATATGTTCAAATATAAAACACTTATTTCACAATATTACATTTTGTTCAAATAAATGCAAGCTTGGTGAGCATAAGATACCTTTTTTCCAAAAAGATAAAAAAAAATCTTTCTAAAATCCGACCCCAAACCTTTTTACGGTAGCGTAACTATGGCTGCATCCGAAATTGCATAATTTCTTGAGTAGGTACTTATTTTGAATAAGTAGTTCAAGTCTGCTAAAAAGTATGGGCTACATTTGCCATACTGTCGTTATCATGTGACCTACAAGCGTCAGTTACGTCAATCATAAATCTTCTCCCGTGGCCTCATGGGATAGTAAATTGTCCGTCGTATGCACCCTTCAGAATTTCACTGGGAGATAATTTTTTAGCATACTCTTTTATGTGTACTGCGAATTCAGACTTCTTTATCACATACTGTTTTTCGGCTACTTTATAGTAGGGAAGTATATGATTTTGGATGCAGCCCCCATGAATCAAATCAGGGGCCATATTGCAGAAAAACTAGATTTCAATCTTGATAAGATCTGCGACAACAGAGCTACAAAAGGCCATCTATCTCTTTTTCTCTCTGCAGGCAGCGACGGCTGGCGTCTGTATGATTACATCACACGGCACTTCATAGCGACGGTCAGCCCCGACTGTAAATACCTGCAGACCACGATTTCCTTCAGCATCGCCACGGAGAGCTTCACATGCAGCGGGAAGACGCTCATCTCTCCTGGTATGTGCATCGTTAGATTAACTTTATCCACTAATATTCTATTGGAGAGGTGATAGTTATTAATATTTCTCTCTATCTCAGGTTACACTGAAGTGATGCCCTGGCAGGGTATTCCACTGGAAGAGGCCTTGCCGGTGTGTGAGAGAGGAGACACATTCACAGTGGACGAGATCAAACTACTGGAGAAACAGACCAATCCTCCAGACTACCTCACTGAGGCCGAGCTCATCACACTCATGGAGAAACACGGCATTGGTGAGATCCGTGCTTACAACGCCTAACAGATGTTTTAGAAAACAAGTCCACAGAAGAGAGGAAAATGTACTTCTTTACCTAATCCTCTTCTTCCCGTGTGAGACATAAGCCCGCAGAGTACATTTAAACGGGTCATATCATGCATTTTATCCATGGGGTACACTTTATTATATTAGTTTTTCGCCCCCTCTTGGTCCGTTTATTGCCACTGTACTCCTTTTGGTATAACATTATGTGTGCAATATCATAAAAACACTGCTAAATGAATTACAGTTTAAAATGCATAAAAATTCACAGGATTCTTAAAAGTGTTTCATGCATAATTTTTCATTTTATGCTATAATTTCAGGTGCTCAGGTTTTCAAAACTAGGACTATTTTCACATTTCTTTTTTTCTTTTTTTAATTAATAGGCTATTTTATATGTTACAAGTTTTAGTCGGTAAGATTTTAGTGAGAGAAAAAAAAAGTCTCTTCTGTTCACCATGGCTACATTTATTTGATCCAAAATGCAGCTAAATACTAAATTGTGAAATATTTAGGGCTAATGCGTTAATTTAGTTAATTAGTTATGGGGGGGAAATAACTCACACCCCACCCAAGACCTACGTAGTTCATGAAGTTGATTTGTGACGAACATGATGCAGGCCAACAACTCACTACGTGATGTAGCCTTTTGAATGAAGTTTGCCCCTAATATTAAAGATATCAGGGCAAAGTCCCTGTATGAGTTATTGTCTCATATTTATATCATGATATAGTTAAGCAATCGGTATCACATGAGTAACGAGCACAATAATACACGAGTGGTGTAGGGATGGGCAACGATTAATCGCATCCAAAATAAAAGTTTGTCTTTACATAATATGGGTGCACTGTGTATAATTATTTTGTATATATAAATACCCACACATGCATGTATATATTTAAGAAAAATGTGTTATTAATATATCAAATATTTATATATAATATTAATAGTGAATAAATGTATATAAAATATATACATGCACACATTTCTTAAATATATACATGCATGTGTGTGTATTTATATATACAAATTAATTATACACACTACACACATATATTATGTAAACAGTAAACACAAACTTTTATTTTGGATGCGATTAATCGCAATTAATCGTTGCCCATCCCTAGTGTTTTAGTCCACAATAGCACTCGCACAAATTTAATACAGATTTTTTTTTTTACAACAGTTCAATGAATAAAAAGATAGTTCACCCAAAAATTTTAATTCTAGCATTATTTACTCACCCTCAAGTTGTTCCAAACCTGTATGAATTTCTTTCTTCAGTTGAACATAAAAGAAAGATATTTCGAAGAATGTTTGTAACCAAACAGTTGACGGCACCATTGATTTCCATGGTATTTTTAGGAGTCAATAGTGCCCCACAACTGTTTGGTTGTGTGAACTGTATTAAAAATGTTTTTCCCACTAGGTACGGATGCCAGTATCCCCGTCCACATTAACAACATCTGCCAGAGGAATTATGTGACGGTTGAAAGTGGCCGCAAACTCAAACCCACCAACCTGGGGATTGTTCTGGTTCACGGTTACTATAAGATTGGTAAGGGGAGTATTTCATTTGTGTGTGTCAGTAGCTTAGTAGTTACAGATTTGGCCTGGTAACTGAAACCCCAAAAGGGGCTGTTCAGGAACTATGGGCAACTTTACAGAGATGAATCTGTAATAGGTGTGCAGTAAGTTACTTTGAAACAAAGCCTTGGATAAATGACTCATTTGTATATGCTTATCCTTTTCCTTGTGCATCTATGTGTGTGTTAGATGCAGATTTGGTTCTTCCCACAATCCGGAGTGCTGTGGAAAAGCAGCTCACTCTGATCGCTTTAGGAAAGGCAAACTTCGAACAGGTTTTACAGCATACTCTGGACATCTTCAAGAGGAAGTTCCACTACTTTGTGGACTCCATTGCAGGTAATGTCAAATACAGTGAACCTATGAAAAGAATTGAATTCCTTTCTTAGTTTGGTGTTAAATGGATAGTTCACTTTGAAATTAATTTTTGGTCTTTGTTTCCACAGTAGTTTCAATTGTGATATTTTTTGGTCAAACCGTTCATGTCTATCAGTCATATAATGGAGGTCTATGGTCACCACCTCAAAGAGCATGTATGTATATACTGTTCGTTTTCTCACACAAACCGCTCATTTCGTTTCTTAGGCCATCAATGTGACATTTACGAGTCATTAAATCATGTTTAATTTGGATTTCTCTGTGCATGCTCTTTGAGGTGGTGACCATAGACCTGCATTATATGACTGACAGACAAGAACGGTTTGACCTAAAAATATCAAAATAGAAAATACTGCAGAAACAGTAGGCTTAGGAAATTTAGGCTTCGGGCACATTCCTAAATGGGATGCTATTATATATAGGTTTTGAATTAAGTTTTTGTCATTTTTACTAATATTCTTTTTGTAAATGTGTCTTGTTTTGGGATTTTTTTGTTTTCGTTTTAGTACATCAAGTTGAACTAAATGAAAATAAGAAATGTTGCCTTGGTAATTAGCTGAAGTAAAATAATTAAAATTGTTATGTTTTTAGTTTTTTAACTCTAATAGCCCTGGTCTTGAACTGTGTTTTAATGCATTGAGACCCATTTTATTAGGGGTTGGCTTAAACTGTTTCTCAATCTATAAGTTAAAGGAATAGATCACTTAAAAATAAAAATTCGGTCATCATTTACTCACCCTCAAATTTGTTCAAACCTGTATGAATTTCTTCTGCTGAACACTAAGAAGGATATTTTGAAGAATGTCTGTAACCAGAAAGTTGATGGGCCCCATTGACTTCCATAGACGTATCTTCTTTTGTGTTCAGCAGAAGAAAGAAATTCATACAGGTTTGAAACAATTTGAGGGAGAGTAAATGATGACAGAATTTTCATTTTTAAGTGATCTATTCCTTTAAGGTTGCTCTGTGCCTTCTTAAAGTTTAATTTAAATATGTAGTTTTTTGCCTAAATTATGTTTGCTCAGAGGTTTTGCTAATTATTCACTCTTAATGTTTAATTAAAAGGCATGGATGAACTGATGGAGGTGTCCTTCTCTCCCATCGCTGCTACTGGGAAACCACTCTCTCGCTGCGGCAAATGCCGTCGCTTCATGAAGTACATCCAGGTGTGTAAGGACTCATACTTCCCTAACAGACTTATAATGATGGCTTTCTTAATCTAGGGATTTTAACATGTAAATGCATTAAATTGATCGAAAATATTACAGTAAAAATGTTTATAGTACTATTTATAATATACTATTTATAATATAGAGAATCCTGAAGAAAAAAAAAAAACATTTCCACAGTTTGCACAAAAATATGAAGCAACATAGCAGTTTTCAACATTGATAATAATCAGATTTTTTTAAGCAGCAAATCAACATATTAGAATGATTTCTGAAGGATCAGGTGACACTGAGTAATGATGATAAATTCAACTTTGCATTATAGGAATGAATAGCAAACATAAATAACATAACATAAAATATATTCTGATGGAAATCAGTCATTTTAAAGTGTAATATTACATAAAATAGATATAAATACAGCCTTGCTGAGCAGAAAAGACTTATTTAATAAATCTGTAACACTTTACAATAAGGTTTCATTAGTTAGCATTGGTTGTCTACTTTAGTTAACATGAACTAAGAATGAACAATCATTCTATGGCATTCATTAATCTGTGTTACTGTTTATTTAAAAATGTACTAATATATTATTAAAATCAAAAGTGGTATTTGTTAACATTAGTTAATGCACTGTGAACTAACATGGACAAACAACGACAATGAATGACAGTATTTTTAAGTAACATTAACATAAATGTTAATATGTTAATAATAAATACTGTAATAATATTTATGTATTATTATTTATAATAATAAATATGTTAGAATAAATACTGGAATAAATGTATTGCTAATTGTTACTTATAACATTATAGTTAATAAAACATCAACTAATGTTAACGAATGAGACCTTATTGTAAAGTGTTACCAAAAAATTTGTAAAGTTTATGAAGTTGGCTGATGTCAGAAAGCTATGAAAATCATACTCATCGAACTCTTTTAATCCAAAAGATTAAAGAAAAGCCCATTTCTCTTTTAAAACAAAGAGATGAAACCATAAAAGAGTCATGCGCTGAAGACAGATCATAACTAGCATGTACAGACATTGTGTTTTAGCTACTTTCTTTGTCATGGAAGAATGTTAGATATTTAACCAAACACGCTTGTCTCAATATGGAGCAAAGTTCAGGTCTGCACACTCAATTAAAGGATTGCAACACTATGTCTTGGGCTTTGATCCATGACCTTGACCCAAACCGATTGACCTATGTTAGGATTGTGACATATCATAGAGGGCTTTGGCCTTCTGATTACAAGCCTAAAACTTTGACCTCTCAACTTCCACCACACCTTAGTTTAGTAACCATTTAACTCTACAGTTCAGAAGTTTGGGTCGCTTTTTTACATCTCATCCTCACCAAGGCTGCATTTATTTGATAAACAATACAGTTGTTTCTCCACCTTTCCCTCAGTTTATACGGGAGCTTCCCCTTCCAGGGAAGAAAATGTTACCATGCTTAACAACCGTCAGGTAGCTGAACAAAGAGCTCTCTGTTTGAAAAGGAAATTTAAGAAAAATGCTACCTTTAAAGAAGAATATACTCACTTTCTCAGTGATGTCATAAATAAGGGATATGCAGAAAAGGTGCCAGAAAATCAGCTGAAAGGAAAAGAAGGTAAAGTCTGGTATATCCCGCATCATGGCGTGTACCATCCAAAAAAGGGAACCTTGAGGGTAGTATTTGACTGCGGTGCAAGCTTCAAGGGGATGTCGCTCAATAGTCAGCTACTTCAGGGACCTGATTTGACGAATTCATTGCTTGGAGTTCTGACAAGGTTTCGTCAAGAAGTTGTAGCAGTGATGGCTGATATCCAGGCGATGTATCATCAAGTTAAAGTGACAAAACAGGATGTAGATTTTCTTCGCTTCCTGTGGTGGCCAACTGGTGAACTAACACAACATCTCACTGAATATAGAATGACTGTTCATCTATTCGGTGCAATATCATCGCCCAGCTGTGCTACTTTCGCCCTAAGAAAAACTTCTGAGGACAACAGGGAAAAGTTTCCAGTACACGTGACGGACACAATCAAGCACAATTTCTATGTGGATGACTGCTTGAAGTCCCTACCTTCAGAGGCAGAGGCTATGGCCCTGGTGAGACACCTGACAACTGTATGCCAGTTGGGGGGTTTTCAGTTGGTGAAATGGATTAGCAACAGCAGGTCAGTGTTGGAATCTATTGATGTGGAAAAAAGAGCTAAGGAAGTGAAACAATTGGATCTTGACAGAGACAATCTTCCTGTCGAGAGAACACTTGGACTGCAATGGTGTGCAGAAACTGACACCTTCAGGTTTAAAACGGCAGTTCAGGAAAGACCACTGACAAGACGAGGTATCTTGTCTGTAATAAGCTCAGTTTACGATCCCATTGGGTTTTTAGCTCCCTTTACCTTACCTGCCAAGTTGATGCTGCAAAATCTTTGTAGGTTGAGCTGTGGTTGGGATGATCCCATTTCCCCAAACTACCAACTACAATGGGTGAGGTGGCTAGAAGATCTAAGAAAGCTTAGCACATTTAGCGTACCAAGATGCATCAAGCCCAAAGATTTTGGACAGCTCACAAATGCTCAACTACATCATTTCTCTGATGCCAGCGAGGATGGTTATGGTACAGTATCATACCTGAGGCTGCAGAATGACAAGAAGAAGATTCATCTTGCATTCATTCTAGGAAAAGCAAGAGTTGCTCCATTAAAGAAAGTGACAATCCCAAGGATGGAACTAACCGCTGCTGTGCTTGCAGTTCGAGTTGATCGGATGTTGAAAACAGAACTGCAGCTAGAGTTGGAAAATTCAACCTTTTGGAGTGACAGCACAACTGTGCTAAAGTACATTAGGAATGAAACAAAGCGTTTTCACACCTTTGTGGCCAATAGGATCTCCACAATAAGAGAATCCACTGCTGTCTCACAATGGAGGTACGTTGATACAAAGCAGAATCCTGCTGATGAGGCTTCACGTGGGGTGAAAATTGAGTACCTTCTCACAAGCAGCAGATGGATCAACGGCCCAGATTTCCTTCTTAAGAATGAAGGGGAATGGCCTGTTAACATTGTAGATTCTGTTTCCATCAGCAGTGATGACCCAGAGGTCAAAGGAGAGGCTACGGTAAATGCTGTAGTCATTAAAGATGTCCTAAATGTAACAAACACAGATACACAGAATGCAACAAACCAGTTGATAACTTATTTCTCTTCATGGAAAAGGTTAAAAACCACAGTTGCTTGCTTTCTACAAGTGAAAAAGATGTTGCTGCTGTTGAGTCGGAAGAGAAAAGAAATACAAGCTTCTGTGTCTTGCATTGGACTCGACATAAGTCAACTAAAGAGCAAAGTGGAAAAGGAGATGCAAGATTCAGAACCACACTGACTGGTCAAACCATGTCCCTGAAGATCTCGACACTGCTGAAAGTGCTATCATTCAATACTGTCAACTGGACAAGTTTAATGATGAAATAGCGGTTTTGAAAGGGGGAACATCTGGAGTAAAGAAAAGCAGCCATATTTATAAACTTGATCCAATGTTCGAAAACGGGCTCTTGAGAGTGGGTGGAAGGCTCAGTAAAGCAGCAATGCCTGAGGGCATGAAACATCCAGTCATTTTGGCTAAAGACCAACATATCTCCACTCTCATTCTTCGCCACATTCATAAGCAGTTAGGACATTGTGGAAGAAATCACCTGCTTTCTAGACTTCGTCAGCGGTATTGGATCACCAGCGCAAATGCTGCTGCTAGAAAGATTCTCTCATCCTGCGTCATTTGTAGACGTTTTAGAGGAAAGCTGGGTGAACAAAAGATGGCAGATTTGCCGAAAGACAGACTTCAACCTGACCTCCCACCATTCACAAATGTGGGTGTTGATTACTTCGGGCCTTTCGAAGTGAAGAGAGGCCGCAGCTTCATAAAACGTTATGGTGTTATCTTCACCTGTATGGCCAGCAGGGCAGTGCATTTGGAAATGGCATATTCCTTAGATACCAGTTCTTGCATTAATGCACTGCGCAGATTTATATCCAGAAGAGGCCAGGTATCGCACATCAGATCAGACAATGGGACTAACTTCGTAGGAACCGAGCGTGAGCTGAGAGAGGCTCTGGCTGCTGTCAATCACCAAAAAATTCAAAAGGCATTACTTCAGTCAGGAGTGAAATGGAGCTTCAACACTCCTGCTGCATCACATCATGGCGGAACATGGGAACGAATCATTCGCATGGTCAGACAGGTGCTGAACTCAGTCCTTCATCAGCAAAGTGTGGATGATGAGGGGTTACAAACCTTTCTATGTGAGGTGGAAGCCATATTAAATGACCGTCCCATCACCAGAGTATCAGATGATCCGAACGATCTGGAACCCTTGACCCCAAATCATATCCTTCTGTTGAAAGGCAAACCTGCACTTCCACCTGGGCTTTTCGAGAAGAGTGACTTGTACACGAAACGACAGTGGAGGCAAGTTCAGTTTTTATCGGATCTCTTCTGGCACAGATGGATCCGGGAGTACTTACCTCTGTTACAGGAACGACAACGGTGGTCCAAGGACAAGAGAAGCTTCATCATTGGAGATATAGTCATTGTAGCAGACTCTACTGCTCCTCGCGGATCCTGGTTGTTAGGGAAGGTACTGCAGACATTTCCTGACTCACAAGGACTTGTGCGGTCTGTTAAAATCCAGACCAAATACAACATTCTGGAGAGACCAGTCACAAAGATTTGTCTTCTGCGGGAAGCTGGATAAAGACTGATGTATTGGACTTATGTATGTATTGTATATATGGACATTATGAACTGAAAGCACACATGTGCATGAAGGACGTTTTATTGGCTCCAATTGTTTGTATGGTGTTTAATTGTTATGTTATTATAGAATAACAATTAGGGGCCGGTGTGTTGTAGCCAATTTTGACGTGTGTGTTTTGTTAGTAATAGTCATATAGGGGTGACGCTCTTACACTTGGACACCAGGGGGCATAGGCAGGGAATCACAAGCTGTGTCTGAAACCGCTCACTCGTTCACTCATTCACTAATCCCTATATAGTGTATGGCATTTGAGTGCACTATATCTGCAAGGAGTGAAGGAGATGAAGTGAGTGAATTCGGACGCTGACGTTTACACTGTGCGTCGGAGAGTTGGAGCTGTCGCAGAAAAGGCTTCGTCACGCGTACTGATAAAACTCCTTTTATCTTACATTACCTAGTTTATAAAATAATATTAACAACAATAACAATCATAATGACTTTATTTTGTAATTATACCTCCGTGCCAGCTTTGTAGTTTCATCGACTGAAATTGTACATTAACTCTCACGTTCACAGATGACGTGTCGTCGAGCGCCCTCCGGCGACCGTTATTATGTTCAAAACGACGATTAACGGATATTTTTCAAATCCTCCACTGGATGTAATGTAATCTCTGGTTTAAACTTGCTCGCGCCGAACTTTCATGCGCGCTCAGTTCTCTCCGCATTGGATTGTGGGAAATAGGGCTTCAGCGAGTGTACATCGAATGTACACTCGAATTCAGAGAGGATTGTGGGTAAAAGTAGTGAATGAATGTAGGGAATGATGTCGTTCACTCAGAATTCGGACACCACTACAAAATGGCCGACACCCGATATAGTGCACTATTTAGTGGATAGGGAGCGATTTCAGACACAGCTACAGTATTGCTGAGACTATAAGAAGGAGTCACAGGTGAATGGCGTTAGGGAATTAGGACATGGGGAAGCCACACAGTTTTTCAACCGTGCTTGCGTGCATGTGTGGATTGGTTTGATGGAGTTTGTCATGTCCTGTTGTTAGCATGGTGTTTACTGTTTTGCATATATGAGCTCAACTTACATCAGAAATGCAAGCAGTAATGTGATTTTAAGTAATGTTATTAATAAAGTAAAGTGAGAACCGCATGCCATGGCAGACCTGATTCATTGCACTCAAACGAGTTGGAGATGACTTCACATTCCCTCAAGTGGCTTTATTTTGTGATACGATCGCCACTACAACAACGTTTAAAGGACCAGAATTTATTTGAAATAGAAATGTATAAATTCTTTACTGTCACATTTGATCAATTTAATGCATTCTTGCTGAATAATAGTGTTTTATTGCAAGTATTTAATGCTTTGGACATCAAAAATCCCTTGTTTAAAAATCTGACGTCAGTGATGTTGAATAAGCACAGTGAGTAATGCAGCCATACTTAAAGCTTTTCCATCCCAGAGCATTTACATCTTCACTAACTTTGATCCTAATTACCATCCAGATATAGCCGTTGTGTAAATCACATGGTTTATATATTTTTTTTCGCTGTGACGCACTCTGGGCTTTTAGACAGACTCTCATCTCTCTCTCCGTCTATACCTCTGCACCTGAAAATGACCTTCGGCGAGGAAGCTTTTTATCTGAATGTTCTCCTGTGTCCATCTGGATGTGATATAACTCAAATTATTCATCAATGTCCCTCATCATTCAACTGTTGGTCTAATGTTCCTGTTAAATGGACTGCGTGTCCAGTGCTTGCATGCTGATTTTCTCGATCCAAATGTACTGAAGTCTTTACACACTATAAAGGTTTCTGCTGCTGCTAAGTCATTGTGGAGAGTAAAATTTGTAGAAAGAAAAAATATATATTGGTAAATCATGATGTAGTGTCAAATACGGTCTAAATTGTCATTTGTAATCCCCCTAGGCTAAACCCAGTCGTCTGCACTGCTCTCACTGCGACGAGACGTACAGTTTACCTCAGAACGGAGCCATTAAGCTGTACAAAGAGCTCAAGTGTCCTCTGGATGAGTTCGAGCTGGTGCTCTGGACCTCAGGGTCGCGTGGCAAGAGCTACCCTGTGTGTCCTTACTGCTTTGGGAACCCTCCCTTCAGAGACATGAAGAAAGGTAGGAGAGACCCTGTTTCTCAAAGCAAATTGTTTTTGGGTGGTTCTTCATTTAGGATTCTTTTAAACGTGTCCTAAAAAAAGAAATCTGTAATCAAGATCTGATTATGCCCTTGATAAACCTTTGCATTTTCATATAAAGTGATGAAGATATTTTTTTTTCTTACTGGTTGGATAAACAATCTTTCAAGTTTATGAAAATAAAAAGGAAGGGATTGGAGATGTTGCCGCAGTTCTTCTGTATTTATGCGGTCTCAGTTTTTTTTTTCCTTTAAATAATCCCATATGGACTCGATGTTTGTGAGATCGTTTGCAAAAATCTCACTGGATTATACAATAATGGCAAAAGGAATGTTTGGAAATGTAAAACTGATATTTCCTACTGACACATTACAGCTAAAGATAATATAAATAACTGGCTTAACTACTTTTTTTTGGTAAATACTAACATGCCTAAAACGTTCGCACAGTACTGATAAATAAATAAATATATATATATATATATATGTGTGTATGTTTATTTATTTATTTATTTTAATAAAACATGTATACATTTTATATTTTTAAATATTGTGGTCAGTAAGATTTTTTTTTAAATTAATATTTAATTTTTTTTATCAAAAGTGATGGTAAAGGCTTTTACAGTTTTACAAATGAAACAAAGAATTCTTAAAAATCTTGAGCAGCAAATCAGCATATTAGATTGATTATTTGTCATTAGTAATGATGCTGAAAATGTAGCTTTGCATCACAGGAATAAATTACATTTAAAAATATATTTAAATAGGAAAAGATTATTTTAAATTGTAATAATATTTTACAATGTTACTGTTTTTTTTTTTTACCTAACCCTAACCTGAACATAAGAGACTTATTTTAAAAAAACATTCAAAAATCCTTCTGAACCTTAACTTTTAAAAATTAATGTATTTAAAATAAACATATAAAATATAATCTTTTAATAAATGTATTATAGTGGTCAAATAAAAACATGTGGGTGGGGGAAAGGTCCAAGATTCTGGCAAATGTAACCTTTTAAGCCTCTTAAAACCAAGAAAAGATAAGAGTTCTCCTATAAAAATAGCCCTAATGTAATTTCTCTTTCTCTTTCCCTCAGGGATGGGATGTAACGAGTGCACCCACCCTTCCTGTCAGCACTCCCTCAACTCTCTTGGGATTGGTCAGTGTGTTGAATGTGAGACGGGTGTCCTGGTCTTCGATCCCACCTCGGGCCCAAAGTGGCGCATGGCCTGCAACAAATGCAATGTGATGGTGCATTTCTTCGAGCACGCCCATAAAGTGCAGGTGTCCCAGGACAGCTGTGAATCCTGCGAAGCGTCTCTGGTTATAGTGGACTTCAACAAGACACGCTCGCCGTTGCCTGATGGTGAAACGCAGCACACTGGCTGCGTGTTTTGCGATCCTGTGTTCCAGGATCTGGTGGAGCTGAAACATGCGACCATGCGGCATCCCATGCACCGGGCCGGAGGAGCCCGCAGAGGGAGAGGGAAGGGGAGAGGGAGGAGGCCTATGGGGAGAGGGAATCCTAAAAAGCCTAAAGACAAAATGGCAGCCCTGGCAGCGTATTTTGTATAAACTGTTTTGTAAAGCTTATTTGTCTTGGAGTAGAAAATTAAAGACAGCTTAATTCGTCTCAATGTGCAAACTAAAAAGATGAAAATGGCAATAAAGTTTTTAGTTTAACAGAGTCTGTGCTGTTTTGTGTGTGTTTATGTCTGCTTACACATGTATTTATTTAACAGACACTTTTATCCAAAGTGACAAATCTTGTTTTTATTGAATATTGCAGTGTTTGTTATAAAATTATTTTTTTATGCTCATCATAATTTTTTTGACAATATTTAATCAACTTCCCCTCCCATGTACAGTGACATCTTTTCTCTGATGACGTGTTTAGCGGTGCGAGGGTGGGACAACCTGTCACTCACATGAGATCCACCAATAGCAAACCACAACCATCCAATCAATGCGTGATGGACAAAATCAAGTCCCGCCGCACATTTTTTCACTCAGATATACATCTCAATAGATAAAAAAAGACTATTGCAACTTCCGTTGCATGTCGATTTTAAAAATAAAGTTGCGTAATTTATTTTCAATGCATCAAAAACAAAATGATATTTAAACACCTTTCACTGAATTGTATATACATGTAGCTTCTTATTTTGGCCAACACACATCTATATGCAACAATATAACATTCATTTTATAGATACAATATGAATCACTTTACATAAACTTCCCGAAACACATTATGATCCAAATAAACAAATGGCTAAAGAAAAAAAAAAACTGACTATAATACTACTTTTTGTTTTTTTGTACATGGTACCACAGCAAAAGCATGTTTGTTTATATCTACCACTGTATTTCCATTTGATACCATCACTGTAGCATGGTAGCCTATAACAACAGTGCTTCTTTGAAAAAAAAGTACTGCTAAGTATTTTATTTTATTTTATGTCACGTTAAAAACACATTTTCAGGTATATCCATGCTAAAAAATATTGTCTCTATCAAAACACTCATGTAGTCGAACACTTTTGTTATGATTATATGCATTTTAAAACATATAATATCATGAGAAATGTTCATTCTGAGTATATAATGAACAACATTTTACAATGTTTAACAGATCACATTATTGCTGCTGTCCATGATTAGAGAAAAGGTATATTTGATTTTTTTAGAGTTCACTTCACTTGTCTATCAATTTCATGTTTAATAATAATACATGTTTGAATTGCTCCATATTAGTGCATCTTTGCGTATATAATGAAAATAATTTATGAAAAAAAAAAACGTTGCCATTACAGAAATTGCCGTAGACCTTTGCTTATGAATATTAATTACGTTAAGTGAATGACTGGACGCTCATTGGCTGGCCCATTAAATGGAATGTATTCATATTCATAAGATAGCTATATCTCCGCCCAGGCAGCCAACACGATCTGACAACCAAACGGATTGACTTCGTCCAGTCTATTCCGCACCTCACACGGCTGTTCTTATCTCTTTGTATATCGCTATATTTGTACTTCCTCTCGGTCACAGGGACTTCCGCAGACGGACTGGCTTTTGTTGTGTAGTGACTGAAAGGGCGTGCGTTCATGCACGAGCTCTTCAATTCGCACTCGTCAGGGAAAAAGGGAGTGTCGGTGCATTAAGCAACACGAACCATCCATAAAGGTAAATACAACACGTTTATGCACGTCTATGTTCTCCTTTATGTTGTTAATCAAACTAACCAGTTGCTGTAGTTGAAGGCCCGGTTGTTCTGCTTCCAAATGGCGACAGTAACTTACGTGCATTTTTTTCTCCGTAGGAGTCATGTTTAAGTTAAACCATGAATTCTTGCAGTTGTTAATTAACCAAAGTTTCCTGCATGTAATGCACTGCAGTTTGCAATAATTTCAGTTTTGCTGGGTTATATGGGTAATGTTTTTGCGATAACGTGAAGATCTGTGGGTAGTATGAATTTACTGCATATTGGATACATTGTGTGAGGTGTATCACAATGCATGTGTTTCCCTTCGTTATTATTTAAATAGTCTTAAAGCGTAAAATTATATATATATATATATATATATATATATACAAACAAGTAACCCCTTCCTAAACGCACACCATTGGTTGAGGATGACAGGGGGCCACTTCCGATTGTACTGATTGGCTAACTGTCATATGTTATTCTGTACTATTACCGTTAACAACATAACTGCTTTTTGAACTGATAGTGGCAAGTATATTTACGTAGCCTAGGTGATTATGTATGGTTATATTGTGTTAATTTATTTTTTATTTTTTATTTATGTATAGAGTCAAACATCAGAGTTGCTTTGGACATCCCTGACCTTCTACATTGGTAGAGGTTGCAATTCCATACAATGAGTTGTGCGAATCAAGGCGATGCTGCAAAGTTTCTCGAGAGTTTTCTGGTGGAGTTTCCAAACCCACTTGGCACAGAAGACCTGCTTCCCGTCAGTCCACTCAGCCGCAAAGTCTCTCTGCAGGAGGTGAAGGGAGAGAGTCTGGATCTCGGGCTCCGCCTGCTCTCAGACAGGTTTGTTGTGTGCGTACAGTCTGAATGTCATCTAGGTCAGGGGTTTTCAGTCTTTTGGATGCCATGGACACCTAAACGTGATCAACACAAAATCAAAATATTTTCAAAATATTTAGCTGCGTTTTAAATTATAGGATTGGAGGGACCCCTATCCTATAATTTAAAACGCAGCTAAATATTTTCATGTATGAAGATGCCATTTATACTGTAAAATTTTGATATTATAAATATGTAAAATATTGTTTGGAAAATATTTAATTTCTCTTATGTTACATAATTTTTTCTTCATTATAGTACAGTACTATATATACACACACACACACACACATATAATTTACATTTATTTATTTACTATATTTATTTAGTATTTTTATTTACTATATTTATTAACTGTATTTGTTTATTTACCAATTTTATTTATTTACTATTTCTATTTATTTTCTATTTTTATTTATTTACTATTTTTTATTTTTTATTTACTATTTTTTATTTATTTATTTGCTATTATTATTTATTATTGTATTATTTATATATATATATATATAATTTAGTTAGATCTTGTTTTTATTTATCTTTTTTTACTTTACTTTTTTTATTAAATATTATATTTTAATCATGTTTAACAATTATATTTATTTATTTAGATCTTCTGTTTTATTATGCATTTCTTTATTTTTACATCGTTTTTCTCTAAATGCTCCATAGCACTCCCTTGTGGCCCCCTGATTGAAAACCCCTGATGTAGGATTTTGCAGAAGAGAGAGAATGCATTTATATTTTCAGTTGGATGGCAGACTCTTCTCTCAGCTATGAATACAGCTTTATATTTGTGTCCTGAATTAATTCTTAATTTTTTTAAAAACATGTACAGGATTTTTAAAAGGCCCAGAAGGAGGCCTGAAATGTTGCGACACCTGTCCTCTTTAACCAGAGGAGCCTGTCATTCCTCTCATTCCTGTCATTCCTGCCTCTCTCCCCATTTGCTGTCTCTCTTTAATTTGCAGACAGTATTTGTCCCAGATCAGCATGTTGCACTAGCATGAGCTGATTAAGAGATTTGGGTCTTTTTTTCCCCCCCCAGTGTACTATGGGTGGGCAATCCACGCATTAAGTGAAAGCGCTGGTGCAGAAGTTTTAAAGTTTAAATTAACAATGGGGTTTTTGTTTAATCTCTTTCTGTATCCATTTCCCTCTCTCCCCTGACGCATTTCTCAGGGCAGACTTCCTGTCTGTGGAATCACTATTGTTATACCCACTTCCTGACATTTAGACTTCATTTCCTCTTTGTCGGAAGCTGTGCCGAATGTCTGCACAGTGCAGATTTGTCAGGTTTAAACCCTTTTCATGATATGATATAGGTCAGAGAGGCATGCCTTTACCGCATTTCTTGTCAAGTAGGACAAAAGGCAGTTTCTTTTCTGACATCTTGTTATGTCATTCGATAACATCTCACGCAGCCAAATGCTTCTTGTGTTGTTATGAGTGGGCGGTCGGGCCATTTGCCAATTGTATCTCAAGCAGGCAAAGTGTTAAATCTAGTCTTAAAAACAGAACAGATTCACTAGTGCAAGATGTGCTTTTTTTTCTCCAGTTTGTGAGAATCCACAAGTATGATTTTAAGAAATTAGCTTATCGCAATATTTTATTACATTTTTCAACCAAATTTTTACTTTGTACTGTGTACATTACTATTCAAATGATTTTTTTTCTCTCCAAAGAATATATGCTTTTATTTGGCAAGGATTAATTAAATTAAATTGATCAAAAGTCACAGTAAAGGCCTTTATAGTGTTACAAATTAATCTATTCTATTTCAAATTAATGCTGTTCTTTTGATCTTTCTATTTATCAAAGAATCTTGGGTGGGGAAATGTATCATGGTTTCAACAAAAATATTAAGCAGCTCAGCTTTTTTTCAACATTAATAATAAGAAATGTTTCCGGAGAAGCAAATCAGCATATTAGAATGATTTCTGAAGGATCATGTGACACTGAAGACTGGAGTAATGATGCTGAAAATTCAGCTTTGCACCACAGGAGTAAATTACACTTTCAAATATTTAAATAGGATTCTGTTCATTTAAATTGTAATAATATTTCACAATATTAGTGTATTTTATTATGATGGAATAAATTTAGCCCTGATGAACATGAGAGAGTTACTTGAGTTGTGAACAAGAACACGAGTTACTTGAGTTGTGTGTTGAACTGGTGACTTGAGTTTTTTTTTTATATCTTATATCTTATATTATTTATTTTTTTTTTTAAAGAAATGCCCCAGTCTGGCTGGGTGCAGCGATGTGCAATGCTGCTGTCACTGAATTGCTTAAAGATGACCTTTCACCTCACTACTGCCCCAAAGATATTGAACAGCAACCGGAGGATGAACAGGGAGTTGTTTGTAAGTGATTCACTTGATTTGATTCTTGTTCTTTTCTGTTTTTGACATTTTGGGTTATTGTATTTTATATGTGTGATTTTTATATATATAATATATGCACAGTTATTGTAGTCATAATTACTGGCACCCCTGGTAAATATGATCAAAAATGGCTGTTAAAAATGTATCTGCATTATTTAACCTTTTGATCTTTCATTCAAAAAAATTGCAAAAATCTAACCTTTCATTAAAATAAAAGATTTGAAACTGGGGTGGAAATCACATTACGAAATATGTTTTTCTCCAAAACACGTTTGCCACAATTATTGGCACCCCTAGAATTTTTTACAAGTAAAAGTATATTCCCTTTAATATTGACCTTTTTTAGCACACCAGGGTGACTAGGAACATGAAATTGGAAAGGACAAATTCCCCTTAATCACCCATCACAATGAGTAAAAGCAAAGAATATAGTTCTGATGTGCATCAAAAGATTGCTGAGCTTCACAAAATAGAAGGTTTCTGTAAGAAAATATAGCTAAAGAATTGAAATTCCCCATTTTGACCATCAGGGCAATAAATACAAAGTTCCAATCAACAATAGATGTTACGAATCTGCCAGGAAGAGGATGTCTGTCTATATTGTCTTAAAGGTGCCATATGTAATAATTGAGGTAAAAATATCCAAAAAATGAGCTACACGCATCAAAAGAATGAGAAGAAATAAGTGCAATGATGTAATTAAAAAACTGACAAGTTATAGTGCTGCCGAGATATAAACCTAAATTAGCATGCTAAATGACTAGCCCCGGCCCGGCAGGTGTCGTAATACCAGTTCCGGCCATGGGAGGCGGTATGCGGACGGGCAACGTTACCACCAGCCAAACTGCAGTACACGAGTGAGTCGCGCTCGCGCCGGCTTGTGTGTGTACTTGAACCTGATGTCAGTCGTGTGGAAATACAGCCCATTACTACATTTCAGTTCAGGGAAGAGTTCAAAAAATGATTGGTTGACATTATGCATGAGGAATACATTTTGGTAAGTTGTAGCATACTGTATCTTTCAACAGTGTTCGGGTTCTTTTTCCATTAGCTAGTAGAGATGATCGGTTCACGTGCGCTAGGGATCTGTGGTGTAACATGTACAAGCGCCAAAACGGTATTTATTGTTTGAATTGCATAATAAAATTGACAGAATCTGAGAGCTTAACTAACCTGCTTGCTAAGTGTTAATTGCATGTGTCTCACGGTGAATTCGTGAGAGCTGGCAGCTCTGAATTTCGCTAGGTTGATCAACATCAGCGAATGCTGTCTGTCAAATTAATTCAAACTAACAATAAAAGTGTAATATGAACAAAACGAATACCGTAAACTTAAAATAATAGCCTGCAGGCTTTTATTTTCCCATATCGTCGAAATGCAACAGCTTGTTTTTGAGACAGGCGTCTATGAGTCGGTCTTCATTATTTAGTGTTGAGATGTTGTTCATTTAGTCTCTGATCTCTAAAAATCTCCAAATGCTCCACGTGAAACTGCGGTCTTCCGACCCTTTACTATCGTGTCAAATGATTTGAATAATATGTGGAGAAAGAGAGCAAAACAGCGCTCGTTTGTGTTGTTTGAAGACGTGAGTGCGTGCGGCAGCGGCACAACACATTTTCTGGAGGTATACTGCCCCCATCTGTTATGGAATATGGAACATTTTTTGATTTTTAGTTCCAGATGGCACCTTTAAAGCAACATTAAAGAAGATTTTTTTTCCCTTAAAATAATGTATCCAAAATCGTTTCAGCGGTTCATCAAGTCATAACCGGGTGAAAGGCACTTCTGCCTTCACTTTACAGTCCTATATCTGCTATAATAACACTATGTAAGTTTGCCAGAACGGTAGGCTGACCGTATTTTGATTACCAAAAACCAGGACACTCAGCCCGGCAAACAGATGCTCAAATGATACTCGAAGTTTACTCAAAGATGCCTTATTAATTTCAATACCTTTAAAGTAGGCTATGTTTTTCTTCCTCATCCTCCTTGTTTGCACATCTATAATTTGCTGTAGAGCTGATCTTTCCCAGCGTTTTTTTGAAAACCAGGACATTTTCATCACTTTATAAAAAACAGCCAGGACAGGACGTGAAAACAGGACATGTCCTGGGAAAACAGGACTGTTGGTCACCCTACAGAATGGGTTGCGTTTCTGTAGTTCAAATGAGACATAAAAAACTACAAATTTGTCTAGCTTCAAGCGTTACTTACAATAGTCATTACCGGTATTTAGTTTTTCTTCGTTTTTGATGTCACCATAGATCTTACTTTCATGAAATCATGTAACATACTCTACCTTGTCCGTGGACATCGTTCATTCCAAAGTGTTAGCTAAACGAGCGAGCGCGTGTGCGACAGTAGGCTGCGGTTGGCTAAATTATTTACGACAGCGGTAATGGACAATCCGCTTCCAACCTGTTGGGGGACCGAAGAGGGAAAGTTCTGTAGTGTTGCTTTAAAGCACGGGGATTGAATTGCCAAAGAATTGCAGAGATTACTTGAGTCTTGGGGTCCGAAGCCTACCAACCTAAAACAATCAAACAACCCCTACAGTACATCACCACATGTTGTTTGGGAGGGTTTCAAGAAAGAAAATCCTCATCGCTCCTCCAGAAACAAACTCCAGCATATTCAGTCGTCAGACACGACTGGAACTACAAACAGCTCAGGGTTCTGAGTCAGTATCGATGATAATCGCTTACTGCGTCCTCTAGTGTTCAAACATCAGTGTTATTTAAAAGTAATTCATTACCTTACAATATTACTGTCTCAGAATTGTAATGCGTTACATTACTCATGTATTACTTTTGAGTTACTTTCACCAAAATAACTAAGTAGTACTTAACTTTGGGGCTGTAACGATATGCAATATGAAACCGAAATCGCGATTCGCCACACGACTCAGATCCACAAACCTACAGAATCGCGACACACCTCTTCCAACTCCAGCGTTATTCTCCTTACCGTCCAGTTCCAATGCTGCCTTATCTTTAAATTAGGCTATTAGTATTATTTGAAGTTAACATTATAAAATACGTAGACCTACACCACAAAACTAGTTGAGGATAAATTATTTAAAATTGGGGAAGTCCAGCATTATGGACATGACATTTGCAGTCAAAACTTGAAATTAAAATTCTCAGAAAATACATGTATTGAAACGTATGTAGGCTACTTCCTTAAAGGACTCCAGACATTAGACAAACATCAGTCTGTTTTATTTTTAATATTAGGGAAAAGACACACATTCATGGGTGACAAAAAATAGGAGGCAAAATATATTTTTTGTAATTCTGTTAATTACACTGCGCAAATCGGATGAGGCAGGGTTGGCTCTCCAGTCTCCATAGAACTTAAAATATTCATTTTATTTTAGTTTTCGTGTTCGCATTTATGAGGAAAAAACAATGTTACAGACGCGACCGCTCTGAACTGGCACTAAAAGACTGCTTTAAAACTTTCACATAGTCTGTTGCCTTTAAGAAGTAAAAGCAGACAATACACTGTAATACAACTGTAATACAAGCCTCACTGAACATGTAACGAGTAAAATATTACTGAAAATTGATTAGTAATGCCTTACACTACTGCGTTACAGCAAAAAGTAATATGTTACTGTAATGTATTACTGTTGTAATGCGTTACTCCCAACACTGTCAAACATTAGTACGTGAGGAGGATACAGTTTTTACATTATGTTTGAAAACGTATCTCTCCTTGTAAAGTTCATGCCTGTGTTGTTGACTCTTTACATTTATTTTAGTCTGGATGTATGATTTCTAAACTTTTACTCAAACAATGTTGTATCATGATGAGCGTATGTGTCTGTGTGACCCTTCAGTGTTGCAGTCGGAGCCCCTACAGCGCCTCTTTATAAATAAATTGAGAGAGGTGTGTGTGGCCTGGCAGAAACAGCTGCCCAGTCCCGGTTCTTCCTCTTCACTGACACACAGCTGCTCTGTTCACGCCATTCGAAACACTCGCAGGAAGATGGAGGATCGTCACATGATCTTGAAAGAGTTTAACCAGCTTCTGGGATTGAAGGTGAGGCTACCACATATTTCCTCAAGACTTTAATGAATGAATGAAGACCTGCATTGGGTAGATCAATTGTAGGGGTGCATGGGTAGATATTTAACCAAACATGTGCATACCATAACCATAACCAACCAATATGCATATTTCACTATTTTTTTTAGGTTTTTATTACTGTCATTTCAACATTCTCTTACATTTGGATGGTACCTGAAATCTTAGTAAAGAAATCAACAATTGGATATATTGGCTGAAAGACAAATCAATAAATAGGAGAAACCGAAATTACATCCATAATGGTAGTTACAAATACATTTTAATTAAAAAGGACAAAATAAGACATCAATTGGGATAACAAAATAATGTTAGCTATTACAGTAATACAGCCTTTTTTTGTAACTGAATAAACAATATAGTTGTATATTTATTACTCAACTGGTAGATTGGGATCCAGATCAGTTTCCCTCTAACCATTTTCTTGTTATAGCTTTTTTTGCAAGCTATCAACAGAATCCTCATCTAGTATTTATCAGATTTGTCTTGCAATTAAATTTTTTTATGACCAGAGTATAGAGTTAAAAAAACTAAATTGAAAGGGTACCGTGAACATGCCCTTTAAATTTCTTGCGAATATTTCTGAGCTTTAGAGGCATATTTCACTATATCGGATGCAAAATGCTGTGTGTACTGAATATCCGAATATGCAGTATTCATAAGCTGAATAATATTGGGAGTTATGATATTTGGACTGACGTATTGGGGCATTTCAATTAAATAAAAGGTCAAAGTAAATGAGAGTAAATTTGTATTTAAATGGATATTTCACCCACAAATGAAAATTTGATCATTTACACACCCTTGTTGTTCCAAACCTGTATTAATTTCTATCTCACAACAGACATTTTGAAGAATGTTGGTAATCAAACAGTTTGGCTTCCATACTAGAAAAAAATATGATGGATGTCAGTGGGGACCAGAAATTGTTTGGTCACATTCTTCAAAATACAATTTTATATTCAGCATGAGATTAATACTCTTTTAGGTTTGGAACAATTAGAGGGTGAGTGAATGATAACAGAATCTTTAATGACTTTTCTGCTTGGACTAAAATTGTGTCTGTAGAACGATTCTGATTTCTGTTTCTCTTCTATAGGATGGTGTAGATCGAGAGTATTACGCAGTGTTTGATGGACATGGAGGAGTGGATGCTGCCACATATGCTGCCACTCACCTGCATATCATACTGAGCCAGCAGGAGGCGCTAAAAAGCGATGCTGCCACAGCTTTCAAAAGCAGCTTCAAACAAACAGATGACATGTTCAAGATCAAAGCCAAGAGAGAGGCAAGAACAACCAAACGCATTAACAATTAGAGTGCTACAACAATGTATATACAGTTAATCAAAATGAATCAACCCCCATTGCAAATCAGGTGTATTGGCAAAATATAAACAATTGAACACTTTTTGAACGAAACCTTCAAAACAAAATTAGGAATTTTGTAGCAGATGTTTGAACCAGACTGAATGTGTAACGTATAACTTTTAAACATGCACTACTGAAAACATCATTCAGTTAGTTGACATTTGTGTTGGCTTTCTTCAAAGTGTACACTTGTTTTTTTAATATATATATACAGTATACTATATATCAGCCTACCTGCTTCTGAAAACACTGCACAATCAGTTTTAGCGGTTAGAATATCTTTCCCCTCACTTGTCAAGCTGGTGCATTCGGTGGAAATTCACGTTGGAAAGAAATATATTCACACCTCTCCCACTTCTTAAGATGCAACCGTTATGTGTATCAAATGTTCCTACGCTGTAATAAATACAGATAAATATAGTCCATGTTCCCCCTGTGGTTAAATACATGGTAAGAAAACGGAGCAAGCTTGCTGCAAGTCTCTGTCTGCCTCCACAGGTACAGATATGAGTAAACACTTTCTGTTTCACTGACACGGACAGTGCACGTAAACAAGAATTCATTTTACTGTTAATAATTGACATGCACTTGACCTTTTCTATGGGCCAGTCAGTACCACTCTAAGTTATCATCTATTTTATATGAAAATGTTTAATTTTTGAAAGCCTTAAATTATACCAAATTAGTTGAATGAAGTGTTATGAAATGGTAATGGTAGGTTTGTAGAGTTATTTAAATGTAAATGAATTATTTGGACCCATTAATTATTTATTTTTTTGTTTGTTTTTTCATTGTGAGATTATTGAAAATCAAGCAATTAATGCTTGTCAAAATATATAGTTAAAATATGAATTTTTCATTTTTTATTTTTATGAAAAAAATATTTTATTAAATAAATTCTATTTAATTCATTATTTTATTCAGGGAAGTTAATTTTGAATAAAATATCACATTTATGTACATTTTAATGGAAACTAAATTTGTTGTTTATTTTAGTGCAGTTCATTTTAGACAATTAAAAAAATTCAAAATTGATTAAAAAATTCAAAATTTTAGACAATTTAAAAGTCATTTAATAGCACAATTTAAAAAATATTAAAAATAAATGGGTACTTCTTTTTTTTTACCATTTATATTTTTCATTGTGAAAATATTTACGTGACAATTAGGCACCCGCTACAAAAATGTACTGTAAAAATGTTCATTTATTTACTTACATTTTTTTTTTACTTAGCAATTCTATTCCATTTTATTAAATTCATTAATTTAGCGTGGTTAATTTTTAACATAAAAGCACAATAAAAATGTATTGTGATTTATGTGCTAAGTATTGTAATTATATTTAAGTTTTAATCGATTGACAGCACTAGAATTTGTTAATGGTGATTAATATTTGCTTTTACTAAATTCAGTTTAGGCTGACTTAATTTTTTTTTATCTCGGTATTGTTTTAATATTATTATTAACTATTTTACTGTATTACAGTAATGAGAATCAAAATTATAATAATGTGGCACAGTATCAGTGACTACAGGATGGCAAAGTAAACATTGTTTTGTTTGTGTCTCCTTCAGCGTCTGCGCAGTGGCAGCACTGGTGTGGCTGTTTTACTGACCTCCAATCACCTCACTGTCTCCTGGCTGGGCGACTCTCAAGCTATGCTGGTTCGACAGGGAGAACCAGTGACCCTAATGGACCCGCACAAACCGGAGAGAGAGGTACAAGACACTACAAGCCACTGCTGACCAATAGAGACTGAACCATAGAGACCGTATCAGATGCTCATCTGTTCTCCGTGAGCCGCTGAAATGTGAGACCGAGGAACTGACTGCTGACTACATGCTGAATCAATATTAGCGCTGTATGCTGCATACTTACTACAGCGACTGAATGCCAAAAGCACCAGAATGGTCTTTAGAGAGGCAGTGATTGACTTCAAATCCTTGTTTCTGAACATATTTTGCATGCAAAATAAATATATAATTAGTTATACAAAAGATTAAAGGGATACTTCACCTCCATATTTAAAATTGGTCATTTATGTAAAATTAGTGTTGAATTTGGAGCTTTCTAGACTGAGAAAAGCCAGTAAATGTATTTTTGGCTCATGTGGATGAAAGACAACAACTCCCAGAATGCACTTGCTTCGCTGCCCTAGGAGGCCACGCCTACCGGTGACAGCGCAGTAGTTAAACAACAAGTCTAGGCTACTAGTGAGTCTCGTGGTGAGTCTGCCCGATAATGTTTTACGGTCTACAGTCGCCATTCATCATGTTTACTGTGGCAAGCGGGACGAGTGAGGGCCGCGGGAGAACGACGCGAGGCCGGTGGCGTGATTACTGACGAGCGACACCTGTGAGACGCACCGGTCTCGTATCTCTCACGGAGGAGCGGGAATTTTCTTAGCAATGTTAAAACGCACATCAACCGATCACTTGTTTAGCGTTCATGTAAACACTAAATTCAGATTCACCAATCGGAATGAATTCAGTTAGATTGAAACAAAAGCTCTCCATGTAAACAAGGAATGGCGATTGCAGAAAGCGAAAGCTGAATCCCGGACATCGACGGCCAGACATGTCCGGGGAAAAGTGGACGTACTACTCCGCTTTCTCCACAGAACAAGAGCCTGCTAGCTTAGCTTCCAAAAAAAGATGGCTGACACTATGTGTTCATTCTGTGTGTGAGCGCCCTCTATTGGCGGGTTGAGAACATGCGGGACAGACCCAACTACTGACTGAAGTCTTTAGCCTTTGGCCAAAAAATCATCCGATGACGCAGAATGACGATTTTTGCATCATCGGAGGATTTTTTCCAGACAAAAAATAGATAAATCTCTCGCCTCAGGGGGATATGAGGGTGGAAAGCTCGGTAATTGGAAAATACTACAGGTTTTCTACTAATGCAAAGCTTAATGCTAAATCCTGAAGTATCTCTTTACGAGATTTGTAATTAGGTAAATATAGGGGTTTGCTTGTCCTATTTCAATATAGTATGTAAAAGCTCCAGTATTTTGACTGTTTGTGCTTCTGTGCAGGATGAGAAGAAAAGGATTGAGGATCTGGGTGGATGCATCGCTTTCATGGGTTGTTGGCGGGTAAATGGTACCTACGCCGTTTCCAGAGCAATAGGTGAATGTCTTAGCCTTAAAACAACAGTAAACCAAAAAAACATTCGGATATTTCCCACAGAATGCGTTTTTCTTTTCCATTCCACTGCTCTAGTTTTTCCATTAAACTTTTTTTTTTTAAAACGCGTCTCTAGATCTTGCGCTGTTTTTTTTTTTTTTTTTCGTTCCACTGACTCGCAACTTGCTCTTTTAACAAGTGTGAATCGCTCCATAAGTAGTTAAAAGTGTGGCTGGCTGATATATTGAATATTTGTATGATATTTAAATATTCAACAATGTGAATTTCAGTGATTTTAAAGTGTTTTTTATTTAAGTAATAAGATGGATGCTTTAATAGTGTCTCTGATTTACATTTCAGTTGCAGAAAAGGACTGTTCATTTTAGCGTATCAATACAAAACTCAGATTCAATAATTGATCAATGTTCACGGAAATGATCTTTTTCATTTACTAAAATGTGTTAATAAAATATATCTTGGTAAATATTATTAAGATGCTATATTTGTGCATATATAATTTTTGTGGGAGACAATTTGAATCTATTATAAAATAAAAAAAGAGTAATTAAGTAATTCAGGGCAAATACATTAATATCAGGATTAGTGGTTTAAAAATATTAAGATGTATTTTATTTTAGATTGTATTGTAAAATGTAATTTATTCCTGTGATAAAAGGTGAATCAGCATCATTACTCCAGTCTTCAGTGTCACATGATCATTCAGAAATCATTCTAATATGCTGATCTGCGGCTCAAGAGACATTGCTTATTATTATTAATGTTAAAAAAGTTTGTCCTGCTTGCTTATTTTTTTGAAACTGATAGATTTTTTTCAGGATTTGAAATATAAATATATTTACTGTAACTTTTGATGAATTAAATATTTTTTTCAAGTCATACTGATCCCAAATCTGAACAATAGTGTACTGTATATAATGTATATTTTTAGCTGTATTACCCAGCTCTATTTATAGCTAAATGGATTAATTTGCTGCTATTGTAAAAATTGTCTAAATTATTTTTAATAGTAATGTAGTACTTATTTATAATAGTAGTAGTATTTACAGTGCAAGTTAATAAAATAAATGTTATACATTTTTTTTCTTATCCTCAAAAGGTGATTTTGATCAGAAGCCGTACGTCTCTAATGAAGCTGACAGCTCATCGGTCCATCTGAACGGGGATGAAGACTACGTCCTCCTTGCCTGTGACGGCTTCTTTGACGTGGTCCGGCCTGGGGACGTCCCGGGGCTGGTCCTGGAAGCTCTGAGGGAGGGCAAAGGCTCGGGGGAGGACGTGGCCCAAAGTCTGGTGGCCCAGGCCAAAGCTGTTGGATCCAGTGATAACATCACAGTTCTTCTGGTGTTCCTAAAGGAGCCTCAGCAACTTTTGACCCACGAGACGAGCTCGAGAACAGAGGAAGGAGCTACGGCTGCAGCCACGATCATCTGAAAAGGGGAAGAAATTATACATGATAGAAGCTGATGGTCTTTACACCATCTCGAATGATGTGAGTTGTTGAATTTGAAAAGCAAGTCCATTCATGCATTCAGAAGAAAGCATTGAACGTCAGTGAAAGGCGTTTCCTCGTTTGTTTTTTATTCCCCACCCAAGAATGTCGGATCCTTATTAACTCTCTTTGTTGCTAAGTCTGAACTTGCTTTCATTTTTGTTTCCATTTTTTTAACTATTTGCCTTGTTTTTACCAGCTTATATTTACATTTACTGGTGCGTAAAACCTTTGAGACGTGTTAAGGACATTTTTCAGTGCGTACTTTGTTCGTTGCACTCCTTATTTGATACGACTGTTACAACGGAGAGAAAACTAATGTGAATTGTCTTAACAGATACAGTATTGCATTGCGTTTCGGACCACATTGGCTTCAATAATGAAATAGTCGCCCGTAAGGCCTTCAGCTCTTGTCAGCAGATGTACTCCAGTGTTGTAGATGGTTAGTATTTTTAAAACTGTTATTTATTTGAAAAAATCTATATTTATGGCTGTACTGTACTGTGTAAACACGCTCTTTCATGTGCCAAAAGTCTGACTTTGCCAAGATCATTTCTCGGTTGCTGAACGCTACTGTAGTTTCTTCTAAATGTACAGTGAACTTTTATTTATTCATATCATTTCCTTATGCGTTTTGTTGCAGTGCCTTCTTTCCCTAAATATCAGTGTTAATACTGGCATGTGTGTTGTATTATCATAGCCTGGCTTTGCAAACCACACGTCCTGCATGCCGCAAGTCGTCTCGCATTACAGACACTCAATATTTTGAAAGCCTCGTGATGAGTAGCTGATATAGTAGCACAGTCACTATAATGTGATAAGGCCAAGAATATCGCTAACCTAATGTAAACCATATGTGGAAGGTGAAGACAGAGCGATATGTTGATTTGGTCTATGTATGGGGGAAATGTCTTGTTTTTCCCTGGTAGGTTCAGTCCTTTTGCATTTAATATTTGAATAAAAAAAGACTGCTTTAGATTACCTTAAAATGCACATTATTCAGCATATTTAAAAATCTCCAAAATGTCCAGTGGCATCCTGAAGTCTGAGACCACAATGAAAATCTGGGATTTAAAATATTTACACTACTATTATTTTTTTCATATGCAAAAAGGATGCTTTTGTTTGATCAAAAATACAATAAACCAGTAATATTGTGAAATATTACAATAAAAAAATTAAAATGAATTTTATTCATGTGATGGCAGAACTGAATTTTCAGCATCATTGTGCTGCTTAATATATTTGTGGAAACGTATACTTTTTTTTTTTACATTTTAAAAGAACGGCATTTATTTGAAATTTTAATTTTTTTTTGTAAGATTGTAAAAGTCTTGACTGATGCTTTTGATACATTTAATGCATCCTTGCTAAATAAAAAATATTAATTTCTTAAAATAAAAATCCCAAATATATATTATGTATACATTTCTTTTTTCTTTTTCATGAATTTTAAACAAATATAATAATATGAAAAAGCATTTTTGACAGTGGTCTCAGACATTCGGACCTCACTGTATTTCGTAAATCTGGTGTTAATTCCCCTATATTGACAAACAAAAGAATTGCTCTTTCAGTTTAGATATGGGATGCTAATTCTGTAATATGTATTTTTCTTGTTTGTTTGTCGTAATTGTCAATGACTGTATAAGCCAAATATCTATGCATTAGAATCAGCACTGTGTTCATTAGGAAATGGGACGTTCCATCGATGGGGAATTTTGTAACATCTCAGTGGTTAATTATAGTTTACCAATGCCTTATTTTTTCTCAAAATTTCAATGTTCTGTCATCATTTACTCTGCCTAATGTTATTCTAAACCTGTATCACTCTTTTTTTGAGTGTGTCACACAAAATGAAATATTTTGAAAAATGTTGTTTTGGACTCTATTGACTTTCATGGGCAGTTAAAGTATTCTTCATGATATCTATTCAATGACGTACTGTAAATGATGTCAGAATTTTCATTTTGAACGATTCCTTTTACATTCACAGTAGTGCCAAATGAAATTGTGCATTCAAAAAGTGCATTGATCTTGACCTCTAATGCATTTGTGTTACTTAGTAGTATTAATGTTGTATTTTTAAAGGGTTTGAGCACTGAACTAGGCTTACATGTGTTTTTGTCTAGTAAAAAGAAAAGATAAAGTGATCTTGAACGTACGCATCAGTAGATTTTGTGCTGATGTGCAATTTTATACAAACTTTTTGCCTGCATTTTGTTTCACAGGACATTTTGTAATTGTTGCTGTTTGTATTACTAAAAAGTGAACATGTACATATGTGATAAAGTGCCTTATCTCAATATAATTTTCAGAATTATCATTTTTTGTACAGTCAACTTGACTGATAAACCTAAGGGATCATACTCTTTTTGGACCTAACTTTGTCTCCTTACTAGCTAACGTTGTGTACAAGTAACGTTTTGTGCAGTTTTATACTGGATAAAATCATACTAATTCCACACTGAGTATACAGTGAATCGTGTTACTAAATGTTCTCGCATGGTAATGTTGATGTCAGCGACTTATTTTATGTCTGTTAAAACATATCTGAATGTGCTATCCTGTGGCATTTCCCAGCAATTGCGGGAAGCATCTCTTATGCAGCTTGTCATGGATACAAACATTGGCTTTAATCTCATATAATGCGAATAAAGTACTTTTCACATCCGTTTGGTGTCTGTATTTGTTTGCATCATTTTCCTTCTGTGACCTGCACTAGTGGTTTACACACTTGACAGTTTTAGTTTAACTGTCTCGAGTGTGGTTGGCACAAGTAAACCACTCAACTATAGCTTACCATGGTCTCCTTCCACAGGAGCTTACAGTCTCATGAGAAAACGTGATAGCTTCGTTTAAGATTTAAAGATATTGCAAATCTAGTACACAGAGACATGTACAAACATGATTGTACAGTCACAACAAAATGGCTACAGAGCAAAACTCTTTAGGCAAAAATTATTTTATTTGCTTCATGACCAAATTACAGCTTACAAATAGCCTAAATATAGTGTTCAACAAATCACAAAACTCGTGGTTCGGATCATATTACGGTTTTTGATTCACATACTACACATACACGCATAAGAAAGTTACTGTTTGTTATGCGTGTGTGTAACTGTAGTGTAGGTACAGGCTTGTAATAATTAGGCCTAAATGTAAAATAACGTTGTTCTCTGTATAAATCAAAGTTGTGTTTTGCTGTTCGTTTAACTTAAAGTTATAGTTTACCCAAAAATGATGGTAATGTTGGAACTAGACAGTTGACAGCACCCATTGAATTCCATAGTAGAAAAAAAAACGATTCCAAAATATTATGGAAGTCAATAGTCATTAGTCAACGTCAAGTTTTTAATTTCCAACATTCTTTAAAAATGACTTTAAAGGGATAGTACACTTTGAAATAATTTTTTGATGTTTTAGCTTACCTCAAGGGCATCCAAGATGTAGTGTCTTTGTTTCCACAGTTTTGTCAATTTTGACATTTTTCGGTCAAACCGTTCTTGTCTGTCAGTCATATAATGGAGGTTTAGGGGGTCTACATCAAAGAGCATGCACAGAGAAGTCCAAATTAAATATGATTTAATGACTTGTAAATGTAACATTGATGGCCTAAAACACAAAACGAGCGGTTAGTGTGAGAAAATGAACAGTATTTATAACGTTTTTACCTCTTGTTACCACAGTCACGTCCAAGAACCTGTTGAGCGATGACCAATTCTAGTAGGCTACATTTAATATTTATTAACATCATTAGGCCTAACATTTACACAAATCAAATAATAAAGTTTTTTTTCCCTCCTGTAAATGCTTTGTACACAGAAATGTATAACTTATAGGCTACTGTACTGTTTGTCACCCCTTTACCTCAGCAGTGTTGGGGATAAGTGTAAACAGATTTTTTAAGTAGCCTGCCCTAACTGGTAAAGCAACATATCCATTTTAAATTTTAAAAAATATCATTTCGTTCGTAACTTACATTTTATAATAAGTAACGCCAGTAGGCCTACTCTGTTTTTCCCATTTTCCAACACCTGTTGAAAAAACAAATTGAGGGGAAAGGCGCAGGTGTGGATTTGCATTTCATTCAGCGTTAAACTTATTAATTTCACTTTTGATGCAAAAGGGTCTTAACATTTGCCAAAAATATAGGCTATATTTATATTTTTGTTATTAAAAACAAGCAAGCCCAGGCCAGGTGAGAAAAAGTTACAAAAGTAACGCAACACATTACGTTTACTTTCCATAAAAATAACTTTCCTGTTCCTGTAACGTTATGCTTAAACTGAACTCAGTTCGTGTTGCAATATGATAGATCTGTTAATAATTTCCTAACTATTAGATTCATAATTTTGTAAAATCAGGATGACCAACCCATCATAAATCCCGATTTATCAACAGATTACCCTCGTCTGACTTTGTAAATTAAGGCATCTTTAAAACCTCTTGAGAACTGAAGTGTGTAACTTCTATCTCTATGGTAACCACTCTCCGCTCCCTGCCCACGTGATCTGCTCCGTTACTTCCTGCGGCAACACTCTCGCTCGCGCTACCTCTGCTGCTCCTGCAGTCAGTCAGTCTCACCACGCGCAGATTACTATCACTACATATATGCCAGTAAACAACGTTCCAGCCGTCCCTTTCCTTTCACTCTGACGCCAAGTCTTCGGTTTCGTTTAAACACGTCGCTTATACTGCCTCTCGCCGTGTTTTTTCAACCGAGGAGCTTTTTCCTGATCTTTATAATCTGCTTTGGGTAAGAAAAGAGCGTTTGTTGTGCGTGTAAAGGCAGCTCAGTTTCTCAGAAATGGCGACAGCTGCGGTATCTGCCCCTACTGGCGGCGGCTCGAACCCCGGATCCGGTGCCGAGTTGGTCCGCGGTCAGGCTTTCGATGTCGGGCCGCGTTACAGCAACCTCTCGTACATCGGAGAAGGTGCATACGGCATGGTTTGGTAAGATGCATTTATACTTGTAAACATGTTACAATTTGTCATCGTTGTTTTTCCCGAGTATGTTTAATTTTCTTGCTTGGATTTGTTCATTCAATCACAGCGCTATGCTCGTTGACATGGACGTGCTGCTTTCTCTTGAAACCAGTTGCATGCACTTTTCTTTTTTATGCTGGACTTTTAAGCATTTTCCCCCTGAGTTTTAGATTTGCATTGACTGAAAGAGACAAGTTCACACAGAGTCTGACATCTGTCAAAGCAGCTCTGATCATGCTGCTATTGGAAATTCATTATTCATTCATTTTGCATTGTAAATTTAGTTTGTATGCTGTCTTTATCTCTCTCTCTCTGTCAAACGTATTTTCTTTATTTTAACTATCAACTTGATGGCATTGTAATTAAATTTAATTGATGTAGGCTATTTCCCACTAAATGTAATATCACACAATTGCTTTGCACTGACTTGCAGAAACGTGCATGCTATTTTATGCACTCGTGCATGACCTCTGGGTCAGTTCCAATCTGTAAATTGCTAAAACCAGACATCAGGCATTGATTCACTTTATGTATATATAGACGTGAAATTTGCGCAGTGCTTTTCCAGGAATGTCAAGGTGGCAGGGCTCTCCAGGGCGGCGTGGGCGCGGGCTCCCCAAGGTTGTGCAAAAGTGGTAGGAACAAGAGGCACTTGGATGCATTTCGCTGTTGGATCTGCCCACGAAAAACAGTTGAAATTGATAGTCCTTGAGTTGGATCTACTCTAACTTTAACCGTTGGCTAGAGTGGATCAGCATAATTTTTTCCCAAAATAAATCTATCACCAGGCTCCCAAGACTTGGTGAATGTTACCTAATTTGTAAGTCGAATACGTATACAGCTAGATTTCTACAGTGGTGTTGAAATTGTATAACAAAGGAGAATTGTTATGGTTAAGTTTCAAGTTAGCTTTGTTACAGTTGAGAGACTGCTGGCTCAAATTTGCAGTCTGATCGCCCATCTGTTCTGGTGAGAGGAGTCCGTTGGCTAAACGAATGAGCTCATCGCTGGCAGGCCTAGTTTTGCTCTTCTCGCATGGATGAATGAATGGTTCACACCCACTTCCAACAGCTACAGACTAGAACAAGCCACCCTGGGTTGACTGTCATATGGACGTGTAGGCCTGTAACATGTTGTGCTGAACAGGCTGCAACAGTACTGAAGCCTTTATGCAGCCTTGCTTTTGACTGACAACAACAGCCTTTGCAAAAGAGTTTGAGCTAAGAAGAATGTCGATTGATAATTGAATTCAATACGATGTTATACTGTGTGGGGATGGGGATGAACATGCATGGCTTGCTGTCATTTTATTAAGACAAGGTGTCTTAAATGTTGTACCCTTGCAAGTCCTGCAAGGATTGTTGTTGGGTAAGATTTGTGTTTTTGAAAGAAGTCTCTGATACTCTGGGTGGGGGGTGAGTGGGTGGGACGTTTTGTTATGTTAAACAGCAGTACAATCCAGGGCTCCAGGGTCCAGATTAACTTTTCCAGTGGTTGAACTGGTGCTACCAACTTTCTCAGTTGGTCGCACCAGCATTTGATTTGGTTGCACCTTTTTTTTTTTTTTTTTTTTTTTGCTACATGCCATGGGATTAATCAATGCATGCTGATGAATAGTGGTTTTAATGGACCAAAGCTAGTAAAGGCTTTCTGGGTTGCAATATAAATACCTGATATTATTGCCAAATTTCTGGATTTTCATGGATTTTGTACAGTAATTTTAAGCATTTTACATTTGAATTATATACAATCTATTTAAATTTGAATCATTATCTATCTATTTTCTATCAGCATCATCTTTCTATCTTTTAAAACATCATTAAACATTCAAATGTATTCATTACATTTTAAAAGATTAGAGTATTATAATAAGCTAATACAGATTTTTCGTTATCAAAGTGTATAGTTGTAACAAAAATCAGAAATCTCACACTCCTTACCTTCTGCATTTTATAATAATTTCCTTTTCCTCAGTCGAGCGATTACTCTCATCTAATCGCTTTAAAAAAAAGACGTAGGATGGGGCACGCTGTTTTGTGAGACATTTTAATTTTTATATGCCTTAATCCGTGTATTCGTAATTGGCGCGTTCCACCATCAACGTGCAATGCGCGTGACGTCTACGTTCGTCAATAAATAAACCGCACGTGTCTTACGGAAGAACACTGTAGCCGGAGCTACTTCTCTCCATTAAAGGGTTAGTTCACCCAAAAATGAAAATTCTGTCAGTATTTACTCACCCTCATGTTGTTCCAACCCCGTAAGACCTTCGTTCATCTTCGGAACACAAATTAAGATATTTAAGATATTAAGATCGCTCCTGCATACAGTCCATAGGCTTCTTGAGGGACTGGCTCTTGCTGTCCTCGAAAAGTCATTAAAGACATCGTTAAAATAGTCCAAGTGACTACAGGGGCTCAATCTTAAGTTTATCAAACGACGAGAACACTTTTGTACGCAAAAAAACAACAAAAATAACGACTTTATTTCAACTATTCGTTTATTTCTCCCTCTGCACGAGTCAGGTTACTAGCTTAATAGCGTAAGCTTCTGTTATTGTACGTCACACGCATCACACACACATGACCAGCGTCGGCCAATAGTGAGTCTACGTGTGACGTAGCTCTACGCAATCACACTACGTTAACTGACTTACAGGCTCATGGAGAAGGAAGTGAATAGTTGAAATAAAGTCGTTATTTTTTGTTGTTTTTTTGCGCACAAAAGTGTTCTCGTCGTTTGATAAACTTAAGATTGAGCCCCTGTAGTCACTTGGACTATTTTAACGATGTCTTTAATGACTTTTCGGGGACAGCAAGAGACAGTACCTCAAGA
>NW_024121876.1:2154004-2292885 GCF_016745375.1 Pimephales promelas | reverse complement strand
AACAACAAGTCTAGGCTACTAGTGAGTCTCGTGATGAGTCTGCCCGATAATGTTTTTCTAGATCGCCCAAAATGTCCGGGATTCGGCTTTTGCGGTCTACAGTCGCCATTCATCATGTTTACTGTGGCGAGCGGGACGAGTGAGGGCCGCGGGAGAACGACGCGAGGCCAGTGGCGTGATTACCGATGAGCGACACCTGTGAGACGCACCGGTCTCGTATCTCTCACGGAGGAGCGGGAATTTTCTTAGCAATGTTAAAACGCACATCAACCGATCACTTGTTTAGCGTTCATGTAAACACTAAATTCAGATTCACCAATCGGAATGAATTCAGTTAGATTGAAACAAAAGCTGTCCATGTAAACAAGGAATGGCGATTGCAGAAAGCGAAAGCTGAATCCCGGACCTCGACGGCCAGACATGTCCGGGGAAAAGTGGACGTACTACTCCGCTTTCTCCACAGAACAAGAGCCTGCTAGCTTAGCTTCCAAAAAAAGATGGCTGACACTATGTGTTCATTCTGTGTGTGAGCGCCCTCTATTGGCGGGTTGAGAACATGCGGGACAGACCCTACTACTGACTGAAGTCTTTAGCCTTTGGCCAAAAAATCCTCCGATGACGCAAAATGAGGATTTTTGCGTCATCGGAGGATTTTTTTCCAGACAAAAAATACATAAATCTCTCGCCTCAGGGGGATATGAGGGTGGAAAGCTCGGTAATTGGAAAATACTACAGGTTTTCTACTAATGCAAAGCTTAATGCTAAATCCTGAAGTATCTCTTTACGAGATTTGTAATTAGGTAAATATAGGGGTTTGCTTGTCCTATTTCAATATACGTAGTATGTAAAAGCTCCAGTATTTTGACTGTTTGTGCTTGTGCTTCTGTGCAGGATGAGAAGAAAAGGATTGAGGATCTGGGTGGATGCATCGCTTTCATGGGTTGTTGGCGGGTAAATGGTACCTACGCCGTTTCCAGAGCAATAGGTGAATGTCTTAGCCTTAAAACAACAGTAAACCAAAAAAACATTCGGATATTTCCCACAGAATGCGTTTTTCTTTTCCATTCCACTGCTCTAGTTTTTCCATTAAACTTTTTTTTAAAAACGCGTCTCTAGATCTTGCGCTTTTTTTTTTTTCTTTTTCCGTTCCACTGACTCGCAACTTGCTCTTTTAACAAGTGTGAATCGCTCCATAAGTAGTTAAAAGTACGACTGGCTGATATATTGAATATTTGCAAGATATTTAAATATTCAACAATGTGAATTTCAGTGATTTTAAAGTAATAAGATGGACGCTTTAATAGTGTCTCTGATTATATTTCAGTTGCAGAAAAGGACTTTTCATTTCAGCGTATCAATACAAAACTCATATTTTATTAACACATTTTAGTAAATGAAAAAAATCATATCCGTGAACATTGATCAATTATTGAATCTATGTTGGTAATTATTATTAAGATGCTATATTGGTGCATATATAATTTTTGTTTGTTCATGTAGTGAAAAACTGTGTGGGAGACAATTTGAATCTATTATAAAATAAAAAAAGAGTAATTAAGTAATTCAGGGCAAATGCATTAATATCAGGATAAATGGTTTAAAAATATTAAGATGTATTTTATTTTAGATTGTATTGTAAAATGTAATTTATTCCTGTGATACAAAGCTGAATCTGCATCATCACTCCAGTCTTCAGTGTCACATGATCATTCAGAAATCATTCTAATACGCTGATCTGCGGCTCAAGAGACATTGCTTATTATTATTAATGTTAAAAAAGTTTGTCCTGCTTGCTTATTTTTTTGAAACTGATAGATTTTTTCAGGATTTGAAATATAAATATATTTACTGTAACTTTTGATGAATTAAATATTTTTTTAAGTCATACTGATCCCAAATCTGAACGATAGTCAGTGGTGGAGGAAGTACTGAATCTCAGTACTTAAGTAAAAGTACAAATAACCAGATAAATATTTACTTTAGTAAAAGTAGAAGTAACACAATGACAACCATACTTAAGTAAAAAGTAAAAAGTACCTGATTTTAAATGTACTTTTAAGTATTAAAAGTAAAAGTACTTGCATAATAAATGATTCTCTTAATGACTATTTTCTAATGATTAATAAAACATTTAATTCTAACTCATTGAACCTAATACTCCTATAATGATGTTCAATAATGATGGAAAAAAATTGTTGTCACCATTTCTGAAACAAGCTTGCAATTAGGCAATATAAGCCATATCCTTACTGTATGTTAATAACTTTGGCCGTAAACGCGATTCATTTATAGTGTAATTCTGAACCTCTTGGCTTGCCATAATCCTAACCAAACGTATATTACACACGGTGCGTTTCCTAAGCATGTAAAAACAAATTTTCGCGTATAAATTGCACGATAAACACACTGCGTGCGAGACGCATTTAGTTGATGTATCTATAGCAACCAAACGTCACTGGTGAGACAAACGTGCAACGAACGGATGGTCAGATTACGTTTTGGCCGGGGAAAAACTGATCAGAAAATGTAATGAAAATGTAACAGAAGTTGTAGAAATGTAGTGGAGTAGAAAGTATAATAATTGCTGCAAAATGTAACGAAGTAAAAGTAAAAAGTATGCACTATTTATTCTACTTAAGTAAAGTAAAGATACGTGAAAAAATGTACTTAAGTAAAGTAACGAAGTATTTGTACTTCGTTACATTCCACCACTGACGATAGTGTACTGTATATATGTAATATATAATGTATATTTTTAGCTGTATTACCCAGCTCTATTTATAGCTAAATGGATTAATTTGCTTCTATTGTAAAAAGTGTCTCTTTTTTTAAAAGTAATGTAGTAGTATTTACAGGGCAAGTTAGTAAAATTAATGTTATACATTTTTTTTCTTATCCTCAAAAGGTGATTTTGATCAGAAGCCGTACGTCTCTAATGAAGCTGACAGCTCATCGGTCCATCTGAACGGGGATGAAGACTACGTCCTCCTTGCCTGTGACGGCTTCTTTGACGTGGTCCGGCCTGGGGACGTGCCGGGGCTGGTCCTGGAAGCTCTGAGGGAGGGCAAAGGCTCGGGGGAGGACGTGGCCCAAAGTCTGGTGGCCCAGGCCAAAGCTGCTGGATCCAGTGATAACATCACAGTTCTTCTGGTGTTCCTGAAGGAGCCTCAGCAACTTTTGACCCACGAGACGAGCTCGAGAACAGAGGAAGGAGCTACGGCTGCAGCCACGATCATCTGAAAACGGGAAGAAATTATACATGATAGAAGCTGATGGTCTTTACACCATCTCGAATGATGTGAGTTGTTGAATTTGAAAAGCAAGTCCATTCATGCATTCAGAAGAAAGCATTGGACGTCAGTGAAAGGCGTTTCCTCGTTTGTTTTTTATTCCCCACCCAAGAATGTCGGATCCTTATTAACTCTCTTTGTTGCTAAGTCTGAACTTGCTTTCATTTTTGTTTCCATTTTTTTAACTATTTGCCTTGTTTTTACCAGCTTATATTTACATTTACTGGTGCGTAAAACCTTTGAGACGTGTTAAGGACATTTTTCAGTGCGTACTTTGTTCGTTGCACTCCTTATTTGATACGACTGTTACAACGGAGAGAAAACTAATGTGAATTGTCTTAACAGATACAGTATTGCATTGCGTTTCGGACCACATCGGCTTCAATAATGAAATAGTCGCCCGTAAGGCCTTCAGCTCTTGTCAGCAGATGTACTCCAGTGTTGTAGATGGTTAGTATTTTTAAAACTGTTATTTATTTGAAAAAATCTATATTTATGGCTGTACTGTACTGTGTAAACACGCTCTTTCATGTGCCAAAAGTCTGACTTTGCCAAGATCATCTCTCGGTTGCTGAACGCTACTGTAGTTTTCTAAATGTACAGTGAACTTTTATTTATTCATATCATTTCCTTATGCGTTTTGTTGCAGTGCCTTCTTTCCCTAAATATCAGTGTTAATACTGGCGTGTGTGTTGTATTATCATAGCCTGGCTTTGCAAACCACACGTCCTGCATGCCGCAAGTCGTCTCGCATTACAGACACTCAATATTTTGAAAGCCTCGTGATGAGTAGCTGATATAGTAGCACAGTCACTATAATGTGATAAGGCCAAGAATATCGCTAACCTAATGTAAACCATATGTGGAAGGTGAAGACAGAGCGATATGTTGATTTGGTGTATGTATGGGGAAAATGTCTTGTTTTTCCCTGGTAGGTTCAGTCCTTTTGCATTCAATATTTGAATAAAAAAAGACTGCTTTAGATTACCTTAAAATGCTCATTATTCAGCATATTTAAAAATCTCCAAAATGTACAGTGGCATCCTGAAGTCTGAGACCACAATGAAAATCTGGGATTTAAAATATTTACACTACTATTATTTTTTCATATGCAAAAAGGATGCTTTTGTTTGATCAAAAATACAATAAACCAGTCATATTGTGAAATATTACAATAAAAAAATTAAAATGAATTTTATTCATGTGATGGCAGAACTGAATTTTCAGCATCATTGTGCTGCTTAATATATTTGTGGAAACATATACTTTTTTTTTTACATTTTAAAAGAACGGCATTTATTTGAAATTTTAATTTTTTTTTGTAAGATTGTAAAAGTCTTGACTGATGCTTTTGATACATTTAATGCATCCTTGCTAAATAAAAAATATTAATTTCTTAAAATAAAAATCCCAAATATATATTATGTATAAATTTCTTTTTTCTTTTTCATGAATTTTAAACAAATATAATAATATGAAAAAGCATTTTTGACAGTGGTCTCAGACATTCGGACCTCACTGTATTTTGTAAATCTGGTGTTAATTCCCCTATATTGACAAACAAAAGAATTGCTCTTTCAGTTTAGATATGGGATGCTAATTCTGTAATATGTATTTTTCTATTTTGTTTTCCCCTTTGTATCAGTTTCGTAATTGTCAATGACCGTATAAGCCAAATATCTATGCATTAGAATCAGCACTGTGTTCATTAGGAAATGGGACGTTCCATCGATGGGGAATTTTGTAACATCTCAGTGGTTAATTATAGTTTACCAATGCCTTATTTTTTCTCAAAATTTCAATGTTCTGTCATCATTTACTCTGCCTAATGTTATTCTAAACCTGTATCACTCTTTTTTTGAGTGTGTCACACAAAATGAAATATTTTGAAAAATTTTGTTTTGGACTCTATTGACTTTCATGGGCAGTTAAAGTATTCTTCATGATATCTATTCAATGACGTACTGTAAATGATGTCAGAATTTTCATTTTGAACGATTCCTTTTACATTCACAGTAGTGCCAAATGAAATTGTTCATTCAAAAAGTGCATTGATCTTGACCTCTAATGCATTTGTGTTACTTAGTTGTATTAATGTTGTATTTTTAAAGGGTTTGAGCACTGAACTAGGCTTACATGTGTTTTTGTCTAGTAAAAAGTAAAGATAAAGTGATCTTGAACGTACGCATCAGTAGATTTTGTGCTGATGTGCAATTTTATACAAACTTTTTGCCTGCATTTTGTTTCACAGGACATTTTGTAATTGTTGCTGTTTGTATTACTAAAAAGTGAACATGTACATATGTGATAAAGTGCCTTATCTCAATATAATTTTCAGAATTATCATTTTTTGTACAGTCAACTTGACTGATAAACCTAAGGGATCATACTCTTTTTGGACCTAACTTTGTCTCCTTACTAGCTAACGTTGTGTACAAGTAACGTTTTGTGCAGTTTTATACTGGATAAAATCATACTAATTCCACACTGAGTATACAGTGAATCGTGTTACTAAATGTTCTCGCATGGTAATGTTGATGTCAGCGACTTATTTTATGTCTGTTAAAACATATCTGAATGTGCTATCCTGTGGCATTTCCCAGCAATTGCGGGAAGCATCTCTTATGCAGCTTGTCATGGATACAAACATTGGCTTTAATCTCATATAATGCGAATAAAGTACTTTTCACATCCGTTTGGTGTCTGTATTTGTTTGCATCATTTTCCTTCTGTGACCTGCACTAGTGGTTTACACACTTGACAGTTTTAGTTTAACTGTCTCGAGTGTGGTTGGCACAAGTAAACCACTCAACTATAGCTTACCATGGTCTCCTTCCACAGGAGCTTACAGTCTCATGAGAAAACGTGATAGCTTCGTTTAAGATTTAAAGATATTGCAAATCTAGTACACAGAGACATGTACAAACATGATTGTACAGTCACAACAAAATGGCTACAGAGCAAAACTCTTTAGGCAAAAATTATTTTATTTGCTTCATGACCAAATTACAGCTTACAAATAGCCTAAATATAGTGTTCAACAAATCACAAAACTCGTGGTTCGGATCATATTACGGTTTTTGATTCACATACTACACATACACGCATAAGAAAGTTACTGTTTGTTATGCGTGTGTGTAACTGTAGTGTAGGTACAGGCTTGTAATAATTAGGCCTAAATGTAAAATAACGTTGTTCTCTGTATAAATCAAAGTTGTGTTTTGCTGTTCGTTTAACTTAAAGTTATAGTTTACCCAAAAATGATGGTAATGTTGGAACTAGACAGTTGACAGCACCCATTGAATTCCATAGTAGAAAAAAAAACGATTCCAAAATATTATGGAAGTCAATAGTCATTAGTCAACGTCAAGTTTTTAATTTCCAACATTCTTTAAAAATGACTTTAAAGGGATAGTACACTTTGAAATAATTTTTTGATGTTTTAGCTTACCTCAAGGGCATCCAAGATGTAGTGTCTTTGTTTCCACAGTTTTGTCAATTTTGACATTTTTCGGTCAAACCGTTCTTGTCTGTCAGTCATATAATGGAGGTTTAGGGGGTCTACATCAAAGAGCATGCACAGAGAAGTCCAAATTAAATATGATTTAATGACTTGTAAATGTAACATTGATGGCCTAAAACACAAAACGAGCGGTTAGTGTGAGAAAATGAACAGTATTTATAACGTTTTTACCTCTTGTTACCACAGTCACGTCCAAGAACCTGTTGAGCGATGACCAATTCTAGTAGGCTACATTTAATATTTATTAACATCATTAGGCCTAACATTTACACAAATCAAATAATAAAGTTTTTTTTCCCTCCTGTAAATGCTTTGTACACAGAAATGTATAACTTATAGGCTACTGTACTGTTTGTCACCCCTTTACCTCAGCAGTGTTGGGGATAAGTGTAAACAGATTTTTTAAGTAGCCTGCCCTAACTGGTAAAGCAACATATCCATTTTAAATTTTAAAAATATCATTTCGTTCGTAACTTACATTTTATAATAAGTAACGCCAGTAGGCCTACTCTGTTTTCCCATTTTCCAACACCTGTTGAAAAAACAAATTGAGGGGAAAGGCGCAGGTGTGGATTTGCATTTCATTCAGCGTTAAACTTATTAATTTCACTTTTGATGCAAAAGGGTCTTAACATTTGCCAAAAATATAGGCTATATTTATATTTTTGTTATTAAAAACAAGCAAGCCCAGGCCAGGTGAGAAAAAGTTACAAAAGTAACGCAACACATTACGTTTACTTTCCATAAAAATAACTTTCCTGTTCCTGTAACGTTATGCTTAAACTGAACTCAGTTCGTGTTGCAATATGATAGATCTGTTAATAATTTCCTAACTATTAGATTCATAATTTTGTAAAATCAGGATGACCAACCCATCATAAATCCCGATTTATCAACAGATTACCCTCGTCTGACTTTGTAAATTAAGGCATCTTTAAAACCTCTTGAGAACTGAAGTGTGTAACTTCTATCTCTATGGTAACCACTCTCCGCTCCCTGCCCACGTGATCTGCTCCGTTACTTCCTGCGGCAACACTCTCGCTCGCGCTACCTCTGCTGCTCCTGCAGTCAGTCAGTCTCACCACGCGCAGATTACTATCACTACATATATGCCAGTAAACAACGTTCCAGCCGTCCCTTTCCTTTCACTCTGACGCCAAGTCTTCGGTTTCGTTTAAACACGTCGCTTATACTGCCTCTCGCCGTGTTTTTTCAACCGAGGAGCTTTTTCCTGATCTTTATAATCTGCTTTGGGTAAGAAAAGAGCGTTTGTTGTGCGTGTAAAGGCAGCTCAGTTTCTCAGAAATGGCGACAGCTGCGGTATCTGCCCCTACTGGCGGCGGCTCGAACCCCGGATCCGGTGCCGAGTTGGTCCGCGGTCAGGCTTTCGATGTCGGGCCGCGTTACAGCAACCTCTCGTACATCGGAGAAGGTGCATACGGCATGGTTTGGTAAGATGCATTTATACTTGTAAACATGTTACAATTTGTCATCGTTGTTTTTCCCGAGTATGTTTAATTTTCTTGCTTGGATTTGTTCATTCAATCACAGCGCTATGCTCGTTGACATGGACGTGCTGCTTTCTCTTGAAACCAGTTGCATGCACTTTTCTTTTTTATGCTGGACTTTTAAGCATTTTCCCCCTGAGTTTTAGATTTGCATTGACTGAAAGAGACAAGTTCACACAGAGTCTGACATCTGTCAAAGCAGCTCTGATCATGCTGCTATTGGAAATTCATTATTCATTCATTTTGCATTGTAAATTTAGTTTGTATGCTGTCTTTATCTCTCTCTCTCTGTCAAACGTATTTTCTTTATTTTAACTATCAACTTGATGGCATTGTAATTAAATTTAATTGATGTAGGCTATTTCCCACTAAATGTAATATCACACAATTGCTTTGCACTGACTTGCAGAAACGTGCATGCTATTTTATGCACTCGTGCATGACCTCTGGGTCAGTTCCAATCTGTAAATTGCTAAAACCAGACATCAGGCATTGATTCACTTTATGTATATATAGACGTGAAATTTGCGCAGTGCTTTTCCAGGAATGTCAAGGTGGCAGGGCTCTCCAGGGCGGCGTGGGCGCGGGCTCCCCAAGGTTGTGCAAAAGTGGTAGGAACAAGAGGCACTTGGATGCATTTCGCTGTTGGATCTGCCCACGAAAAACAGTTGAAATTGATAGTCCTTGAGTTGGATCTACTCTAACTTTAACCGTTGGCTAGAGTGGATCAGCATAATTTTTTCCCAAAATAAATCTATCACCAGGCTCCCAAGACTTGGTGAATGTTACCTAATTTGTAAGTCGAATACGTATACAGCTAGATTTCTACAGTGGTGTTGAAATTGTATAACAAAGGAGAATTGTTATGGTTAAGTTTCAAGTTAGCTTTGTTACAGTTGAGAGACTGCTGGCTCAAATTTGCAGTCTGATCGCCCATCTGTTCTGGTGAGAGGAGTCCGTTGGCTAAACGAATGAGCTCATCGCTGGCAGGCCTAGTTTTGCTCTTCTCGCATGGATGAATGAATGGTTCACACCCACTTCCAACAGCTACAGACTAGAACAAGCCACCCTGGGTTGACTGTCATATGGACGTGTAGGCCTGTAACATGTTGTGCTGAACAGGCTGCAACAGTACTGAAGCCTTTATGCAGCCTTGCTTTTGACTGACAACAACAGCCTTTGCAAAAGAGTTTGAGCTAAGAAGAATGTCGATTGATAATTGAATTCAATACGATGTTATACTGTGTGGGGATGGGGATGAACATGCATGGCTTGCTGTCATTTATTAAGACAAGGTGTCTTAAATGTTGTACCCTTGCAAGTCCTGCAAGGATTGTTGTTGGGTAAGATTTGTGTTTTTGAAAGAAGTCTCTGATACTCTGGGGTGGGGTGAGTGGGGGTGGGACGTTTTGTTATGTTAAACAGCAGTACAATCCAGGGCTCCAGGGTCCAGATTAACTTTTCCAGTGGTTGAACTGGTGCCAACTTTCTCAGTTGGTCGCACCAGCATTTGATTTGGTCGCACCTTTTTTTTTTTTTTTTTTTTTTTGCTACATGCCATGGGATTAATCAATGCATGCTGATGAATAGTGGTTTTAATGGACCAAAGCTAGCAAAGGCTTTCTGGGTTGCAATATAAATACTTGATATTATTGCCAAATTTCTGGATTTTCATGGATTTTGTACAGTAATTTTAAGCATTTTACATTTGAATTATATACAATCTATTTAAATTTGAATCATTATCTATCTATCTATTTTCTATCAGCATAATCTTTCTATCTTTTAAAACATCATTAAACATTCAAATGTATTCATGACATTTTAAAAGATTAGAGTATTATAATAAGCTAATACAGATTTTTCGTTATCAAAGTGTATAGTTGTAACAAAAATCAGAAATCTCACACTCCTTACCTTCTGCATTTTATAATAATTTCCTTTTCCTCAGTCGAGCGATTACTCTCATCTAATCGCTTTAAAAAAAAGACGTAGGATGGGGCACGCTGTTTTGTGAGACATTTTAATTTTTATATGCCTTAATCCGTGTATTCGTAATTGGCGCGTTCCACCATCAACGTGCAATGCGCGTGACGTCTACGTTCGTCAATAAATAAACCGCACATGTCTTACGGAAGAACACTGTAGCCGGAGCTACTTCTCTCCATTAAAGGGTTAGTTCACCCAAAAATGAAAATTCTGTCAGTATTTACTCACCCTCATGTTGTTCCAACCCCGTAAGACCTTCGTTCATCTTCGGAACACAAATTAAGATATTTAAGATATTAAGATCGCTCCTGCATACAGTCCATAGGCTTCTTGAGGGACTGGCTCTTGCTGTCCTCGAAAAGTCATTAAAGACATTGTTAAAATAGTCCAAGTGACTACAGGGACTCAATCTTAAGTTTATCAAACGACGAGAACACTTTTGTGCGCAAAAAAACAACAAAAATAACGACTTTATTTCAACTATTTGTTTATTTCTCCCTCTGCGCGAGTCAGGTTACTAGCTTAATAGCGTAAGCTTCTGTTATTGTACGTCACACGCATCACACACACATGACCAGCTTCGGCCAATAGTGAGCCTACGTGTGACGTAGCTCTACGCAATCACACTACGTTAACTGACTTACAGGCTCATGGAGAAGGAAGTGAATAGTTGAAATAAAGTCGTTATTTTGGTTGTTTTTTTGCGCACAAAAGTGTTCTCGTCGTTTGATAAACTTAAGATTGAGCCCCTGTAGTCACTTGGACTATTTTAACGATGTCTTTAATGACTTTTCGGGGACAGCAAGAGACAGTCCCTCAAGAAGTCTATGGACTGTATGCAGGAGCGATCTTAATATCTTAAATATCTTAATTTGTGTTCCGAAGATGAACGAAGGTCTTACGGGGTTGGAACAACATGAGGGTGAGTAAATACTGACAGAATTTTCATTTTTGGGTGAACTAACCCTTTAATATCTATGGCGAGTCACGCAGGCACTGGGCAACTCCGCATCCGAGTCGACTCCGGGATAAAATAGTCCCCGAATATAAACGCTTATTATAGGCGTGATTCAGCAGGATAAGTCAAAAACACGGTTTGGAAAATGGATTCATGATTTAGCCTATTTTGAACATAAATTACGGACTGCAGCAGCTGATACAACGGCGTTCACTCGCACATGTGACCACATAAAATTTTAACTCGCACATTCTCAAAAAATGGTTGCATATGCGACGTATTTGGTTGCAGTCTGGAATCCTGCAATCCATGGAACGCACTGCATTCTATCCCTCACAGCCTTGTTTTCATTCCCGTTAAAAATTAAATAAGGCACTACCCTGACTAAAGTCTATAAGAGTCATAATATCCTTTGATTCCTTCTGAGAGGGAATTTGACCTAATAGTTCCTTTTAATTCAGTTTGTCAATTGAGGTGATTACCGTTTTTGCCGTATTCTACAGATGCGGTTTCACTGTCCTTAAAATGCTGCACTGCCGATTTGGGATTTCGCTTTGTGCATTGCACTCCTGCGTAGGGTTGGGTATCGAGAATCGAGTATCGATTGGAACCGAGACTAACTTTTCGTTTTTCCCGGAATCGTTTAAAAAAATGTTAAAATTTTGATTCCTAGTTACGATATTCACAGTCCGCCGAGCGGAAGAAGAAACCAATGAACAACATTGTGTTGAAATGAAGTGTTGGCATAACCACGCGAGTCGAACATGAGTACCTTACGTCGGCGATCCAAAGTGTGGCTTCACTTTTCTAAAAATAACGAAATCTCGGCAAAATGCAAAATTTGTGACAAAAGGAGTATTTTTAACAAAGGAGTATTTTTACAGAAGGAGTATTTCCTTCAGAAAGGATTATTTCCTTCTGAAAGGCCGTTGGTTAGCAAGGTTAGCTAAACGTTTTTGACCCTGCCTCTTAAAAGAATCGGAATCGAGAATCGTTAGGAACCGGAATCGAAACAAGGAATCGCAATCAGAATCAGAATCGTTCAAATTCAAACGATACCCAACCCTACTCCTGTGTCCACGAGGAAGCGTTTCGTGTCACCGCCATCCTGTCCTGTATTATGCAAAACGAGACATGCTGCTTCCAGTAATGCAAGTCATAAACAATAGGCTGTTTGATCGCAATCAGAAACCAAATCACCAATTTCCTTCGAATATGAACGTTTACTGTTGCAGGAGCATTGCAGCAGATATTCGAAACTGATGACGTCCACTTGCGATCTTGGATCGGCTTTGTATACCAGACTCATTTGTAAACACAAAACCTTTCCAGTAACTGCAACTGCGGGTCAGTTTCCTCCAAAACAATCCACCGGCCCGGCATTCGTTGAGAGGCCCCCTGTGATGTAATAGCTTGAGAATGTGGAGTTTAGCTGTGTTACTGAGGGAGGTTGGGAACATGCTGGGTTTCAGTTTTAAACCAGAGAGAGAGTGAATGAGTGAAGTGAGGGCAGGAAATGGAAGGGAAGGGGCGGGTAAGTGGATTTAGGAATGGAGAAAGTGAGGCGAAAGGCTGCAGTCCTTTTTGTTGTTCTGCTGCACTGAACCGGTGATTCCTGTAAATGTGTGTGTGTGTGTACACGCGCTTGTGCTCATTGTTTAACAGCGTCTAATTACTGGAGGTGACATTCTCTGTAGATTCACATGACAAGTAATTAAGCTGTATTATCGAGACTTAAATACAGCTTTTAGTGTTTTGGGTATAAATGAACGAGATGTTAAATATATTGAACACGTTGGTTGAACACGTGCCTACATAGCGGTAGTTTGCAAACGTTTTGCGGATCTTCAGTGTCTTAGAAAGGGTCCATTGACTGCCATAATCAATTTCAAAGCATCACTAAATAATTAGATTTTGCATGCTAGGCTAGACCATAGGCTTCATTCATAAGTAATAGATACTTAAATAAACAATTATCCGCTAACAGTTTACAATAAGGTCTCATTTGTTAGCATTAGTTAATCCATTAGCTAACATGAACTAACAACAAGGAATATATTTTCACAACTTTATTCATCTTTTTTCTATTATCCGACTATCAATTACCAGGCCAATGGACATATCCAAGCTATTATTGATATTATTAATAATAAAATCTGTAGAAGTATTGTTCATTGTTAGTTCATGTTAACGAATGAAAAACCTTAGTGTGACCTTATGTGTTACCAAATATCTCGTAAACATTTCTGTTAAAAGTTTTCTGGATTGATCACATATTCCAGAGGTAGTTAATGCAGTTTGTTTTTGCCTTTGGCTCAAGTTTATGACTTGATGTAAGTCTGTTTTGAGAAAAATATTGCCTCTTTCAGATCTACAAATCGTTCGCTGATATATCGCTTATGTTGTAGTATGTTTATTGTATGTCTGTTTAATTACTTTTTAGGCTGCTTTTAGGGCTGTCAAACGAATAATCGCATCCAAAATAAAAGTTTGTTTACATAATATATGTGGGTGCACTGTGTATAATTATTTTATATATATATAAATATACACACATGCTTGTATATATTTAAGAAATATTTTCATGTATATACTATATATAGATTTATATATAATTTATATTATATATAAATATTTTATATATAAATAATATTTTTTTCTTAAATATACATGTGTGTGTATTTATTTATACACACACACAAAATAATTATACACCGTGCAGTGCACCCACATATATTATGTAAACACAAACTTTTATTTTGGATGCGATTAATCGTTTGACAGCCCTAATTTATTTATTAGGGGCTGTTCAATTGATGCGCAATACTTGTTGGCTGTTGGCTCTGAAGACCGCAGAGATTATGTTGTGTGTGTTCTAATCCTTTGATTTTGACTACAGTATGTTTTCACTCGCCGGCTTAATTCTCAAGTGTTGCGACACTTATGTGGTGTGCTGTTCTTGCAGAAGTGGCTCTGTGGGTAGTGGCTCTAAACCATGAGGAGGAATGCTGCAGGATTGACTACCAGTTCCAGTTCCTCTGGGCATGACCCTGCCTCTGTACTTCATAGTTTTTCTCGGTTCTATGGTCATAACACAGATGTAATTTATTGTATTTGTTGATTTATTTCACTTAGCACGCATTCATTTGTGGAAAATACTGGAGCATAATGATCTAGTATCAATTTTATTCTGCACTGTAAGTTCACAGCATTTTTTCCCCTTTATTTTATGCAAACAGCTTTTATTAATGTCATAAAAGCATCTTTCCGCTAATTGGGTGGCTTCTGGTTTATTTTGTGAAATTACTTTATTCAGAATTTTGTGGTAGCACTCCAAGAATACACTTTCAGTTTCCAGAAAAGAGCCAATAGATGCTTTGAAATGTGTAATAATAGCACACAGAACATTCATTTGTAATATGTTTAAGATGATTATCTGGTAACGTGAAGTAGCAACGAGCAATATTTTTTACAGCATTTATTAATCTTGTTAATGTTACTTAAAATACAGTTCTTTGTTTTTAAATAGTTGCAGTGCAATAACTTTTTTTAACCTTTTACGTTTTCAAAATGTATTAGTAAATGTTGACACTAAATTAAACTAAGATGAATTAATAGTGTAGAAATTTAGTTTGTTGTTAATTCATGACAAATTAAACCTTATTGCGACTTTAGGTGATATCAGTCATCTCAGTTATATTGTGCTTTTAGTAATACAGTTAGTTCTTTTGCTTATTAGATAATTATATTAATTTTCCTACATTGTTTGAGGGTAAGAGTTTCCTGTAGCTGCGACCATTAAATGCGTCACTTTGGCTTTTCTCTCTATGGCTGTTTGCTTTAGCAGGTTGACTCACTCATTCAGTGGCATGTTATCTATAGTAAATCGAGACCTGTGCCTTCGTTGCAAATAGCACCTCTTCATTATTGTTCAAATTACGAATAATAATTACTATATTGACTGTTTGTCCACTTGAGCTTGAGTTCAGTAAATGCAGTCTGTTTGTGCAGGTCGAATTTCCTGTGATAAGAATTGAATGTTTCTGTTTTTCTTTGTGCGTAGCAAGAGCTGCCAACTCTCACGCATTTCATTCACACTCTCACATGTCACACCCCCGATTTCTCACACTGAAGTGTCAACCTGGTCGGTCAAATGCCTTGAAGATGAGTTTATCTATATCTAGTTGTTGAGCCACTAGTGATCGACTAGTTATGCAGCAAATTAGTTAAAATCTCCCGGAATCTAGAGCGAGCGTGCAAGACCGAGATTGCGCTCCAAACAGTGTAGCGCGCGCGCACGGCAGAGAGGGAAAGCCAGCGAGCACTTGTTACTTGGCTTGCCAACATAGATTATATTAACCTTAGGGCTGCACGGTTCAGATCAGATTTTATTTGTGACCACCAGACCACCATTTCTGCTTCTCGATTATTCAAGCATAAAAGTCTTTGATATTTGCAAAACATGAATCTCGACAATGTTTGCTGAATAAATGTGCTTGCACAAACTTTGTGCTGGAATACACTTTTTTTTTTTTGCTGTTTTAATATAAACCATTAACATGATTTAAATTTCCAAGTAATATTATGAATTTTACAGTTTGAGATGCTTCTTAAGGTTTTAAGAGTTTTCATAGTACTGAGCAACACGGTTGATATTTGAAATCAACCCAAACAAATTTCCTTTCATTGCTCCATCCTAATATCATTATTTTCTAGGGCTGGGTATTGACACAAATTTCACGATTCGATTTCAATTCACAAGCTTGCAATTCGATTCGATTTCGATTCAATATTGATTATTTTGGATATCAGTTACAATAAATGGCAAATTTTCTCAAATCTCTGGCAAAAATCAAATCTCTTAACTAATGCTGTAAACTATGGGAGTCTAGTTGTAGCCTACTAGGCTTCATTAGCCTAATGGTAATAATTAACTGTTTTGTAGCTATACAAACACTTAAATTACACTTATTTATTTTTATAATAAGAAGATTATATGAAATATAAACATTTCAATGGTGGCTGTCATAAAAACTTGCCAGATTTATTCAAATATGCATTAAATATTGAAGAACATTAAGATTCTAAAGCATATGTAATATGGTGTATATATTTAGCAAAATGCTCCTCTCTGGAGTTATTTTTTCTAGCTGACTAACGAGTTTATGTGAGTATTCAGCTGTTTAACTGACGTCTTTCCACGGTTGAAACACTGATTGAACGAATCAATGTGAAATGATACAGATTTCGATACTCTTATCTTTTAACACACTTTCAGATGCTCATTCATGTTTATTTCGCGCTGTAACTGGTAAATTATTAAGCCGGAAGAGAGATCAGCGCTGCTGCTTCTCTTGAGCTGTGCCAGAGCGATCTCACGCCACAGCGCCAAAACGTCATTTATGTTTTTGAATTTCTAAAGAAAATGGACGTAATTTGAAATTTGAGACTTTGTTTCATATCAATAGTAACAAAGGACAAAGATTATTGCGTTTTTTTGGATGCACGCAGCCGCGATACAATGTTCCATTCATTCAAATGAAACAGGATGACCAATCGATTCTTGAGATTTAAGAATCGATATCGGTTCGTAAAAATGAGAATCGATTAATATCGAGAAATCAATATTTATTACCCAGCCCTATTATTTTCTAATATTAACACAGGTCCTAAAGCACTTGTCTGATAATAACCCTTCTTTTTTCAGTGATATTCCTCTGACTTTTTCTCTTTTGTAATGTCTCTCAGCCATCTCTCTTTCTACAGTCTTTCTTCAAATCTCCCTCTTGCTCACTCTCTACTGCTGATTGGCTACAAATGTGTCGTGCTGCTAAGACCAGTCCAATTTCAGAAGTTTTTCTCAGAAATCACCTACTGCACCTTTAATGTACAAAACATGGTAAAATTAAGGGAAGTAGATAAGGTAAAGTAAACCCTCATTATGAGTTGTTTCCTTTATTTGTGTTTACATGAAAGTGAAATAATTCTAAAATGTCACACAAAAAAAAGGACTCTACTCTACTGCACAGCAGACTCTGCGCCCGAGATCGCTACAGTGCAGACTAGGGCTGCACGATGTATCATTTTAGCATCGATATCGCGATGTGCACATCCACGATAGTCACATCGCAAGGATGTGCGATGTCACTTATAGGGATCGTAGTTAATCCTTGATTCGTGATCAGTAGGCTATGTGCCAGCAGCTCTGTGGCCCGTAACGCTTGTGATTTCATGGATTAACTGCAAAGTTTAACCATCATAGTGTTAGAGTTTATCAATTTGCAAGTCCTGTCAGTTTAAACATCAAGTGCAAGAAGCTGGAACTTGAGCGCTGTTTTTTGTCTGCCTTACTAAAGCACATTTTTGTCCCGGCAAAGCTTGACCCGTGAATGATGTGGATGATGATGAGTCTGCGCTCGTTTAACTGAGAGAGTGAATATCCTGGTCATGCGTACACTCACCATGTAGTTTTTCACCAAGAATTCCCATGTTTAACAATTATTTTTAAAAGAAGCTGCAATAATGCAAGCTGATTGCTTTAGCAGAAGCAAATACCATTAACAACCTCGTAGCTCACAATAAATCTGTCTTTTAAAGGTTAAGAAGTTTTCATTTAAAATCAATGTCCTTATGGAGAAAATGTATGTTTTTACAGTTACTTAAGGAACCCAACTTTGCACTCTGTTGTATGTCCAATAATTACACTTACTTTAATGCACCCTTGTGTGTGTGTGTGCGCACAAATGCACAGACAAATATATTAGTCAATGCATGTACAAGCTCACACATGCCTGCATTTATACACACACACACACACACACACACACACAATGTTTGAGTGCAGGCTGTGTGGCTACTGCCTGGGTTGTGCCTCCATGCCAAACTCTGCCACGGTGCCAGTCTCCATAGCAACCCTTCTGCCAAGGACGTCAATCCACCGTCACATGAACCAGCCTGACCAGGAGGAGTGTCAGAAGGAGCAGGCAAACGAGGGAGCGAAAGAAATTAGAGGAAAGAGAGGGAGAGTGTTTAATTTTGTTCTTATTTGCATTGTTGGTTTTGCAGACTTTAAGGCATGTCAAGAACATGCCCATATCAGGGTGGAAAATAACTTGTTTCACGTTTAATGGTTGCAATTCAAGATTTACTTATTATTAGTCTTGTTTGCCAAATTTCGAAGGCAATGTTCACTATGGTACAACCATTAATAAACTTCTAGTAATGGCTTAATATAGAAACACTTTGGGCACAGCACAAACCTTCTTTTGCCATTAAAAAACTACTGTCAGGATTTACTAAAGACACACATTTAAAAAATGCGGACAGGTTTATTTTTGCGGCTGACGTTAATGCATGGGCGGAAACTACTTAAATGAATCATGCAAGGTGATTTACTAAGGTTTGTGCTTGTCAATTTTACTGGTATTTGCACCGTTATTTACTGCCCCCCAAAAAAGCTAAACCTGTGTTCAACTTCTTTAATTTTGCACGTCGTCAGTGGATCACGCTCAGAACTTTCCACTCCCTTCTGAGTTTTTATGGTTTTGCGCTCTCATGCTAATTTGCCCTGTTTAGTAAATCTGGCCCTTAATATAGAACCTTAAGTGTTCTGTCTGGCGCTTCATACATTTTCCAATGGGATTATTTTATGGATTTAGTTTTAATTAATTGAATTTGTTTTTTTATTTTGAATCTTTGAAATTGAATCAAGAACCCTAGGATTCTATTTAGAACCCCATTGAACCTGTTGCATCGCGGTGATGACTTTTCCCCTGGCAAACTCCCCTCACATTTCCTTCTTCAAATGTAAAAAGCTAGTTTTGTGAAGTAAGGCCTGTTTGATCCGCTTGTTCAGTCTCCAAAGAATGGTGAAACATTCAAACTAGTTAATGTCTTTAAGATTTTCTGGTTTATAGAATGTGAAAAGCTTTTTATTGGCACAGCTGTAAATGTGCAGGCGTTCTAGGTTAGGAACAGAAAAGAAAGGATTATCCAGCCTTGTGGTGTCCCGGCCCCATTTCGACGAGATTTAGAAGCGCCTTCACCCTCAGAAGGTGCATTGAAATAGAAGCATCTCTGTTTTCTTGATGCATTTGGAGAAGCATGCTAAAAGGGATCTTATGAGTCCACAAATAGGCATTGAAAACACATATATAATGCCATATTGCATAACACATCTAAATGGGTGAATCTTGTCATGACACAGAGCAACTGTGTTTCACCCCAAAAACCAAATGAAAGTAATTTAATTTTTTAGGGTTTGGATACTATATGACGTTTTTTTTTAATGACAGTAAAATACATACACTCCCAGTTCTCATTAATGTAATGCAAATGATCTCATTCTCATTACTGTAAGAAATAACTACAATCAATAAATTAACTTTTTGTCATTATGATTATTGTTATTTATTAATTTATCCATTATATTTTATTTTGATATGAAATAAAACACATTCCTCCCAGTTCTCATTACCGTAATGCAACTTATCTCATTCTCATTACTCGAATGTGGAAAAAAAACCTCCACATTAAATTATGAAGTATTTATGCATTGTAATATTTGTTGTACTGCCTTTAACGTCTGGTAATTTTATTCGAATAAAATATTGAATATTTTGACTAAACGACATCTTCTGAACCCGTTATGGTAATGAGAAATTGGGGTGAAAAAATGTGCCTTATAGGTATGAAAAATGTCACAATGCAAAATATTTTAATGGCTTATATATTCATTTAATTATTGTTTATTTAACTGCCTAAAGTAGTAGCAACTTAACTTGGCTACTCGCTCTAACGTTAACTTAAAATGTGTGCTATACTATTAAGCACATATCTATGTGTTTGTGCAGAGTGTTGAAGCTAATGTATTAGCCGGCGCGATCACTTGCGTTTTTTCCTGATAACAGCGAAACAACTTAAAATACTCCATAATTTTTGGTCATACAGATGAGAGTAATAAATCATTCACAACGTAGAGGGTCTACTTTTATTTGTGTAAACCCGCAATAGCAAAATGTTGTGCTTTTGTAAAGTGAATACGAAAAGAATATGCTCTTTCTGCCTAACTGAAGCGCCTCACAAAAATAAAACGAAACTAGGCTACTTGCGTCACAAACATGAAAAATATAGGCCTATCTATAGAAATGTCTACTTTTGAATGAACTAATTCAAATGGAAAACAAATACTCTGATTATGTAATGTAATCCGTATGAAAGGTGCATTTCTCTCTAAAGGCTCGTCCACTATACTGCGGAGATGATCAGCATCGTCAATTTCATCTTTGCAGCCGACACTGACTCAGAAAACACTAGTTTATTAAATAATTTCAATGTTTCCTTGCTATTTTTCCGACACATTTATAATCATTCGCAACTTTTGCCGGTGCTATGCAAGCTATGCATTCGCTTGAGCTCGGAATAGGCATGTTACGCCTATATTAAAGGTTTAGTATTCCTCCCCAGTATTTAAGTAATTCAATTAATATAAACGTGCGATTAGTCAACTAACGGCTTAAATTACTATTAGTCGACTAGAAAAATCTTTAGTCAGGGGTAGCCCTGGTATTTATGTATTGTAATGTTTGTTGTACTGCCTTTAACATCATCTGATTTCTGATTTCATTTTTTAAAAATATGATTAAAAAAACTTTTGGCCCTATTATGTTAATGAGAATTTTGGGCAAAGAAATGTGCTTGTTGAACAATCGTGATGAAGTCAAGATGGAAATAATTGGAAGAGTCAAATGAATTAATTATTATTATTGTTATTATGATTAAAGAAAATCTGAACTTGAAATTTACGCAAATCACACCGTTCATAAGTTAAAACAGTTATACTAAAGTCTTTTTGAGTGGCTTTGCCGCCTTATCCAGTTGTTTCAAATAGACCTTCAGCTACACCTCACAGAGAGTTTGTGCTGATTTTCAGTCTTCAAGATCTTCACATGCAGCAGTCATTCCCCTCCACAGTTTCCACGCAGACCCTGCTTTATTTATAGACATCTTTATTATTTGGTGGCATGACAGCACGCCATTGGAGCGTCTTTTTCCCCCTCCTCTTTAGCACCAAGGGTATCTGGCATTGTCAGAGCATTGTGTAAATTCACTACGAACGTTCAGCCTGTCTCCGCCCACCTCCTTCACATTACCATGGCAACAGCCTGTTGCATAACTCCTAACCACAAAGTCTCGCCTGTCCATCTCCGTGGAAACCATTCCTCTCTCCCTTTTTCTTGCTGTCTTGCTATGTCTCTCAATCTCTGCTTCTCTCTCTCTTTTATGGTCTTTCTTAACCGCTGCGTAATTTCTCCACTTTCTGCCTTTTAGAGTGTGGTGTGTACAGTGCCAGCCAGATGCTCGATCCGTGAACTTTACACTTGTCAAGATCGAAATCTGCAACTACAACAAAAAACAAAAAAAAACTCCAAGCATATTGAGCCATGGTGTGAAAAATGCCAGTTTAAATACAGCCGTTCCACAATAAATTGTGACCTGCTTGACCATGTTTCTGCTGTGCGAGAGAAAATGGTGCAGATGTTGCATTATCGGTGCACCTGACACAGATTTGGCATTAACAATGTGTCAGCAGTACTTAGAGTTAGGAGAAACCATTTGAATCAGGTCATGGTTACGATGAAGATGAGATTGAATCTTCAAATTCTTAGCATTCATGAAGCCCATGTGAGAAGAGTGACGCACGCAAAGCCATGTCTAGCTAAAGGTTAGGGGTGATTGACTGGAAAATCAATTATTTATTTATTTGAACTATTACTAACTTTAAATAGCTGTAATAATTGTTCTTTTATATGGTCTAATTTAAAAAAATGATGCAAGGTGTTTTTTTTTTTAATAATAAAAATCCATCATTAATATTATCATCATTATTCTTTTTGAAAACTTTAGTTGGGTAACTTAAGTCACATTAAAACTGTCTTGTAAATGTTTGTTTTTTTAACATTTGTGTTTTTTTTTGTGCATCTTGTCAAATGCTAACAATGTTAACTATTCATTAAATATATTATTATTACTATTCTTTTTGAAAATATTATATATTATGTCTTCTTACTTCTTAAATGCTCAAAATATGAAAATGTGTCATTAGAATAATTTTACGTTTTTAAAACATGATAAATCTAAAGTCTGTATCTGAATGTTTGTTTGATTTATCTATTACATTTTTTTAATTGTAAATTTTAGATTTTTAATTTTATACATAATATTAAGGTCATAACTGTCTTGGAAGCTTTTGTACTATTATTATTTGTACTACTAATATTTGTACTTTAAAAAAAATGATGATATGATAAATCACAACAGATCACAACAAAATCACAAGCCATTTTTTGAAATATGTATTTCGTGAATCTTTTTTTTGTTTGTTTTACACACGTTTTGATCATTCTTCAATCCTTCAAACATAACTTCCACCACGACCCTTTGTCCACATTTACAGTACATTGTGTAACTGTTTTAAAGAAACTTTTCTAAAAGTGTGCAGAAGCAGAAGTGCCCACAATTGAAAAGTCATCTATGTTCACATTGTCTTTTCCACTGTATTACACCTCTTATATAGTGTACTTGACACTTGGTGTTATATTTTTTGTGCAGTAGTCTTTTATTCTCTGATGAATGAGCTATTATGTTTTGTAACTAAAGCCGGATTCACACTGTACTATATTGGCCATGATTTGCCTGTCTGAGACAAATGTTGAAATATTCCCCGGATCCTAGGTCAAAATCTGAAGTCAAATTTAAATTTGACCTTAGATGAAATTGTGCCAGTGTCAGAAGTTTTGACCCATTGTCTTGCATTGTGGCTTCACTTCTCCCTAAGAAAACCGTCAAATACTAAACCAGAACCTGATGATGCAATAAGCGAGACAACGACAAACTTGCTCCACTTTGCTTATTTTTTTCTTTTCAAGACACAATTTAAAATTAGTGCTAGAGATCGTTTTTGTTTGCAAGCCACCATTTCTATGGCGTATGTAAATGCAGCTCACATCACTGAAATCGTCAAGGATTATCTGACAACAAACGCATACAGTCCGACTGTGATCCTACAGTGTGACATGGCTTACAGCGGGGATCATGTTCGTACAGTCTGACAAGCAACAGTCGTTTAGGACTATTATTAGTTGTACAGTGTGAACCCAGTTTAAGAAAAAAGATGCTTGATCTGAAGATGTCTCCACTTTTGCTTCTTTTCAGCTCAGCGTATGATCGTGACAATAAAGTGCGTGTGGCGATAAAGAAGATCAGTCCGTTTGAGCACCAGACGTACTGTCAGCGCACACTCCGTGAGATTAAGATCCTGCTCCGCTTCAAGCACGAGAACATCATCAGCATCAATGACATCATCCGCACACCCACCATCGACCAGATGAAAGACGTGTATCCTTTTTATTTTAACCTGGAAATAAACAACGTTTTAGGATTTTGAAAACGCTTTGCACTGCAGCACGAGCAAAAAAAGAGCAGCTGAGTGTACACTAATTTACTTTACAATAATTAGTTAACATTAGTAAAAATGAACTACACTTCTACAGCATTAATTATTCTTTAATGTAAATTTCAACATTATTAAAATCAAATGTTTTAGTTGTTAACAGTAGTTACATGAACAAACAATGAACAGATATATTTTTATTTACTAAAGTTAACAAAGATTAGCAAACACAGTAACTAATGTATGCTAATGCTTTGTCCATGTTAGATAATACATTAACAAATGAGACCTTATTCTTACTTGAAGGGGTGTGCATAAGACTAACATGACACCTTCATAATCATGCCATGACATATGTAATGAATATGAAGGAAGTTTTATGCATGTTTATGACAACTGTCATTAAGTGTCGCTCAGTTATGACATTTTTAATGCAAATATGACATTGTTTGAGATGACACCTTGACATAAACCAATGTCTTTGTCATGACAAATTGACATTACTAAGACAACACAACCTGTCATAAACATGATTAATTATCAAACTTAAGAAACCACCTAGCTTTATTGGTTAACGTTACATTAAACTGTCAAGTGGTTGGTTTTGACATTGGCTGTCATGAACCCATTATAACTTTTTAATGACAAATTAAATTAGTACCACTGTAGTTGAGGTCACAAAAAATATTCATGACACAGTTATAAAGGCCTCATGACAGCCAATGTCAAAGCCAACCACATGACAGTTTAACTTCATTTTATTTCAAGTTGTCCTGACAAAGACACTGACAGGTTATGATGTTATGGTTTATGTGAGGATTTTATAACAAAGACATCTTAAACAATGTACTTGCATTCAAAATGTCATTATTGAGTGAAATACATTTAATGACATTTCCCATAAACATGCATAAATCTTACTTCATTTTCAAGACATATGTCATATCATGGTTATAAAGGTGCCATGTCAGTCTTATGCACACCCCTTCAAGTAAAGTGTTACCCATTTTTTTTAGTTCAGCTTTTTGAATATGAATGTTCAGGCTGAAAATACGGGCAGTGTGTTCCAGCTGTGTAGGCTGAGACGATGCAAAAATCTCTAGTAAAGAGTTAATTTAAGGCCCGAAATCAATAGTCGGTAGGCGTGTGTATAGTGAGAGTAGTTTTGTATGATCTAATCGCTGGGGTGTTCTTGTGTGATTCACTTCAGGCCAGAACTTCTGTTGAAGGGAGTACAAACACAATTTTCTTTCTTGTGCTTCTATATCCTGGTGAAAGGCGTGTGCTTTTTGTTGTTGTGTTTTTAAATATCCAGGAGCTTTTAGTTAGTCAAAGCCTGAAATAAACAAAGATTTATTACTTCCCATTGTTAGTAGGCATGGGATTTGTGAGCGGTTTAATTGAAATCTGATTCTGTTCTGTAAGACTATTCCAGTTCTGTAGTGATTGAGGAATAAATCGTGTATTTATATATAAAAAAGGTCAAATTTTAGGATTTACTGGCATATTTACACTAGAGTTATACGAAAATAATATAGTAATATAGTAAAATATTATTACAATTTGAGTGTTTTATATTTTAACATAAGGATAATATATTTTACGAATATTAATATACTGTATTTTAAAATAAAATATGTTAATGTGATCAAAGTTTTTCAGCATCATTACTCCAGGCTTCACTGTCACATGATCCTTCAGAAATCATTCTAATATGCTGATTGGCTGCTCAAAAAAATTTCTTAATATTATCAATGTTGGAATCAGTTGTGCTACTTAAACAAAAGAACAGCATTTATTTGAAATAGAAATCTTTTTGTAACATTAAATGCCTTTACTGTCACTTTTCATCAATTTAACGCATCATTAAATCTGTTTTAGAAAGAAAAAAAATGACTGACCCCAAACTTTTGAGCAGTGGTGTAGATATCTAAAAGCTTATAGACATTAAATAAAAACCCCAAAAACCCTTTTGAAAAACATTTAGATAGATGGGACTTAATCTGTAGAAGTTGCGTATGGTGAAAGTAAGAACATTTTCAGATTTAAAGTTCAGAAGATTCTCACATTAAATGTAATGTTACTTCAACTGGCTACCCATACTGAGATCACATACTTAGACTGTCTAAAAAGCTTTTATCAGTTCTTATGCAACCTTTTCTGAACCCCAAGCTTTGTGTTTGACCTTGATATTGACAAACCATAGCTACATTGTACAGGATCTGATGGAGACAGACTTATACAAGCTGTTGAAGACGCAGCACTTGAGCAATGACCACATCTGTTACTTCCTGTACCAGATCTTGCGCGGCCTGAAGTACATCCACTCGGCAAACGTTCTCCACCGAGACCTGAAGCCATCTAACCTTTTGCTCAACACTACTTGTGACCTCAAGGTGAAGCACAATGCGGTTCTAAGCCATCATGCCATTTTAAACACATTTAAAGGTTGTGTGCCATTTCTGCGCCACCAAATGGAATTGAACACGTTCTCAGAATGCCTGTTGTTTGTATAAAAAGCACATAATTCCTATTTCACTAAAATTATTTTCTGTAAATGTTAAATATGACGCTATTCCATTTAAAAAAACAGCTTGTCCATACAACATTTAAAAATGTAAATGCATACATTTTTTTATATGTAAAAAAAAGTTAATCATTTTAGACTTTTCTGCAGTTTCAGACATAGCTGTATAGTATGAGAAAGTAATTTAACAAAGGAAAAATAACACCCTTAAACAGGGCTTGACATTAACTTTTTTGCCTACACACCACTGTGTCTTGTGGATTACAAAGTTACTAGCCACTCAGCATTTTCACTGGCCACTATTTTGACATTATACCATGAGGAAAAACTGCCATATAGATATTTTTAACATTATCTAATAATTTTTGTTACACGTGCGTTTTCTTTCTCAACTGTTTCATTCACTTAAACATAACTGACTGTTTACGTGAATACTCGCCAATCCCAGCTTTTTGACATTGTTTTGTGTGTATTTGACAGTTTAATCGCAATAAGCAGTGAAAACGAATTCAATTTAGTACCGAGACGCGGCTTTATGTGCTGCATTGTGTGTGTGAGCACAAAATCTGCGGGATTGAGTAAAATTATGTGCGATCTCATGCCGAAATTCAAGCCCTGTAACAGCAACAATATTCATCCAAAACAAGTTAAATGAGTGGGAGACGGGTTTGTGTCAACTCGCTGTCAGAGAGAATCATGAGAGAGCAAGAAAACTGCGGAAAATGAGTAATAAGTGTTTTTCAGTATCGAGAAATCTATATTTTGAAAAATACTACGTTAGTTGCATTTACTTTATTTCAGATGCCTTTTAAAAGACAACAATTGAAAAATGTATATTTTATAAATCAAATTGAACTAGCTAGTAGGAGTGACTGAGTTACTGCTGAAATCCACCCGCATTTGGCATCAGCCCTGCCTTTATTGAATTAAATTCACAGCAGGCTCAGCTTGGATATTCACATATGTCTGTAACCTCTTTGTTATTGCTCATATGATCTTAGATCTGTGATTTTGGGCTCGCCCGGGTGGCCGATCCAGACCATGACCACACCGGCTTCCTGACGGAGTACGTAGCTACACGCTGGTACCGCGCACCAGAGATTATGCTCAATTCTAAGGTGAGGTGTTGCCTCAAGCGTTTGTTTGGTTGCTCTGTGCGACCGTCAGTCAGCAGTTTGGTGTTCAGCCATTACATTTGTAAGAAATTAATTCAGGTCTGGCAATGTCTGAGTATTACTGACGTGTTTATATTCTCTCTCCTGAAGTATTACTTAAAGGGATAGTTCACTTTAAAATTAATTTTTGATATGTTTTAGCTTACCTCAAGGCCATTGTTTCCGCAGTATTTTCAATTTTGATATTTTTAGCTCAAACCGTTCTTGTCTGTCAGTCATATAATGGAGGTCTATGGTCACCACCTCAAAGAGCATGCACAGAGAAGTCCAAATTACTAGTGACTGTGATTACAAGAGGTAAAAACGATATAAATACTGTTCGTTTTCTCACACAAACCGCTCGTTTAGTGTCTTAGGCCATCAATGTGTACTTACATTTACGAGTCATTAAATCATGTTTAACTTGGACTTCTCTGTGCATGCTCTTTGAGGTGGTGACCATAGACCTCCATTATATGACTAACAAACAAGAACGGTTTGATGTAAAAATATCAAAATTGAAAATACTTTGGAAACAGACACCTACATCTTGGATGCCCTTGAGGTAAGCTAAAACATATCAAAAATTAATTTAAAAGTGAACTATCCCTTTAATGTACAAATCCTTAGTTAGAGGACATGTATACTATTATAAATTTTAAGTTGCCGTTTATCTTTATATTTTTTAGATATCATTTAGGTTTAATTTTTTTTTTAATTTTTGTTGTGTGCTTTTTTTGTCATTTTAATTAGTTTTTATATTTCCAACTTATTTGTAATTTTTAATGTTTTCCAGTGAGTCATTTTAGTATTTGAACTTAAACGTATTACAGTTACTTGCCAAAACAACATTTCTAAGTTTTGTTGTAATCTAATATTTATATTTAGTTTTATTTCATCTTTATTTTAATTGCTAACACTTTACAATAAGGTTTCATTTGTTAATATTAGATAACTACATTAGTTAACATGAACTAACAATGAACACTAATAATTCTACAGCATAGCTCTACACAATCTTAGCATTACTAATACACTTTAAAGATAAAAAGTTGCATCTGTTAATATTATTAGTTAATGCACTAAGACCTAACATGAATACTGTGAAAATATTATTTGTTCATTGTTAGTAAATGCATTTACTAATGTTAACATATGAGGCCGTATTGTAAAGTGTTAAAACAAGATGTTTTACATAGATTTTTTTTTTTTTTTTAGTTACTGATTAAAACCCTGAATTAGAACAATGTTTTTTTTTTCTTATAAGAATAGTTCACACAAAAAATAAATTAATGATTTTAAATATGGTGCAATATTCATGTACCATGAGACTTCCTAGATTGCCATATCATATTACTATATGTACCCCCAAAAATGCATTATAAACACTTTTGTCTCTCTCTCAGGGTTACACTAAGTCCATTGATATATGGTCGGTTGGTTGTATTCTGGCTGAGATGCTTTCGAATAGACCCATCTTCCCTGGGAAACACTATCTGGACCAGCTTAACCACATCTTAGGTAAACATCCCGGTGGACTTTATATATTTCCCTGCATGCAGCGTTTGACGTCACAGCTCAGAATAGCCACTAGTAAAGGGGTTGGGTGTATGATGTCATTTTCCTGCAAGTATACTATAGTGGCTTTAGTCACATGACATTTATTGCTGTTTGGAACACAAAAAGCTGTAGATTTCAAGTCATGCGCTTCCAAAACTGCATTGAGATGAATAGGAACTCTAACCGATAGGTTTCCTGGGTATCTAGCATTTATAAACCTGTTGCCAACAAAGGCGATGCTTTAAGGCCTCCCTGTGGAAGAAATTAAGACTAAAAATAAATTATAATAATTCAATTTTTCTTATTTTTTTTATTTAATAAAGTTAAATGAGTCATATTGGTGCATTTTTAGCCAAATTGTGCAGCCCTACAGACAAGCACAGCAAACCTGGAGCTAATTAAAAAATAAAGCATTTTAAACCATAATCACAATTTGTATCTAAAAAAATTGCAATTAGATTTTCCACCAAATCATGCAGCTCTAATTGCAAACTTTTCATGTGTATTGCTGAGGTTCAGCTGAGTACTTAAATCACATGGGACATATACTCTACATTTTGTAAATCGAAATCAAGCTCCTCTTCTAAATATACTTCTTCTAAATATACTTTATTTTTTTTTATATTTATACTTTTTTTTTATGTTATCTGAAATGGAAATCATGCTCACTCTGAATAATTGATACACATTGAGCGCTTTTCAAAAGCTCAGCATAGGCCATTCATCTCTGAGTTGAAACATGATGCATTGTGGTCAGTTTTGCACCGTAAGACTGAGATAAGCATTTGATGGTTATCTCCAAGAAGGCTTAATCATCATTTCCCTTGCAAGACGAAGCGCATCAATGTCAGTCGCTTCCCTTCTCTTTATTTTTCCTTTCTCCGTCTGTTGCATGAGTTCAAAAACTCAGTGTTTCCTGTCAGAGATGCTGTTGATTTTGACCCTGCAACGAGCTGATAACGTTGTGCATGCTGCTACGTGTGTTTTCCCATAGTGATGGCTCCTGAAGAGACAATCTGTGTTAGTAACACTTTCTCCCATTAACATGTGTGTCTTTGAACCGTCTGGCCTGTGTGAGCAGATGTTTCCCTGTTGATAACGCTACTTATTTCCTCATTTAGATCGCAAGTGCACATTAGCTTGTCGCACTGGGTTATTGTACCGTCTTTCATTCTCTGAACACTTATTTTTCTTGCATATATTCAAATCGGAGTCCACAGCAACCAAAAATAAGTGTCATCTTGTAGTTGGGTTATTAAATGTAGCAACTGTTGTTTAGTCATTTCAAGTGAAATACTATAGGCTGATTTTCTTACTATACTTAGATTTCCACATGCAAATGACCTCCTTTATGATTGGCTAACCTCCATGTTGTAGTGTCACATTGTCATCAATCACTGCTACTGAATAGTTATGTAAACATGAGCAGTTCTATGTTAATGAGCTCATGGTGCTGCAGAATGAACCGTTTTTGTAGCTTAGTTTTCATAAATGGTCTGAGTGACTGGACTCAGGAAGCGGTTTTGTGAATGTTTGCTTTTTTAAATAGTACACTAAAAAGATAAAGGAATTAATACTTTTATAGCATTAAATTGATCATATATTTTTATGTCAAATAAATGTTGTTCTTTTGAACGTTTGAAAAAAGTATATTACGTTTTCCACAAAAACATTAGGCAGCACAACTGTTTTCAACATTGATAATAATCGAAAATGTTTCCTGAGCAGCAAATCAGCATATTAGAGTGATTTCTGAAGGGTCATGTGACACTGAATACTGGAGTAATGATGCTGAAAATTCAGCTTTTGATCATAGGAATAAATTACATTTTAAAATATATGAAGATAGAAAGTATTTTATTTTAAATTGTAATAATATTTCACAATATTATTATTTTTACTGTATTTTAGAACAAATAAATACTGCCTTGGCGAGGAAAAGACACATTAGAGTATATCAAATTCATATTTCAAAAGACAAAGGATAATCTTTTAAGAGTGATGTTGTGAAAGTTGCAGTTGTTTTAGCTAATGATGCAACAAAACTAAGCACATCTGAAAGAAAGAAGGAGTGCTTCCCCTTTTCTCTTTTGCTTTTATTTCCTTGAGCTCCTTGTTTATATTTTCATAATTTCTATACTCATTTTTGCTCTATCCTCTTGATTACTTATGCCCTTTCCCCCCTCTTTAGTCTAATTGGTTTTGTCTTTTCTTTGTCCTGTAGGTATTTTGGGCTCCCCTACTCAGGAGGACCTCAACTGCATCATCAACATTAAGGCGAGGAATTACTTGCTGTCACTTCCTGTACGCTGCAAAGTGCCCTGGAACCGCCTGTTTCCTAACGCAGATCCTAAAGGTCAGAGTTCAACTCCACACACATTGATTAAAGGAAACTAGTCCTCATGTTTTGGAGGCAAATCCACCTTAAATGCCAGCATGCATACTCCCAATTGACTTGCAAGCATTTGAATTTCTGGTTATAACAATTAAAAGCTTAGCAGAAGTGTGCTTAGTAACATTTATTCAAATTAATTTGTTTTTAACGAACTGTGATATTTGGGTTTGATTGCTGTGTAAATATTTGGCTCTGTTTTCTTGTAGCGTTGGACCTGTTGGATAAGATGTTGACCTTTAACCCTCATAAGAGGATTGAGGTAGAGGAGGCACTTGCTCACCCGTACCTGGAACAGTACTATGACCCCTCAGATGAGGTCAGTTCACCACTACTTTCCTTTCTTAATTCCAGCAGGATAGTAGCAATTGTTTAATCTTTCTAAAAAGTATTTAGGAAAAAAAGGATACGCACAAGCTTGTCGAGTGTACCACTTTTTCACAGACATCAGTGGGAAGTTTGTAGTTCAGTCGGATGTCAATGGCAAAGAAAGTAAAACGAGGAGGCATGTATTATTAACTTTAACTGACGGTAGAGAGAAAGAAAGAGAGAGAGAGCACTTCCGTTGCAGGCTCTTGATTCCTGATCGTTCACTCAAGCACACTTGTGTCATTTGGATTGAATTTGAAACTAAATCGTATATGTATGTAAAACATAACCGTTAAGTGATTTATGAATAACCAGTGGTTCCCTACATCATTACAGAACATTTACAGGTGTTTTTTGTATCATTTCCATGTTCTGTTGTATTTATTTGTGCTATTTGTAATTTGATTATTTGTTCTAATTTTATTACTGACTGCTTCCTTTAATAATGTTTTACCTTTACATTAATTAGGCTAGTAGTTTTTTGCTGTGGTATCAAAATTGGAATAGAGAATTGTGATATTTCACTAGTATCTAAACATTTGAACTGCTGGGCCAATCCTCTGCACTGAGCCCTGCTGGAGAAGTGCTAAATATGGGCTGTGCAATTTTAATGAAAGATCAAATATGATAGAGCAATAAAAGGAACAGTGAAAGTAATAAGCTCATACAATACATGTTAGCAGGCTTCAATTATAATGCATGAAAATAACTAAAGGAAATATGTAATTGCTAAACAAACTAATATGATTGCAAAACCAAATAATTGGTTTCTATTACCAATGTATTTAAAAATGACAAATGCAGTGAAAATACAGGTATTGGCAAGTGGTCTAACTTAAGTACATATCAATATTAGTTAATAGTTAAAAAATAAATATATAAATATTACAAATGAAACGATCTGTTAATGGATTTAAAAGACTTTGGGATAGATTTGGGATATTTTTTTCTTATAGGTCTTTATTATTTTATTTTCTTATGTCTTTTAACATTTATTGATGATAACAAACCTTATTCGAATATAGGCAAAATAGTGCAGTGTAATATAATGGTAGGCCGCACTTTTTTTTGTTATTCTTAATTCAAAATAAAATATAAATTTAGGTTACACTGTCTTTTAAAGTGACGTAGTTACACTGTACTTACTCGAATAAGTAATATTAATCAACTACCTGTACTTACTATAGAGTTACGGTTAGTTACTTGTTGTAATCATGCATAATTTACTGTTTCTACTATAGAAAGTACATGTAGTAACATTTAACTATGTCACCTTAAAATAAAGTGTTACATTCATTTATTATTAATATCAAATTCTGATAATCCCAGGTTGTCATGGTCACACAGGTTTGTTTATGCATTAAACTCGTCAACATATGATCTTGAGGCCGTGACTTCACATCACATAAGGGTGCCGTTATCTTGACAAAATGATCTCGTGGCTACGAGTTATTACGACCTTCTCACCAATTAACAAATCGTGGCCTTGGCATATTATGGGTTAATAGATCGTGGCCACGAACCAAACATGTCCCCTACTGGTCACAGTTGTTTTGGGATTCTGGGTGACTGACTTTAATTAAGTAAAGTATAAATATAAAAACGTATATTCTGCTGTCCTTTGCTTTTAAGAACACTAGTTTCATCATGTTCTCCGCTTGTTCATATCTTAGAGTTTATGGTGATCAAAGGTTAGTGCACTTTATTAGCCACATGACCACAATAACCTTTGACTATCTGTAGTGTCTGTTAAGAGGTGATTGGTGGTTTAAGCATGAATGCAAGATTACTGATGCTACCTTGTCATGTGTGATCAGTACATTTCCTGTATTTGTGCTTTTTTCACAACAGCAGTTTTGTTGATGCTTATTTTGTCTATAACATTAAAACATTACGAATTACATTATTGCATGGAATTATTAAGCACCCGTCCTATTGCAGAAATAGCTGCACTGAACATTATACTTGATGAATATCATTTGCTATTTGTGTATCGGACTTTATCTAACAATACTGAAAAACAGCTTTAGCGAATAATATTGTTGTGCAGGTTTAAGCAAAAGAGTTGTGTTTAAAGCATTTTATCCCATGATCCCATGCTTTATTTCTTCTTCACAGCCTGTTGCTGAGGCTCCGTTTACGTTTGAAATGGAGCTGGATGACTTGCCCAAAGAGACCCTGAAAGACCTGATCTTTCAAGAAACTGCACGCTTTCAACTAGCCTTCAGACCATAGCCTAGCGCTCAGGTAAACTGAATATTTGCTGAAGCCAAATGCTTGTGTCACTTTGAACTTATTTTTTGATATGTTTTAGCTTACCTCAAGGGCATCCAAGGTGTAGGTGCCTTTGTTTCCGCAGTATTTTCAATTTTGATATTTTTAGGTCAAACCGTTCTTGTCTGTCAGTCATATAATGGAGGTCTATGGTCACCACCTCAAAGAGCATGCACAGAGAAGTCCAAATTAAACATCATTTAATGACTCGTAAATGTAAGTACACATTGATGCGAGTGGTTTGTATGAGAAAACGAACAGTATTTGTTGTTTTTACCTATTGTAACCATAGCCACGCGCTTTCCGGCGCTTGCGCAGACCGAAACGCCCGTGACCTCAGATCACTTGGACGTGGCTGTGGTTACAAGTGGTAAAAACGATATAAATACTGTTCGTTTTCTCACACAAACCGCTCAATTTGTGTCTTAGGCCATCAATGTGTACTTGCATTTACGAGTCATTAAATTATGTTTAATTTGGACTTCTCTGTGCATGCTCTTTGAGGTGGTGACCATAGACCTCCATTATATGACTGACAGACAAGAACGGTTTGACCTAAAAATATCAAAATTGAAAATACTGCGGAATCAAAGACACCTACATCTTGGATGCCCTTGAGGTAAGCTAAAACATATCAAAAATTAATTTCAAAGTGAACTATGCCTTTAAATGGACAAAAGAATCGATCACATAGTGAAAGAAAGAAAGATGAGTGTATTTTCCATACCTGGAAAATAACCATGAACAAGTGCAAAGGATCCAATAATTTAATTCAATTCCAATAACCAGAGGAATTTTCATTCTGTCTATTTCTAAAGACTTAAATGATACACATGTAAGATTTTTAGTTTTTGTTCAACACTTGCAAATTCATTTCAATGCTATGCATGTATCACGCCGATAGGACTAAATATCTTTGCACTGTAATTTAAGAAGTGTACACTACTGTTCAAATGTTTAGTCTGACTCTTTGAAAAGTCTCTTATGCTCACTAAGGTTGCATTTATTTGATCCAGAAGTAATATTCTAAAATATTATTACAACTATATTTTAAAATGTAGTTTATTCCTATGATGCAAAGATGAATGTTCAACTCCAGAAATCATTCTAATATGCTGATTTGATGATCAAGAAACATTTCAGTTGCGCTGCTTAATATTGTTGTGGAAACCATAATACAAGATTATTAAATGAATAGAAAATAGAGAATGTTTATTTGAAATAAAAATAATTTGGAACAATGTAAAATTTGCCACTTTTTGATCAATTAAATGCATCCTTGCCGAGTAAAAACATAAATTTCTTTTAAAAAAACAAAACAAATCTTACTGACATTAAACTGTTAAACACATTTATAATGTGATTAAAATAAATAAATAAATGTGTGTGTCAGTAGACGTGTAGTGTTTCCGGATGACTGTTCCTTTTACACTTCCTGGATTACAAAACAGTGAATATTATTAATATGATTACTTGCATACTTACCCCAAACGTTTGAATACTAGAGTACCGGCTCATGTGTTTTATTTACTCTGAAAAGCCTTTTTGGCACTTTGCAAACATCAGTTTTGGACCCCAGATGGAATTTGGTGAACGCTTCACAGTGTCTTTGTTACACGTTACATGTAGAAATAACTATAAATTAGGCATAATAACGTTTGGTGCAACTAAACCAAACCCCAACCCTTTAGTGAGTACATGCTGTAAATTAATATTACTCGGTTGGAACTTAAATATATAATTACGCTGTAATGAGGACAAAGTATCCCATAACTAAAGTCGTCCATAACTAAACCTTTTTTTCCTGTCTGTAGGTGTTGGTCTGGATTCGATCATGCTGATGCTTCTGTCTCCACACCACTGTGTGCTGTGGTCCTCTTTTGGTCATCATCATCATCGTTATCTCCTCCTTTTCCTAAACCCGAAACCTACAGGCAGCCTTCAAAGTTCATCTGACCCCGTTTGAAAACATGGACTCCTGCGCCCTCCTGCTTTCTTCAAATCTCATTACAATGGAATAAATGTGTAGAGCTTCTCTCACACTCTTCCTCTGCATCTCATCCTTCTCTCTTCTTGCTTATCTGTGTGAAAGTGTGCCTGCGTGTGCTTATGGACCCATCTCGATTAACCCTTTTTCTCTCGGTCCTCTGATGCATAAAAAGAAACGTCTACGATCGTGTAGTGTCGTGTTAATATTTCCAACAAGCTGCTTTTCTAAGGTGTCTGTAAGCCATTTTGAAGTCCCACAGAGGTCAAACCGGGAGAGAACGAGGGCTCAGATCTCCTCTATTATTATATATATGCAGTGTACAAGCATTTATCCACATTGTGCATCGCCAGTCTCCTCAAAGTGCACAGAGCTCTAAATTTGCCAAGGTGTCTTTTTAGGGCTTTAATATATTTTCATAAATGCAAAAACATGTATTTACTAATAACCCCTTAAAATTGCTTAAATCTTAAAAACTCATTGTTTTGTGTTACAATCAGTTATGGAATATATAAATATATAGAGATTGTTCATATGATTCTCAATCATAAACTCTTAATCACCTTTAGAAAAGAGACTAATCTGTTCAATTTGCTCAAGAGCCAAAGAAAAAGGCCGCTTTGAAGATGTCACGACATCACTTGTGTCCAAAAGTTGACCACATTACCTGCGACAACAACAAAAAAGTGCTATGCAGGTGAATGTATTTCCCAAAATCCAGGTGTTTTTGAATCTAAAGATGCACGTAGGTCCATTTAGGAACTGGACTTTAATAGCTAGGCTTAGAGGAACTTCTGCCAAGGGACAAAGAACAATCTCGTGTTTTTTCAGTCATAACTGGTAAATTTCCAATCGATGTCTCTCTATTATAAACGTACAGTGCCTGCTCTGCTCATCTGCATTCATTCATTCTTTCTTTTTGTAAATATCTTTGTCTTTTTGCTTTCCCTGTCCACCCCCCCCAGCCGCCTTGTATTAATAAGACTGTGCCCTTGCATGACTGTTAAAAAGCTTTCTATACAAAGAAAATGGAAGTGCCACACTGCTGGGGATTCCGCTATTGGACTCTCAGGTTTTTGTTATAACCTTTTGTGGTCTCATATTTCCAATATAGAGTATAATGAGTTAAAATCCAGGTTCCTTTCAGTGTTTGAAAAAAAAAAAAAATCGAGATTAGCTTTTTAGATGAACTAAATCAGCCAGCTCAACCAGGACGTCAGGTTTAATTCCATGTGGAAATTAGGGGACTCTAGCCATGAAAATGCACCTTGTATTAATCCATTTCAAGCATAAGATATTTTCTGCTGGTCTGCTAGACCCAGATAAATGAAAGAGAATGTTTACCTGGAACTGTATGTGCTATAATGCAAACTTATGTGCATTTAGTGCACGAGATAGCACTTGAGCGATTGTGAAAGTGGAGCCCTCTTGATGTCTTGTATACTAAGTTATTAATACTGATGTGCGCACATGTGCATGGCTTTTGCGAAGCGTTTCTTTCCCACACTTGCTTTCTATTTGGTTTACTAACTCCACGGTACTTTCGCCTATTATATCTGGGAAGGAGCCACCTAGTGATGGTATCAGATGTTTGTTGATCAAGGAGAGAATGGGCTATAATCTTAAATGGTTACATAATTATTATTATTTTTTTTTTGCAAAACTCTGTAAGATAGCTTCTGCCGAATCAGTGTGCAGCCTGTCTGTTTCTGTGTGCCTTTATGAATCACGAATACATTTATCGTGCAGCTTTGTTTTGTTGGGGATCAGTTGTGACTTTTTTGCGGTATATTCTTGAACTTCTATATATACATTTATACATAAATATATATTAAAAAACCTGTGAAAAAAACAATCAAAAAAACTCAATTCTCTGTGTAATTTTAAGTCCTATTTGTCACACCTTTTGTGATTTTTGTGATTGGTTTGTTTGTCTATTTTTGCCCTACTTTGTTTGATCCTGTTGCATTTTGCCTTCAGTTCTTGAAAGTTTTGTGCCGAACTGTTTTTATTGTAAAAAATGATTGTCTAGTGATTTATTATTAATCTTGTATAAAAAATGTGTCTGTATTAATCTCATTTTTGTTAGCAATGGCCGACTGACTCTTGTTGTTGAATTTCACTTACAAGCTTCGAAACTCCCAGGATTCGGACCCTCGGATGAGTTTTAGAAGGTGTCAGTGAAGTCACTTGGGAAACTTGTGATTATACAAACATTTCAAAAATATATTAAACACTTTTGATTCTATTGAAAAAGGTGGCATTATGTCTCAGAGGCTTGTTTTTACTGCTAAAAGAAATAAGACAGCCAAGGTCCGTTACCGAGTGATCTCTGCATCTGCCAAGTCATGTAACCTAAAAACAGCAGAATAAAACCAATTGTAATATTTTGGCCTCATGTCTCCTTGATATTTCTGCTATAGAGTTTCATGTGTTGGACTGTGTATAGGCTAATCTTCAAGTCTAATAAAAATGCGTTGAACATATCAGATACATCAGAATCGTGTTGTCACACTATGGGGTAAGTTGTCACAATGGGAACCTGCAATCAGCATTGACTTGAAAGTAATCTTATATTCTGTAGAAAACAGAAATGCTATTAATTTAAAAAATAATTCAGATTTGTTTTGGCTTTCGTACAATGTCAAATAAAAGCAACTAATTTCAGAAACAATGCATCTATATAATATTTTTCTCACACATTTGAAGCAGTATATATCCATGATATTATATACACTCACCTAGGATTATTAGGAACACCATACTAATACTGTGTTTGACCCAATGTTGTCTTCAGAACTGCCTTAATTCTACGTGGCATTGATTCAACAAGGTGCTGAAAGCATTCTTTAGAAATGTTGGCCCATATTGATAGGATAGCATCTTGCAGTTGATGGAGATTTGTGGGATGCACATCCAGGGCACGAAGCTCCCGTTCCACCACATCCCAAAGATGCTCTATTGGGTTGAGATCTGGTGACTGGGGGGCCATTTTAGTACAGTGAACTCATTGTCATGTTCAAGAAACCAATTTGAAATGATTCGAGCTTTGTGACATGGTTCGTTATCCTGCTGAAAGTAGCCATCAGAGGATGGGTACATTATATACATGGTGGCCATACAACGTGAGGATGAGTTTATTACTGACAGAATGTCCATTTTTGTGTGAACTATCCCTTTAATTAAACAGAACAAACAAGTCTATTCTGAGTTAAGATGTACCGGTATTGTTCATGTTGTCTGTAGGGCAGCGAAGTAATACTCTGATTCCTTTGTGTTGTCTTGGTTGTCTCAGCAACAGAAGTGCTCCTCTTTGCACTTGCGATTGAGTGAATAAGAAAAGGTAAAGTGTGTTGTAATGAAACAAGCATGAGCGGCTGATTTGGTTCCTGTGAGAGCCATCCATGACAACCAGTGGCACCTTGATGAAAACTATTTAGACATTCGATAATAAACGAGTCTCTGCATTAACCCTCAGCTAACAGTGCTTGTGGCTGCTCTTGAATGCAAGCACACTGCAGGAGAAAGGCTTTCCTGTGAGAATGTCACATGAATTATTACATAACAATTCATCATGTGTGCTATATCCTTATCCAACACTAATGCTTGATGGCAGGTTCTTTATTTGAACCGCCAACTGTCAGTAGGCAATTACAAATATGGGAAACTGGGGCTAGTTGTCACTTTTTACTTTCAAAATGAGGTTCATTTCACATCTGTCTTGACTACGATAAAATGTATTGAAGAATAAGCTGTTCATTGAAAATACCTCCTGTAAAACATGAGTGCATGCTGAGTTGTCACAATTCATACAAAAAAGTATTTTGTAAAACAGTGAGGCATGTTGTCACATTATGGGGTAAGTTCTCACAATGCAAATAATTATTAGTTTTCTCACACATTATAAGCAGGGAGCTGTATGTATGATCATACTATAGCTTCCTATGTATTTTATGTGTATGTGTCCCTCACGGGATCTTTCTTTTTTGGTTTTTTATTAATAGTCTAAAATAGTCTAAAAGCTAAGGTCCCTGATTGAACAGAAATGTCTGTCTTGTCCGTAATCAGTTCTTCAAGTAATGCTGTAAGCTAAAATAGTACTATATAATAATAATTATGATTATTATCATAATTATTATATTATTTTCAATATAAGTATCATACGTTGCAGTTTAGAAAAAAATATTTTTGTGATTATAACGGAAATGCCTGTATAGACCATTTCACAAGATGTAAACAACACTGGTCCAGAAGCACTTCCTGTTTCAGTTTTTTAACACTACATAAAAGCTGGGATAAAATACAACCAACAGAACATTTAAAACTGAATCAAAAAGTTAAACAAACATCTTTAAGATGTTTTCTTTACATGTGAAATAAAGAAAACAGTTACAAACTGAAACAGGAAGTGTTTCTGGACCAGTGTTGTTTACATCTTGTGAAATGGTCTATAGCGTTTGTAGCAATTGCAGTGTTGGTACATGAGATGGCGACAGAGTTGAACTAATAATAAAGACTTGTTTTCATTCTACGTAGTTATGCGTATTATTGACCGTAGTTTCTAAACAACAACTGCTGATGGAGAATGTGAATTAGATCGGGTGAGAGAACCGTTTGCTTATTTTACGTATCGTTTATTCCTATTCGAGACAGTTCTCAACTTCCATTTCGCCAAACAGTTATATTATATACTGACACTAATAATAATCACTAGAGCTACATCATTATTATCGTTACAAAAATATTCCATTATAACGTATGACCTTGTTGTTTGATTTAAACGACAAATATAGCACCAACATCCGGGCCTTTGCGCTGTTTACCTGAACCACGTGTTATGACTGGAGCGCGCTGCCGTGCACGTGCCTCTGCAGTGAACGCGCATTATCGAAAACAAGCGAGATGCTGTGAGCGCGGGCTCTGTGTTTGTCTGGAGCGCGGAGCCTGCGGCGATTGGCTCTGTGAGCGATCTGTCTCGGCAGCTGATTGGTTTACACAAATAATTCTCAACCTGATTGGTTGTCATATCTGCGGAAGAGAATGCCGTCATGATTAACATGTATTCTCAAATATTTTCGAGGGAAACGTTTAAATTAAACAAATGCAAATCCATAAAAACAAAAACAAAATGACGAGGTGTGTTTTTAAGTTCATAACGAATTCTACCCAGCCAGTCAGTAAGTGTACAAATACAGAAATTATTAAAGAAAGAAATACGGAAATTTAATAAGAACATTCAGTGGTGACATCAAAAATAATCTTAAATAAATTATCTTAAAGCTTTTTATAAATGTGTCTTATTATTTCCGACACACATAAATGTACTTGCTGTTACCTCAAATTCTCCCTAGCAGAAACAGTATTCGGCCTACTCTTTTAGTTAAATCAGAAACTATCAAGATGCGAAATAATTAGTTAGCTTAACAAAAGAATTATTTTTATTAGGCCTATTTATGTCATTAATTTTATAGTTTATTTTCTCTTTTTCGCAGTATATTTAAATTAAGTGAACCACAATGCTTCAACCGATTCTTTTTTTTTTAATTAGTGTGATGATTTTCTATTAAAATGGGATAATTAGCCTACATTTAGCTGTGAAAAAACTTGGCAACATTTGTGGCATTATTTAAAATTGCAACTGCAATATTTACATTCTTTAAAATTCATATGGAGCTTTCCCAAACTATGATTATTATTTTTTTATTTATTTTAAAAAAGGGTCGGTTGCTTGTTTAGCTTGCAAAATATTTGTGAATGAAGACGTGACAGATGTAAACGTTAGTGAGCGTGGAGCGCACAATAGCGACCTCAGCCTTGTACGTGATCGCATCACAGTCTCATTCAACAACAAAAAATCCGCAGAGAAGAGTGTCGGAGCGAAAGAAATATGAACAGAAGACTCTAAACAACAACAACAACAACAACAACAGCAGCAGCAGCAGCATCTTGCACCGTCGTGACACATGCGGACACCACAGCAGTGCTCCTGAATGAGAAACCCTGCAGAGGGGAGAACAACTGATCCACGATCCTCCTAAAAGGTATCGCATTCTGCGTCGTGCAACATTTGGCATGTTTTCTTTATAAATTCGATGATATTTTCCAGTGCAAACACCAGAATGTGTGAGTTGCTTTAAGAGGACTCCATAAGTGCCTCGGCGAAGGTCACATTGGAGTGCTGTGTTTTTATTTCCCCACAGCAGGCAGCAAGTTAAAACACGACGCTGCCAAGCGTAACACTCTGTATTTTTATTTTATTTGGTGAGCTGGATAATAATTGCCTTGAGTCAGTGTGAAAAGCTTTACTGTGGGTTACTATGGCGCGGAGTTATAAAATGGGACGCAGAATGAAAACATATGACATCATCAGGACAGAGTGGTGGCGACGCGACAGGCTTCCTTATTTACCCGAAGACTTGATAATGTTGCACGTATCCACGCCTTCCTGTTCGCTTTTGAAACTATCGATGAGTACTGATTATCGTCGGAACACTGCGTCTGTCTGCCTGTGTCAATAGGTAAGGGTCATTTATCTTTAAACAACGCACTGTCCGTGAATATAATGACAATGACATGCATGTCAATATAGTAAGTTTTACCTTATGCATTGCATCTGCCGTTATAGTTGTGCACACTTAATAAGATACTGGGTTGTTTTTTGTGATCATCATTTATTTTTAGGTAGACTTTTCACTTATTATTTATAAGGCGTAGCAGATGCTCTCTGACGCATAAAGATGGGGCCATTGCTTTAATGCTGCCTGCCAGGCTGTGAATCCCACCCTTACACAAGTCCCAAACCATTTATTAAGCAATATTGCTCTATGATGACTCTTGATACGTTGACAAGAATTGCATGTTTTACATGTGGACTTTGCGTGTGTGGGTGCATCACAATAAAAAGGAGTCAGTGACATTATAGGGCTCAAACAGAGCTATTCAATCAATTATCTAACTCAATTCAATTTTTAAATTCTAATCTACACTTCGTTGAATTATTCTTCATTGGGGCATACAGCTCTCCATTTTGAGAGCTGCCAGGGGATAATGCAAAACATGGATACGATGAAGTCATCATAACCTATATAATCGTTGAGTTGCATTGTATTTATTTACACATCCGGGGTTATTTTCGATTCACTGATGGCCACGCCCTCGCAGCCCCGCTATTGGCTGCTTTACACGCCAGTAATGCGACGCCCCGCCCACTCACAAAGCAGCAAGTCTATCACACAAAACACAAAGAGTGCAACAAAGACTAGAGAAATGTACAGCCTAACCGAAACACAAAACTGTCAGATAGTCTCCGTTTGAGATCTCAGCACGGAACCTGCACCGAGACAAGACAACCAGAACCAAAAATAAATAAAAAACATCACAAATCATACGTTGAGTGGAAAAAAACATCAGCTTCCCTTTAGAAAATCTATGCCAAACTTCGCATTGAGATCCAGTTCAAGTGGTAAGTTGACGAGTTTCTGCTCATGTCACTAATATACTTTTATATTTGATATGTGAGGACACAAATATTGTTTTAAAACGCTTGTTGGTAACGTTAAATGTACACAATCTCAAAACCTTTCCTTGTCTAAATCTCTCGTCTGCCTTTGACAAAAATGTGGAGTTGGGTGCATGCACGCGATTTGTAAGTTAATTGTACGGTACAAAAACACAAATGTCGTATTTGGTTTTGACAAATTATCGTTGGCATTAGTGTTTGCAGATATCGAGACTCAAATTGTTGTCTGTCACTGCGCTTCCTGGTTTTGTCAACGCACGAGCCTTTGTTTTGTATCCACGTTGGTCTCAGGGTTTCTTTGTTGTTTGCTCTAAAGATCCCGCTGACAACAATCAATTTGCACCTTTTGTAACTGGTTGCCTATTGTTGGCGCACTGAATTGCTTTTATGGACATCTTGCTTTGTTATTTGTCCCTTGTTTGCATGGAAGTAAAACAAAAGAGACGCATGCGTATGCGGAATAAGTTGCAATGAATAAGTAACTTGTTTAGATTTGTAAGTGATTAGCTTAACTTGACTATTCGAGCTTTTAAATGGTTAGATTTGTTATATTTCTTATATCTTAAGCCATCATACTCATGATTAGCCTTATCCTGTCAGGTTAACACGCGCTCATGAGTCTCCTTTGTTTGTCTGCTGTTGATCTTCCTTCAGATCGACCGTCCTCTGGTTTTATTTAAAAACTGGGTTAGCAGTTATAAAACATATTATAACTGAACAGTTATCACATTTTCCGCACATTTTACAATGTTACAGATGTGTGCGTGCTTTCCAATTAACTTGTCTTTGTAAAAGCACGCTTGACGTGCAATTTGCGCAAACACGTTAGTGCTTTTGTCTTTAGGCTACATTATAATTCGTGCGAATTACATTAAATATAGGGAATAATCTCTAGATTATTTTCGTGGATATTTATGTATTTAATAGATTTGTAAAATGAAAAAAATTCAATCATTTAGTAGATATTGAATATTTAGATGTAATGTAAACAGGTAAAGTTCTCTTTTCAACCGAGACGCGTGCCACATCGAGCGCTGCGCGAGGTCTTGTCTTCGTGCACGCGCGAGTGTTGCCAACTCCGCTGATTGTAAGCGTCTTTGTGTTTTGTTTACGTAAAGTCGCTTATATTATGGGCTATTTTGAGGGATTGTTAACATAATGCAGTTGCATGCTTAACATTGATATCATAACAATGACGTATGATCGACCAATAATAGCAGCAGTTGTCAAATATCCCCACTTGCTGTACAGATCCCAGTGTATTGTGTAATTATTGAACAGCTCCTCTTCATCTGTTTCTGCTTTCCTCAGTTTCTCTGTGCGCACGAGTGAGATTTATTTATGGGGTTCAGTTGTAATATGTGAAACATTTAAATTATTTGGTTCTCGAAAAGACATTTTAGCGTCAAAATGAATTTTGTATTGATAATGTATGTTTTATGCAAAACAAAAGCAGCATGTGTTTGCTTCATTATCATTAGACTGATTTTGGTTTAGGTAAGTCAGAGTGTGTTGCATGTTTTAGCAAGATCTGGCAACCCATCGGCGCCAGAGCTCGCGCGCTTTGTTGGTCGGCATGGTTGGAGCTTCCTGTGCTATTGCGGAAGTGACTGTTTTCTTTTGCATACAGTGTTGTTGCCCCCTCATTAGCGCACTATACTGAGTTTCCTGTTATTTTCTGATTGTTTGTGTTCACAGCATGGGAACTATGGAATGATGAATGTCAAAAAGTGATGCTGTTTTAGAAAAGTCATTAAAATCGGCCAGTGTCTTAAAGGGATAGTTCACCCCAAAATGAAAATTCTGTCATCATTTACTCACCATCAAATTGTTCCAAATCTATATGCATTTCTTTCTTCTGCTGAACACAAAATAAAATATTTGAAAGAATATGGGTAACCAAACAGTTGATGAGCCTCATTGGCCTCAATAGTATGTGGGAAAATACTAGGGAAGTCCATCAACTGTTTGATTACTGACATTTTTCAGAATATCTTTTGTGTTTAACAGAAGAAAGAAATTCATACAGGTTTGGAACAACTTGAGGGTGAGTAAATTATGAAAGAATTTTTTTTTCTTTAAAAAAAAGTGTTAAAATGCCTTTAATTATTATTATTCTTTATAATTTCTCCTTCCGAATATGGTACTTTGATAGCTTTGTTCATGTTCAAAGGTTTTGCATGATAATTAAAGGAAGTGCTGTAGCTAAAATCATTGATGTATAAATAAATAACCTTCCACAATTAATTCACTGCAAAAAGTGGGCAGTCTGGTAAATCAAGATGATTTGAATGTTATTGTGTTATAGATGATGTGTTTCCCACGGTGGCAATAGAGCTTATCTTGGTCCTCTTGGTGCACAGGGCAACTAGCTGCCATTTTTGACATCCTTAAAAAACTTGTCTAAAAGGGAATGTTAAATATGTGGTGTCGCTGGAGGGAAAATCTTTATTATTCACACTTCATCAGTCTCACCGGCTGATCAGGCTTAAACTGTCAGGGGTGAAGAGGAAATTGTTTCTTTTGCTTTTATCAGATTTGAGCTGCTCATTTGCATACTATTTTTTTGCAATTCTAGGACAAATTGTTTATGCTTAAAATAAATAGTTAGTTCATAAAAGTTGATGATGGCTTTAGGAACACCAAGGACATGGGATTGATTGCTAGGGAACATTGAATTGAAAATGCATACCTTAAATGCCATGTAAGTCGCTTTGGGTAAAATTATCTGCTAAATGCAAATGTAAGTAGTAGTAGTACAACCCAAAAATGGAAGACTCTGTCATTATTTAATAGTTACTCCTTCCATGCAAGAGTACCAAAAAGTTATCATAAATGTGGACAATATAACTCGTGAACTGTATTCAAAGTCATCGGAAGTCATACAGACCAGAATTTTAAGTAGTTATCCATCCACCCTTCTAGTTCAATTTTGTTAACTGCAACGGATCATTGAGTTAGTCTAAATGAAGGGAATTCGGATCAAGAGAACCAAAGCAGTCCAATTCTTGACTGATTTTGTGAACTGGATCACATGAGAGCCGACTCAAAAGAATGTTTTTGTGAAGCTTACAGCTACTTCTGTGGTGCCCTTGCTCTGATTCCCATTCATCATAATTGCATGGAAAAGTAACCAGTGCAATTTCTCATTTTATGTTCCACAGCAGAAAGACAGTCATAGGGTTTTGGAATGACATGAGTTGAGTAAATGATGAAAATCATGAGGATTTTTGGGTCCTAAAGGTCAGTTTGAGATTACCCTACCTTTTAATAGCTCAGTAGAAGCCAATTAATAATGACTTTCTCCATCCTCCTTTTCTTGCCTTCTATTTCCAGGTCGTATTTTCTCCTGTGGTGTCTGTGTGGAGCGTGCCACACACCCACTCCACAACAACGACGGCTTTTGCTTGCATCTTCCAGTGTTTCTTCTGTCAGCAAGTTCAGCAAAGCTGCAACTCGTCTAGTGCCAGCCCAGAAGAACCCAGTGAAGAGAACCACGACTGTGAGATGGTCAAGATGACAAAGTCAAAGACTTTCCAGGCCTACCTGCCCAACTGTCACCGAACCTACAGCTGCATCCACTGCCGGGCACATCTCGCCAATCACGATGAGCTCATCTCAAAGGTCAGTGGCGACTCTAATGGACTGGCAGGCAGTGTTGGGGAGAAACTAACTAAAAGTAGCAATGCTACTAAATTAACTACATTATCCAGCACAAGTTCTTTCAAAGTATTGTAGCTTTTCGCAGTAACCACGGGATTTCAGGAAACACGAGTCGAGAAGAACGGTCCTCGGTCCATACTTAAAAGAAATAGTTAGTTCATACAAGTTGAGCATGATGTTAGGAATACCAAGGACATGGGCTTCATTCCTAGAGAACGAATGGAATTGAAAATGCATGCCTTAAATGCCATGCAAGTCGTTTTGGATAAAAGTTTTTTAATGAAATTGTTTACCTAGTAATTTGAAAATAATAAACTTAGTGGGGGAAATGACAGCTCGCATATACATATGTATATGTGTGCGGAATAAACTAGATACGATTAATCGCATCCAAAATAAAAGTTTGTGTTTACATAATATATGTGGGTGCACTGTGTATAATTATTTTCTTTATATATTTAAGAAAAAAATATTATTTACATATAAAAAATTTATATTTATATATAATATAAAGTATATATAAATATATATATACATGAAAATATTTCTTAAATATATACAAGCATGTGTGTGTATATTTATATATATATAAAATAATTATACACAGTGCACCCACATATATTATGTAAACACAAACTTTTATTTTGGATGCGATTAATCGCGATTAATCGTTTGAGAGCCCTAGATTTTCTGTTCCCTTGCAGCATGCTGTAAGTCACGTCTCCGCTGTGCTTAGACTGTTTTTGTGTCTCCTGACAGCATCCATAAAAGGTTTACCAGCCTAGCTGACGTTCTGTTTTGTGTATGTATATATCACAGCAGACACTTTGCATCTTGTTTGGTGGATTTAGCAGGATATGTTCACACATGAGGCACGTGCCACTCTCCCAGATGGCTAAGCTGTTAACGCTACTGCAGGAGATGATCCACTTCCCAGTATCCACAGCACCTGTCAGGATCAGTCGGACCCTTTTGTAGTTCAGACACGATCTGGGAACAGGTGGTTCGGTTAACCTGTTTGATTTCTTGTTTTCCAGGCTAAAGCGATTTGAAAAATAGATTCTTAAGATTACAATTATTCCTAAAGCCAGGATAGTTCAACCAAAAAATGACAATTCTGGCATCATTTACTCACCCTGAAGTTGTTCCAAACCTGTATGAAGAATTTCTTTCTTCTGCTGAACATAAAAGGAGATATTTTGACTTCCATAGGATTTATTTATCTTTCCATACTATGGAAGTCAATGGGGCCCATCTACTGTTTGGTTACCCATATTCTTCTAAATATCTTTTGTGTTCAGCAGAAGAAAGAAATTCATAATGGTCTCTCGAACAAAATGAGGGTGAGTAAATGATGACAGAATTATTTTTTTGGGTGAAATATCCCTTTAAAAAAATATCTGATAACTTCTTTGGGTTAGTTCACCCAAAAATGAAAATTAAGTCATTAATTACTCACCCCCATGCTGTACCAACCCCGTAAGACCTTCGTTCGTCTTCGGAACACAAATGAAGATATTTTTGATTAAATTTGAGAGCTGTATAACTACCACATTGGCTCCTAAGGGACTGCCTCTTGACGGCCCAAAAAGTCAATGAAGAAAATGTTTAAATATCCCAAGTGACTACCGTGGCTCAACTATATGTTTATCAAGCGACGCGAATACTTTTTGTGCGAAAAAACAAACAAAAATAACGAGTTTATTCGACTATTTCTTTTCTTCCTTGTAGGCCAGAACGAGACTTCCTTAGATTTCCACGACGCATGCGCGAGATTTGCGATCTGCTTACACCAGCTTACACTACTTCAGATCGCAATTCTCGCGCATGCGTCGTGGAAATCTATAAGGAAGTCTCGTTCTGGCCTACAAGGAAGAAAAGAAATAGTCGTATAAACTCGTTATTTATTTATTTATTTATTTTTTTTGAGAGTTATACAGCTCTCAAATTTAATCAAAAATATCTTCATTTGTGTTCCGAAGACGAACGAAGGTCTTACGGGGTTGGTACAGCATGGGGGTGAGTAATTAATGACTTAATTTTCATTTTTGGGTGAACTAACCCTTTAAGAAGTTTTCTGGAATTCCTTTTTGGGACATTCTTATCTTAAAAGAATTCTTCGCTTCTTTAGAAAAATTTCATGAATCCAGCCACAGTTTGATTTGCTTTCCCATTTTTATAAGAAAGGAAAATGTACAAACAAACAAAAAGAAGCCACGTCACATAGCTGCTTTATGGGTCAGAAATCTGAAGCTGTTTGACGTGTCCTCCAAGTTTTCATGAGAGTGACCCAGCAACATTTTATTGACGATTTTGACCTGAGGAATGTTGGATAACTTGTATTTCCATGACATATTTGGTGACTGTTGTTGTTTTTAAGGTCCTAGATTATGTGGATATGCAGTCATGCAATCCTGTATTGTATTAAGATTACGGCTAAATGTACATACAGTGTTTCCCAGAGGATTTTGTGAGAATATGGGGGCTGGAACTCTGTCCTTCTTGGGGGTCGTAAGAAAACATTTTTATTTTTAAATGAAATTCATCAATCTGGTGCACTTTGAGAATTCAAAATTAAGAGGTCCAACCCATGTTCAGTCTGCTAATTGAACAAAAAAAAAAAAAGTCTGTGCATTGACTTTAAAGGGGAATCGACCCTCTCTTTAGTCATGATATAGTGTCTACATTACATTCACACTGGTGTTATAGGAAGCCAAACAATTAGAATATAATAATAATGGTTTAAAAAAGAAATAGCCTATATATAGTATTGTTAAACAAATGCAAATATATTTAATAGGTATATCATTTTAGTTTACATTATGCTGCAGTGGGTAAATTAGTATACTGTTGTCCTAACTTCTTGACTTGCGAGAGATAAACCCTTGAGCTTTTATTTTGACGTGAACTGCAGTTCTACCAAACTACCATTTCTGTGAAAACGGGTTGCTGTAATGCTTTAATCATCTGCCCACAAAAAGTTTTGAAATTATGCTAATGTGAAAATAACTCTTGCCCGCTTCGTTCCCAAATGCATGCTGATCTCACATGTAGAGATAAAGTGTTTTACTACTGACACACAAAACACTGGCTTCACTTTGAAACACTCAGTGGAAACAAGACTATAAACGTATTAAATTAAATCAGTCTTTTTTTGTTATTAAGAAATATATTTCCATACGGTATATCTAAAATGTACTGTAGAAATCCTATGACCACCCAGTCATGGCTTGTAATGGTTGGTGATGCATTGCAATCTGTATATGGATACACACAAAATCTAAAATAAGATCTGTGAGGAGCAGCCGTCCCTAATACCATCCCCTCTTTACACGCAGATTAATTGACTGACTGTATGCGCCCATGCCAGTATCTTTTTTTGGACATGAAGGTAGACCGGGGCAAATTCAGGACAAATGATGGAATTTCACAGTAAGCAGAACGAAATTCATTTCAGTCGGCTTCAGCTCAAGCTCTAGTGCGTTCATCCCCCAGAATCTGTCAGAAAGTCTCTTTTCCTTTATCCAGCAGGCAAGGAGTGTTTGTGTGTCCAAATAAAAGTATTAATGCTCTTAGCACTTGAAAAACACCACATGCTCTGTGGAGGTGAGTCGGTCTGGTGAAGATATGTTTTGCTATACTGTATGGCTGCACTGGATTCGCCTGCAATCTCATCTCCTCAATGCCAAGAATTACCTCTAAGCTGATTATGTCATTTCGTTGAGGGTGATAGTCTGGGTCCAGCACCTTTATCCTGTAGCTACTCCAAACCCAAGGGCTCTTTTCATGGCATGCATCTTTATTTCATTAACAAATGGACCTGCTCAATGGCAGGTCGTATATTATGAAAGGTACATTGTTTCTGGGCTGTCCTCTGTGAGGAGATTTTAAGGTCAAGAATTGACAAAGATCAACAGATGTTCCTTACATATCCTGACATTTAGATGATGCCTAAATATGGCTTTGTTAAAGATGACCCACTTTATTTCAGAATGGAGGCCTTTGTTAGCGCTTAAAAGTGGAAAATGTTGTGCTTTTTTGTTTTAACTGTTAAAGCAGGCCAATTTGTTTATGACGTACTTTCAATCTTCCCGCATGGCCACCAGATTTGGTGAGTCTTACCATGTCAGATATCTTTCCCAGTCTTCTCGTTGTATCTTTCATTTAATGCAATCATTCTTGACATATTAATTATGGTGAATTCCCCATTGAAAGGATGCATAGCGTCGTACTAATGCATTTTTTCATAAACTAAGAGGTGAGGTATCATGATATCTTGCATTATGCTGTCACAAACCTGCCAAAAATGGGATCAACTTTAGAAAGGACTTGGCGCTAGCCAATAAAAAGCAGGACTTGCCTGCTGAACTATTGGATTGGCATCAAAGCTCACTGACGGAATGCGGACAGTATTGTGGAAAGGCTAAGCTAAGGCTTTGTCTGCAGTAAGTCTTCGTCAAGCACCCTTCTGACTCACAGACAGACACCCCATCTGCTCCCGAGATGGGACATTGGGTCGTATGGCACTACATCAAGATCTTTATACTTTAAGCAAACTTGTCTAAGTCCTTATGCTGGGAGCCTACACAAAATTGTCTTTGGAAGTTCTTGGACAATTTGTATACCTAATCTCTCTGCTCCAAAATGTAGTTTTGCAGAATTATAATGTACCATGATGACCATAGGCATAATTTTCCTGAATAATGCTTCCAAACAATGGCAGCATTATTATTTTACCTTTTCAAATATGTTGTTTTGGTAAATTAAAAAATAAATTCACTGCGGTGATTCAGCAAAGCAGGTATTAATAGCTAATATCCAATATATATATATATATATATATATATATATATATATATATATATATATATATATATATATTAGTGCTGTCAGACGATTAAAATAATTTTTTTTTCTCATTTTAATGCTCTTATCAACATGGAAAAGTGGATTGGCTTGCTTTTTGCAGATGTTTTTTTTATTGAAAACAATATTGGCATATACTGTGTTCAATTTCACACTAACATTCTCACTTGGAGCAAATAATATCTCACACAATGTAACACTGTCCATCAATAAAATGGTGAAAGAAATACTGACGAGGTCCTAAAATTTGACGAGCGCGATAAAAAAACTTGTCGCCATTAAAATGGGTTTGCTTAAACGCCGTTAATAACATGTTTAACTGACAGCACTAATAAATATATATATACAGTATAGCAGACAAAAACATGAAAATGATGAATAGGACACGTGGCTTTGCATGGTTAAACGGCATACAGGTATAATCACTTAGGGTGTACTCACCTTTGTTGCCAGCTATTTTGACAATAATGTCTGTTTGTTGAGTTATTTTCAGAGGACAGTAAATCTATACTTTTATACAAGCAGCACATTGACTACTCTGGAATATATCCAAGTTTCATTTAGATAGTATTGTTCCTTGAGAGGATATACTAAAATGTTTGCTTAAATATGAGGGGTGTACTCACTTTCGTGAGATACTGTGTATATATATATATATATATATATTATACTTAAATACATTTATTTATATATATATATTTATTTATATGAGTGTGTACATATGTGTGTACACATGTATATAAATATTTATTTATTGCTGAATTTATTTACATTTATATTATACATTTATTTGCCCAAAATTCACAAATAATATTTGAAAATAGAAGATGCATACCATGTATTTACATGGCTATTGATAGATTTTGTAAGTAACACCAGGCAGAAAGATTTTTCGAAAACTGGTCAAAAATCGTCAGATTATTTGACCTAAACAATGCATTGCTCTATTATTTGTAATGAAGTCCCAAATGTAGGTAACAGTAGGTTCGGAAGAGCCTAAACATTCAGTCCTGTCAATCATCATTACGAGCGTACTTTATAAGCACGTCATCCCATTGACAAATTCTTCCAGCAGCCCTTCTCCAGTAAACTATCTCTATCCTCTTATGCACAATTCCATCATAGGGGGGTTTAACTCAAGCCGAGGCTCAGGTTCGAGCTTCCTCCAAGGACAGCAAGCAAAGTTAGTTAACTATTAACCTTTAAGGCTGAATGGGCAGGCGAACTAGTGAATTAAAGCGATATACAGTGTAGAAAGTGGGGTAGAAATGAACAAATCTCATTACTGCCAAATTTTTATCCCAGAATACCTTCTGCCAAATTTAGCGAAAAAGTTAAACCGAGATGATGGATAAAGCAAGAAAAAAAGTTGATTATAAATATTTTTTTCTTTTAACACTGAAAAGTACTATTTTATTATCTTTTTAAAAAAATGTACTATTTAAGTGTGCTATGTGTTATGCTTCTCAGAGTATTGTCCGATTAGATACATGCTTAGATAACAATACAACTCTCCCATAAAGAATACTTTTTTTATGTGTGAAGTGTAAAGTCGCTATCTGTGTAGGTTTATGAAGTTTATCTTGGTTAGGATGCCGCCCATGTTGGCGCCTTTATCTGATTATTTGATGGGTTGCATGTTCTGATCCCTTTCTCTAAATCTCCCCATTTCTCCTCCTCTGTAGTTAAAGTGAATTACCAAACCCCTACTATCAGATGTGCCTCATAACTGCTCCCACAATCAGGTAGTGATTGCAAAGAATTAGAACAAACCCAGCATTGACTGCAGTTTGTCTCTGAGCCAGGTGCCTTTGATGAGAACAGTAAATGACCCACTTGTTCTGTTTTAACAACAGTAATCTCAGGTTACGTTAGCCGAAGAGTTTAAGGCCAGTGAGAGAGGGAGGAACGTCAGCCAGTCAGTGCAGAGTAGATCTTCAGCCAATAGATAAATGAAGGCAGTAAAAGAATGGGTGGTTTTGTTTTCAAGCCAGGTGGAAAATTTTAGCCTCACAATAAAATCAGCCTGCGTTGGAAACACATTTTGCATAAAGACAGAGATGTTTGTTTTTTGATATTCTTCGACCAAATATTCGGACTTGAAAGTGTGTGGATGATACCGGTCAAAGTTTATGATGTGAGCATGAATCAGATGCCATAAATCTAATAATTGGTATTTGAAGTGATAATACACATGCTCCAAATCTCCATTGATATTAGTGCAGTGGTTCAGAGATTTTCAAGTATGTATTTCGTTTCATTGCAAATATAAAGTTTAAGTATGCACAACTGGCTTTATCTGTAAATATGCCAGAATCCGTTTAATTTTTCATACACTTACCATTCAAATGTTTGGTATTGGCATGATTTTTGTAATGTTTTTTGCTCACCAAGGCTGCTTTCTTTTTGATTAAAAAAAATTAAAAACTGGAATATTATTACAGTTTAAAATAACCCTTTTTTATGTGAATATGTTTTAAAATGTAATTTATTCCTGTAATTTATTTACTCCAGCCTTCAGTGTCACATGATCCTTTAGAAATCATTCTAATATGATGATTTGGGGCTCAAGAAACATTTCTTAATATTATCACGTTTGACAACATTTATTTGAAATTCAAGAAATTTACAATAATGTTACAAAAGATCTTTTCTGTCACCTTTGATCATTTTAATGCATCTTTGCAGAATTAAATAAAATCTTAAAAAAACAACTTTTGAATGGTAGTGTATGTTTAATGCATTAGTAATTGTTTATATACTAAACTAGCTTATGTTACCATTTGATGTCTTAATAATATAGCTGGCCTTGGCACAGTTCAGATACTTGCTAAGAGATTGTTTTAAATTGATGTGAATTGTCAATGTTACTACTAGTTAAAATTTAGGTATCACTTACTTTGGTCCAAGTCAATCACAGTTTGACGTCTGAAAGTCAATTATGCAAAAGATATTTGTAAAATGATGAACAATGGCTTCAAAATGACTGTTGAATTCAGCTGAAGTTAATTCTTGTATCTTGTATAAGTCACTAAAATCAAAATACCAGTATAAGTACACATATATAGCTCTGATAGAAAGTTTTTTTGTGTGTGTGTAAATCCTGATGAAGGAAATTGTATTAACTATTAACTGTGGCAAAAGCCCCTTTTTTGTATGCAGCTTTTACGCATTAGGCCCCACGGTCCAAACCACTATTTTAAAATAATTGATCTACACTTCATTGCATCTGCAGATTAACCCAAGCCTTGGCCCTAGTCATGGTGAAAAAACATTAAAGTGTTCATTAATCGCTTTAAAAGAGAAAATTATCGAATCCCAGGGATCCCTTCTGTGTGGCCTGCTGTAGTTTAAAACCAGGCAACACTTACCAAGATGTCCTCAAGGCATGTCGAAAACCTTAAAGAAATGAGTCGCTTGGAACACCACTAGTCATTTCTGCTGCAAAAAAGTAACTGCGACGAATGAATTATTAAGAGAAGCTCTGAAATAAAAGAGTACATCTTAAAGGGGTGCTTTTTAAATTTGATTATATTGTTGTCTGAGGTCGACTTATGACATTCGCTTTGTTTTTGCATTCAAAAACATTAAATTGAATAAGTAAAAGGCTATTTTCTATCCTAGCTTTGAGACCTGCTCAGAAACGCTCGGTTTTTATGGGCGTCTCGCATTGAAGACTTGGAAGTAAACGCCCACTCCTGTGAGTGGATAACAGTTTTGCATATTATAATGAGTTTCAACTCACTCGTCGGCGCACGTGGGGGAAATTGTTTTGATAAAATGGCAACCGGAATGATTCACCCATACGTTCGAGTCCGTAAGTTGCACAATTCCTGTCAGATCAATATAGAAGGCACAGCACCGTTCTTTACTCTTAATCGGTCTGCAAATCCAATCTTGTTGACAAAACAATCCTCAGTGAAATGAAGCGAACAGACGGACAATGTCGATCCGGTTTGTCATCACGAGGTAGGCCTATGTTATTTATCTATGTGTGTAATGGATCGGTGGGCGGGGCTACACGGCGTTGATCTTCTTCAGCGGGGGTGGTGTTTTATCCTCTTTGACGTCATAGTTCCCCACTTTGAAAAACGAGTCGTTTGCTGAGGCTGGTGTCAATAAAAGCTTTTATTGGACTAACAAGGACGTTTTCAGTTCTGAAACTTACAGGATATTCTTATAATATGATGACCTCTTAGATGTCAAAAGCTCAAGGAAAATTTGATTTCTCAGTTCATCACCCCTTAAACATTTCATACTCTGAATCGGAAGCTTGTACAATACACTTTCTGTTAACAGTTGCTAATGTATCTCTTTGCTCATTTGCACTGAATGTTTCCCAGGACTTTAGCGTGCTGCTTTTGTGATTATGACATAATAATGGAGGCAGATCTGTAATTAAATCTCAACGATCTGGCTTGAATGCATTCTCGTCCTCCTAAATGCACGGCTTTTGCTCCTCCTCTCATTCCCATGTGCATTGTGCACATACTGCCATTGTAACAACAGCCAGATTTACTTGTCCCACAATGTTAAACGACACAGTCGGGGGCCTTTCATTGTGTCAATGTCCCTATAAAATTACCCATTTGCCTTCAGCTTGAGCTGGTTAGACACTCCTCTTAGAAGAGCACAGACAGCCGCTGTGGGCTTTAACAGTCTTTATTAGGCTTGTAGCTGTACTCAGGTCACCGGCAGTGGAAAAGTAAAGCCGATTCGCCCATGCCCCGGCTCCTGCGACCGAGGATGACAGCAGGTTACCAGGAGCACACTGGCCTAAATCCAACCACCTACACCAACAAGCATGCACTGCTTTTGTAGAAAACTCATGGATGTACTGTATGTATGCATTGGTGGTGCATTATTTTAGGGTTTCCAAAAAAGCTTTCCTAATCTGAAAAGCATCGCACTTGTTGTTGGTAATCCATATTTTTAGCTGGTTTGTCAGAGCGCTCAGTGCTCCATCCATGAATACGTCTGCTTAACCTTTGCACACGACTTACTGCTAGAATATACAGACTGACTTATGACTAAGTTCCCTTGTGCGTTTTGTCTCCTCACTATAGACCATTTCGCAAGATGTAAACAACACTGGTCCAGAAGCACTTCCTGTTTCAGTTTTTTAGCACTATATAAAAGCTGGGATAAAATACAACCAACAGAACATATAAAACTGAATCAAAAAGTTAAACAAAAAAACTTTAAGATGTTTTCTTTACATGTGAAATAAAGAAAACAGTGACAAACTGAAACAGGACGTTTTTCTGGACCAGTGTTGTTTACATCTTGATCTTGCAAAATGGTCTATATTCTCACCATCACTGAGTGCCGTTATTAGTGGTGTTTGCTAAGGAAAGTGTTACTTTAACTGTTGCTCATTCTGAATGTGAACATGTTAAAAAGAAGTGTCTTGTAAAGGTGTTAAAATCCTTTCTAAACTTAGCATTTTCAAGTTAAAATCAAAGAGTGTGATAATGGCTTTATATCAGCCAGCAAAAAAAAATCTATGCCGGACGGTCGACCACTAATAATAATAAAGCAAATAATCTTTAAAGTAAGTTGTGTTGTTCCAAACTTTATAGTATATTTGTATGCTGATCATTGGTGCTGTTTGAGTTCGTGGCTGAAGTATTCATTAGACTAAACTCTGTTATCTGTGTTATTACGGTGTGGTAGATGTTAAACAGGTTAATGCTTTCAAAACCATCAGTAAAGAGAAGAAAGTGGCCAGAGAAGGGATTAAGGAGCCAGAGATACTGACAGAGAAGAAAGAAGGACACAGACGGCTTTAAAAGCACCGGGCACTTGGGGGATTAGTTCAACCAAAAATGAAAGTTATGACATATCGAACAATCTTGTTGCTCCAAACCTTTTAGACTTTCTATTTTTTCTGTGGAAGACAAAAGAAGATAATTTTAGTGGTATGCTGATCATTCCTCATAGTTACACTGATTGGAAGCTTCAAGTCATAAAGTAGTGGCTTGCACGCTATTTAATATTATAATGAACATGCCAATGAAGTACAGCCGATTTCAAGGTTTTTGTGAATTGTGTTAAACCTTTGTGCATCCTTGTGGACATTTTTGTCCTTTTCAGTTTTGTTTTTTTTTTGACCACTTTGCCTGTGTTAAAGCTAACTGCAAAAAACTTGGCACAGGTATGTATTTTTATTGGAATTTTACTATTTCACCGTCATTTTCTTAAAAAATATTTTTTGCATTAGGTACAAAAAATACTCCCTCTCAGCCCCTTTTGGACAAAAATGTCCCAATTGAAACCCATTAAAACTGCCATTTTTAATCCCTGGTTCAGTTAACTATAAAATTATGCAATCTTTGTTAAGAGGCTTTCATTCTGATGGCAAGGCTTCAAAATTTTATTTTTTACTATTTTTTTATCAGATGGTGTCATTTTTTTTAAAGTTTGGCCTATAAAACAAATGTCGCTTTATTCCTGTTTTCTGGTTCGGCGTAGTATAGAGCCAACTGGATAAATTATGCAACGATATTTGTGTGGGTGTGTTGGTATGGATGTCAGAGTGTGGTTGGTATGTGTGTTATAAAAAAATATGTGTGTGTGTGTGTGCGCATGTGTGTGTTTGTCAGACTGAGAGAGAAAAACTGCAAATTGAGATCCAATCACTGTGAGCTCCAGTGGGCTTTTGCTGGGACCCAATGGGAAAAATATGTTACTACGCCCAAACAAACTGTTACCGAAAGCTCATTTTTTGAGATATCATCCTCAAATTTGGAACACAACCTATTTAGATTTATGGCTTTGATTTTATAGTAGTTTTGAGTTCAACCTGATTTAAAAAATATATATATATTATATAAAATAAAATATTATTTTATAAATAATTTTCATAAACTTATACCTATATAACTTTTTTTTGGATTTACTGATTATTATTTTTTTTACTTCATCAATAATCTGCAAAGGGTCTTCTTTAAAATGATACCAAACTTAAGTCTGTGCTCCAAAGCGTCACATTTTTATGACAGTTTTTTGACATGGACATTTTTGTCCTCTTTTTACCTATGTGTAACTTTTTTTAATTGATGCACAAGGGTTAAATTTGGCCTTGTTCTGAAATTTAGTCTTTTGTAGATCACTTATGATGTGTTTTAATTAATTTATTTGTATTATTTCCCATTTTTGGACTTTTTGGGCAGGTTTCAATATTTTAAAAAGAGTGGCCAGGACATTCTTCAAAATTTCACCTTTTTGTGTTCCACAAATTAAAAAAAGAAGAGAAAGTGAACTATATCATTGAACACTGAATGGAAACCCAACAGAAGCAACTCCATTCAGTGCAGCTTTATCTCCATTTTTATGATGAAGAATAAAAGCACCTCTGTTCATTATGTAGAGTGTCATAAACCCACATACACACACTTTTTCTAAAGAGAAACACTGTTTCATTCTTGCAGACCCATACATATGCTAAGAACCATTTATGAAATGCACATGTTGGCCTGTGCCCAGACCGTATTTCAGACAGACTTTCCACGAACACACACACATGAACAGAGCACCATAACGCCCACACACACTCTTATAATGCCTCTTAGTGAATCTTTCATGGAAAACCATGTGCGAGTCTGATGCATCTGTGAGTGTGCGAGAACTCTGATCTGAACATTATCATTCATACATAACATTTATATTTCTCTTTTTGTCTCTCTAGTCATTCCAAGGCAGCCAGGGACGAGCCTACCTCTTTAATTCAGTGTAAGTAATTATCTCATTCACATCAACAATTTATAGCATTTTCTTGTTGTGAATTAAGACGATACACTATTGTTTAAAAGTTTGGGGTCAGTAAATGTTTTTTTTTTTTTTTTAAAGAAATTGCTTTTAATCAGCAAGGATGCATCAAAAATGATAAAAAGTGACAGTAACAAAGGCTTTTTATTTTAATTAAAAAAATATTAAGCAGACATTGACAGTATGGCCATTTTTAACATTGATAATAACAGGAAATGTTTCTTGAGCAGCAAATCATCATATTAGAATGATTTCTGAAGGATCATGTGACACTGAAGACTGGAGTAATGATGCTGAAAAAAATTCAGCTTTGCATCACAGGAATAAATTCGTATTATTTTTAAATTGTAATAAAATAATAATAAAAATTCATATTATATACTATACTATATTTTTGATCAAATAGACGCGGCCACGGTGAGCATAAGAGACTTTCAAAAACATTAAAAAATCATTCTGACCCCAAACTTTTGAACGGTAGTGTATATAAGGGAGAATGTTTCTGGATGTTATTGCAAAATAAACCCAGACGGAGTCCAAAGCAGACGGGTCTTCTTGCATCATCCTGAAGGGGTTTGCTTTGTGAAAATGACCGGTTGACTGCACATTATCCCTTATATCTCTGTCTGAGACTCATAGAGGAATGGCTATAGCTGTTTTGCATTTTACAAGAGCTGTAGGCCTAAACATAGCACTGCTATCTAATGATGCGAGTTGATGATTCATCATATTTAAGCATTGTGCTACCAGTGTGTTTAAGCTAGCGCTCTGGTGTGTGTGAGATATTACGATGATAAATTCGAGGTTGACTGTGTTCGTGACCTGTGACATTCCTCAGCCAATTCACAGTGTTAAGTGTTAAGCACCGCTGTCATCACATGTGGACGTTTCGGCTTCAAATGTTAACGCAAGAAAGATTGTTTTGTTGAGAGCTTAATATTCTGAATGCTGAAATGAACTGAATAATGCAATATTTACCAATACAGACTTTATGAAACTGAATGTGAGAATTGCATTGCAAGTTGCAACAAATTTAGTTGGCTGCAAAATTAGGTCACTCGTGTTATAAATGCACTGGAAAAGTTTGTTTATGCGTGTATCAATATTTACAGATATCTAATATGTTACTGTTCAAAAGCTTGAGGTCAGTAAGATTTTTTTTTTCTCCAAAAATTATACTTTTATTCAGCAAGGATGGATTAAATTGATCAAAAGTGACCGTAAATAAGACATTTATAATGTTCCAAATGATGTCTATGTTTAGTGTTCTTTTGAACTTATTATTCATTAATTAATAGATTTTTTTCAGGAAAAAAATGCATCACAGGCTCTACAAAAATATTAAGCAGCACAACTGTTTCAGCACAAAATTGATAATAATAATAGGAAATTTTCCCAAGGAGCAAATCAGCATCACAGGAATAAATTACGTATTAAAATGTTAAAGTAAAAGTTATTTTAACTTGTAATAACATTTCACAAAATGTTACTGTATTTTTGATCAAATAAATGCAGCATTGGTGAACACAAGATAAATCAAAAACATTAAACCAATTTTACCAACCCTAAACTTTGGAATGGTAGTTTATTATTCATTAGGTATTTTAATAAGTTTTGACCAAATCAAATCCAGCTCATTATGTATCTGATCCCCACCCGCTAATTTAAATAATTCTGAATTTGTAATGACTAACATTGAGCCCCATCAACTGTGTAAATCCATTCTTATGTCGTTTGCATTTAATTGAATGCTGCAGTTTGTGTATGAAGGGTTTGGCAAACTACTTGTTCTGAAATCACCCATGCATAGTCTTTTTTTTTAAATGCCAGTGGATTTATGTTGAAATAAATTGTGGCAAAGTTATCCTAGCTGTGTCCGAGTGTCGTTTCACGTTGATGTTGCATGGCCGTTGGTCTCTTCACATCTGCTGTAGTACTTCTTCTGACCTACTTAGTGGTCATCCAGTAAAGGTGACCCACAATGACTTTCAGAAAACAGGTCAGTCACATGAATCACCATTTTGACCACTGATTAACCTCTTTTCCCTCAGTGTGAACGTCGGTTGTGGTCCAGCGGAGGAGAGGGTTCTCCTAACAGGTTTACATGCTGTGGCAGACATCTACTGTGAAAATTGTAAAACCACTCTGGGCTGGAAATACGTAAGTCGTCTCTCCTTCCAGTACACACAAATTACAGACTATTATTTTAAACTCCTGCATTTCTTTTCCTTGCATCACAACACAATGCAAGCTGATTTTTTCACTTTGCGGATATGTACTTGTCAGAGTGCTTGTTCTGCAGTTGCAGTGACAGCAGTTGGCTAATCTGAGCTGTGTGGGTTTCTTTATTTTTGTCTACTGATATCCTGTTACTTAGCTTGGCTCCAGTGACCAGAATTAACATGCCCTTGCATTGACTTCACACTGCAGTCTAGCACAGATATGGCTCTATATATGTCTTTATTCACAGCTCAATTACGGCCCACTTTGATGCTGTAAGTGATCACGCTGTTGAGTTTTCTTAACAGCAGACACTTAATAGATCAGTCCCAATAACACTTCATAATAATGTTCGTTGATAAATCCTTAAACAGACACTATACTATCTCATAACTCATGATGTCTGTGAACAGTGGACATCTGTGATGTGCATTTAAAATAGTTAAAAACATAATACTTTTATTCAGCAAGGACACATTGCATTAGTCAAACAGTAAAGACATTTATATAATAAATTACATTTGAAAATATTTAAATTTTTTTAGATAGAAACAGCTATTTTAAATTAATAATCTTAAGTAGAAATATTTCACAATATTAGTGTTTTTACTGTATTTTTTTTTTTAAAGAAATTTAACAAATCGAACCAACCCCAGACTTTTGAACAGTATGTAACCTAAATGTGAAATATGGTTTAATATTGAATAATGTATATTTGGATCATCAATGAGCTACTTTAAACGCAAAATATGTAATCAAGTTGTCAAATATATTCCAACCTATTCAAAATTACTTCCCTAATTGAATGTTAATGTGAGAAAAAGCAAAGGTGCATGTACCTCTGCTTTGGAAAGCATTGGTATATTGTTAATAAATTATTTTTTTATGATCTATTATTAATTTCACCTAAAACTAAAGATACAAAGAATGCTCAGTTTTTGTAGATGGCGGGTATTGAGGCTTTATTTAGTTGTTTCTCTTCCCGATTAAACAGGAGCTCTAATCGTGTCTCAGGATTGGCTAAGAGGGATTTTACATCATGACTCAATCGTGTTTGTCTTCAGGTCTCCACATGTTTGATTACTGAGCCTTTAGATTGAAGTCACTCTGGAACACTGATCACAGACCAGTTTTTCTTAGCTTTTTCATCATCATCTGATGAGAACATTTCTGGAACAGCTCTTTATTTCAGGCCGACTGAGTTGAAGTTGCAAGTGTAGAGTTATCATCCTGAGGCACGATGAAACACCACTGCTATAGTGGGCCGTTTTCAGTCCAGATGAGTAATGGACAGGTTCAGACAGCCTAAAGGGGTTAAAAAGACTCATTTCAGCATTCTACGTTGTGTAATAGAGGAGTACAGAAAGCACTAAAATGCTCATATTCTATAACATCGTATTTCCCCCCTATTTATTATTATTTAATAGTCATATTGATATACAGTGTATTCAGATTTTTTGGCCACATTGTGTAGCCCTACAAACAAGCACAGTAAACCTGGAGTTTATTCTTTATTTATTTATTTATTTAAAAAAAACATTTTAAATCGCAATTTTTTTTTAATCAGAAAATCGTAATTCTGTGATTATAATATTTCTCCGCCAGTGTTTTATTTATTTAAAAAAATTTTTTTTTACAAAAGTTGCCAGCCAGCTGCAGAATTTTTGATCATTTTCTCAAAACTTTCAAGGCCCCCAGAATATTTTTTTGGTATACATATCTAAATATACAACAAATGAACAGATATGTTTGACAGATTCAGAACGATAATCAAAGCATAGACCAAGTAGTAGACTTGTAGTCAAGACCGCCTAAACCGAGACCAAGACAGATCAAGTCGAGACCAAGACCGAGACAGATCAAGTCGAGACCAAGACCGAGACAGATCAAGTCGAGACCAGAACAGATCAAGTCGAGACCAAGAACGAGACAGATCAAGTCGAGACCAGAAACAGATCAAGTCGAGACCAGAACAGATCAAGTCGAGACCAAGACCGAGACAGATCAAGTCGAGACCAAAACAGATCAAGTCGAGACTAAGACCGAGACGCATCAAGTTGAGACCAAGACCGAGACAGATCAAGTCGAGACCAAGACCGAGACAGATCAAGTCGATACCAAGACCGAGACAGATCAAGTCGAGACCAAAACAGTTCAAGTTGAGACCAAAACAGTTCAAGTCGAGACCAAGACCGAGACAGATCAAGTCGAGACCAAGACTGAGACAGATCAAGTCGAGAGCAAGACTAAGACAGATCAAGTCGAGAGCAAGACTGAGACAGATCAAGTCGAGAGCAAGACCAAAACAGATCAAGTTCGAGACCAAGACCAAGACAGATCAAGTCGAGAGTAAGACCAAAACAGATCAAGTCGAGACCAAAACCAAGACAGATCAAGTCGAGACCGAGACCAAGGCCGATCAAGTCGAGACCATCACAGATCAAGTCGAGACCGAAACCAAGGCCGATCAAGTCGAGACCATCACAGATCAAGTCGAGACCAAGACCGAGACAGATCAAGTCGAGAGCAAGACCAAAACAGATCAAGTTCGAGACCAAGACCAAAACAGATCAAGTCGAGAGCAAGACCAAAACAGATCAAGTTCGAGACCAAGACCAAGACAGATCAAGTCGAGAGTAAGACCAAAACAGATCAAGTCGAGACCAAAACCAAGACAGATCAAGTCGAGACCGAGACCAAGGCCGATCAAGTCGAGACCATCACAGATCAAGTCGAGACCAAGACCGAGACAGATCAAGTTCGAGACCAAGACCAAAACAGATCAAGTCGAGACCGAGACCAAGGCCGATCAAGTCGAGACCAACACAGATCAAGTCGAGACCAAGAACAAGACAGATCAAGTCGAGACCAGAACAGATCAAGTCGAGACCGAGACCAAGGCCGATCAAGTCGAGACCATCACAGATCAAGTCGAGACCGAAACCAAGGCCGATCAAGTCGAGACCATCACAGATCAAGTCGAGACCAAGACCGAGACAGATCAAGTCGAGAGCAAGACCAAAACAGATCAAGTTCGAGACCAAGACCAAAACAGATCAAGTCGAGAGCAAGACCAAAACAGATCAAGTTCGAGACCAAGACCAAGACAGATCAAGTCGAGAGTAAGACCAAAACAGATCAAGTCGAGACCAAAACCAAGACAGATCAAGTCGAGACCGAGACCAAGGCCGATCAAGTCGAGACCATCACAGATCAAGTCGAGACCAAGACCGAGACAGATCAAGTTCGAGACCAAGACCAAAACAGATCAAGTCGAGACCGAGACCAAGGCCGATCAAGTCGAGACCAACACAGATCAAGTCGAGACCAAGAACAAGACAGATCAAGTCGAGACCAACACAGTTCAAGTTGAGACCAAAACAGTTCAAGTCGAGACCAAGACCGAGACAGATCAAGTCAAGAGCAAGACCAAAACAGATCAAGTTCGAGACCAAGACCAAGACAGATCAAGTCGAGAGTAAGACCAAAACAGATCAAGTCGAGACCAAAACCAAGACAGATCAAGTCGAGAGTAAGACCAAAACAGATCAAGTCGAGACCGAGACCAAGGCCGATCAAGTTGAGACCAACACAGATCAAGTCGAGACCAAGAACAAGACAGATCAAGTCGAGACCAAGACTGAGACAGATCAAGTCGAGACCAAAACAGATCAAGTCGAGACCAAGACCGAGACAGATCAAGTCGAGACCAGAACAGATCAAGTCGAGACCAGAACAGATCAAGTCGAGATCAAAACAGATCAAGTCGAGACCAAGACCGAGACAGATCAAGTCGAGACCAGAACAGATCAAGTCGAGACCGAGACAGATCAAGTCGAGACCAGAACAGATCAAGTCGAGACCAACACAGATCAAGTCGAGACCAAGAACAAGACAGATCAAGTCGAGACCAACACAGATTAAGTCGAGGCCAAGACAGATCAAGTCGAGACCAAGACCGAGACCAAGGCCGATCAAGTCGAGACCAAGACAGATCAAGTCGAGACCAAGACAGATCAAGTCGAGACCAAGACAGATCAAGTCGAGACCAAGGTCGAGACCGAGACCCAAGACCAGATCAAGGTCTTCACTGGGCTTCAATCCGTTATGGATATCGTCGTGGATATTGTGTTGCTAAATCCCCTGACCACTATGTCAGACTGAGACAGCGAGACCTAGACAAGACAGAGAGGTCAGAGACCAAGACAAGACCAAGACCAAAGACCATCAAGACTGTGATAAGACCGAGACCACGTAAAAGTGGTCTCGAGACCAAGGCCATTAAGTAATGCTTGGCAGTTTTGATTTAGATGCTGTTTAATATTTGTTGATCATGTTAGCTTACATACTGTATGCATAAGCAATGCTTCCATCGCTTGTTTCTGCTACTGCTTCTTCGCTTTTTTTTCGCTTCCCTTTACTCTTTCAGACGATGCGTAATAGCGCCCCCTACCCTATAACAGTGAAAACATGGATTGCCGTAAATTTCCGTCAGTGGTGGGGACAGAGTTAAGAGCATGAAAAAGTGGACAAAAATATTTTCTGATTTCAGTAGTCAACACTGCAGTGCTTTGTGTGTTTTGTTTTTGGGTTGTAGTAACATTTGTCTGTTTCTGTCTCTGTTACAGGAGCATGCATTTGAGAGCAGTCAGAAATACAAAGAAGGCAAATTCATCATCGAGCTTGCTCATATGATCAAAGATAATGGCTGGGAGTGACCTTGGCCTACTTCCTCTCTCTGCTCAGTGACCTTTGGGCTGCTCTGTTGTGGACTTTGCCGAGTGACACCACCACACGCACACGTACACAAATGAAAATAAAACGCACAGACACGAGCGCGCGCACACACACGCCAACGTCAACCATGACACATCTAGACTGGGTCATCACAAAACTCAAAGGCAGAGTGGCGGAAAGCGTATCAAAGACATCTACGGTCACTGAAAGACTCTTGGACCTTTTCGGAGATGTACATGTCAACACTTTGGGATCCGAACCTTCTCCCTTCCTGTTGGACTCCCCAATGACTGGTTTCGGTGTGCTCGGCCCTCCTCGCAAACTGTTAACAGTATCCAGAAGACAGTTTCACGTTTTTCGTTTAACATCCCCCGCTGTTTCTGTGAATAAGCGGGAGGTGTGCGCTCTAGTGTGTATACTTTCTTTTCGACGGGAATCTGGAGTCCTCCCTGGTGGACTGATGTTACTGGTTAGCATTTTTCTCCTTCTCTGAGTCCGACCCGTTCTGATTGTCTTTCGGTTCTCGTTGGGGCGGCGACCGACGCGACTGACATGCGTTAGAGGCTATGTAGCAGTATATTTTGGATGGGGTGGGCGTTCAGCATTGCAGTGGCATAGCATTGTTTGTATTTATGATCTCCCTTGCGTTTTAACCATTTTAATTCCGAATCGAAATGTTGTTTTTTTTTCTTCCTCGGATGACTTCACTGTGCAATTCGCGGGACACTCTGGTACAACAGTAGCGTCTGACCCCTACAGGAGCTTTAGTTGCCTCTGGTGCTTTTGGTGAGATTACACAAACACGCGTCTTTGAGTTGGCATTTGTGGCAGGTTCCATTTTTGCTATAGGCGAGAGAAAGCTACAGCCGTTTGGATGCACTGGACATTTGGGGAAAACTGAAACTAGTGTCCTCCTCGGAACAATGTTTGCATTACGTTTTCATCCCCCTTCACGCCAAATGATTTTACAAAACTGTTGTTGATATTACAATCATGTGTATGTTCATTGCTATGTGTGATTTATGTGTTCAACCACATGTTAGGACATGCACACGCATGTTAGCTCTGTGTGTTTTACGCATTATGTTTATGGCATACTTGAATGCAGTTACTTTGTTTGCACTTTGCAGAGGCCTTGTTCATGGGTTTAGAGGCAAAAGTCTGTCCATTGAATGGCCTTTTTTCATTGATAATAATCGAATGATTGTATGAGATGCTTTGAATGATTTGCAGGGTTGGGTGGTTGCTGGCTTGATCATCTCCCTCTCGTTTCAAACACACAAAATCTGCTGCTTTCGCTTTCTTCCACAGGCCGGCAGACCTGTTCGCTACGCTCGTAATTCGTTCGATTTCAGAAACAGGTCCCAAATTTAACAATCAGAAAGTGGCGTTACGTGATTCTTTTGCTGCTAATAGAGATAAATGCAATCCAGAGCTTTCACTTTTGAACCTTCTGCACTTTACCCGGACTGTCTGAGAGCATGCGAGCCCATGCGTTCCTTTTGTAGCTTTTCTCCACGTCTTTGCCTCTAAGCAGCATGAATCTTGTGCCTCTTCAAAAGATTAAAAAAAGAAATCTCCCTCTCCTGTTGTTGTGCGGCGCATGACTCCGAGAACCCAGCACATCTACTAGAAGCAGGAACTCGAAAAACGACACGAACTTGGAAACGAACGTCACAGAATCTCTATCCACTCGAAGCGTTATATAACCCAGTATTTTGTCATAGTTCTATGTCGAAGCTAGAGATGTTATGAAACAGTGGTTGTATCCTGCAAAGTATATAAAAGCGGGCGGGGTGGTTAGAGCGGGAGGGGGCGGAGCTTACTCCCTATAGCGGTAAAGAGGGGAATTAAATGTAGATTTCTATCAAGTATAACTATATATAATGAATGATATGAATAAATATCGAGGTTTTGTCGTGCTTATGGGCGGGTGGGACGGCGGGCAATAGTAGAACGAGTGGCGAACCCTCAGTCGGAGTTCGTCACCGATAAGGTCAGTCAGGTCACGTGACCTTTGAATCAGTCAAAGACAATGCAAACAAAATAGTTGTAGATATATCTTACTTGAAAGATGATGATACAGAGTTACAGACAATACATTGTCCCTCTCACACAGTTTTGTACATAAAGTAACATATTTAAGGTTTTATACATATTTCTACTGGGTTAGTTTCTCTACTTCCCCGACTTGAAGCACTTTTGTTCACTGTACCTTTGGCTTTATATGTGTGTGTGTGAATGCGACTGTGAATGATGTGTGTGTGGATGCATGTATGCGTGTTCCTTTACTTTCCTCACTTTATTTGTAGCTGTTTTTGCTGTTGTTCACTAGTTCCTCTGTGCTGTTTCCTTTATCACATTTCTTTTTGCTGTCTCACAGCGTGTTTTGATGTGAGCTCTCTTAGCTTGATGATAATAAGCTTTGTTTTTTTATATATATTAAAGTTGGTTTTCATCCTTCGATAGTTTCCTGTTGAGAGCCTAATAGCAGAAAGTCTGCTGGTCGTGTTTTAGCATCATGGTCAGCGGTGAGCTGGATTCACCTGCCCAAATTTCACAATAGAAAATTTAACAAAAAACAGCTTTCCCTAAGACTTTCAAAATCAGAACTAGATCCAAGCCAGTGTCACACTTTCAGTGTGCAGTCTCTGCACCAAAAATTATGAAACTTTTCAACAGCAAGTGTTGTTTTTAACATATAGTACCAATCTGGAAACTGAATCACTTGGTCAAACCAAAAAGTGAGTTTGTGGCCTCTCTGAATACCAAGTGGGAAATTAATATTTGTGAGGGTTTTTTAAATTGTTATTTGTCTTTTACAGCAACATATTGAGGTGTTGGCGGTAAAAAAGATTGTTTACTTCCCTTTTTTGCTGTTTCTTTTGGTGACACTGGTTTTTAAACATTTCTGTTAATTTGAGACGACATCTAGTTTAGGCGACGATTGTATAAGTTTGCAGAGTTCTTTTCTTAGGACTGTTAAAATATAAGGTCTAAAGCATGTTGTGTTTATAATGGCTATATTAAGTCGTGCCTGGTTTTCTTTCTTTTTTTTTTTTTTCTTCAATGCAAAAAAAAAGCTTTTTTCTTCTTTTTACTTGATTACATTAGTTTGCATTCTGTCCTAGTAAAGAAAAGTCACATTTGTCTGTTTTCACTGTATTGTAGACTATCCGATATCACAATAAAGCTTTAATGGTATTGTGGATTTGTTGGATCTTTTTTAATTTTATTTCATATCTTAAAAAATAATCACAAGTATCCTTCAGCTGTCCTGCGTAATCTCATTTTCTCATTACGTTTTCTAGTCGTATCCATTTCTGTTGTAGGACTTTACTCTCCTGTTGATCAAACATCCTTAGAGTGTGTTTGGTCTATTGACACTCACTCGCTGTGCATGTTTGCTTGAAATTCAAAAGTCGTGATATTAAAGCAAAACGTTGTCAGAAATGTTAGCAAATGCTTTTATCACTTCTGAGTCTCGTTGCCTATTTGCATTTGACTATTGCTGATATGTAGTTTCTGATCTGATATCACAAAGGGATTAATATCATATTCTATTATGCAGGCTATTAAATAATTTAGCTTCAGTTTCATTTGACTTGGAATTTTCCATTAATAGAATACATTTAGTTTATAAATGCATAACAAGGTCTGTGGTTGTAGCATAGTGGGGGATTGACAGATTTTTTATTATTATTTAATGTTTAAGTTAAATTTTTAACCCATTCAGACCCTGTGTCCATAACAATGGACATCACATGTCAGCCCCCTTTTTTTAAAACTTCTGGAGCATTTCACCTAGTTTAAAGCCTGCAGTCGGGTAGTATATTTGATAGACATTTTAACTAAAGTTCCTGTCGTGACAAAAACTATTTTACTGCACTCAGCAGTGGTACCACTGTCGATTTTTTCGGTGCGAAAAATTGAGTTTCTCCAATATTCTCAAAACTCTGGATTCTGATAGAGGGCCATGAGACTTAGACCTGAGTGCAAAAATGGAGGCTCTAGACCCTTCCTGAGCTGAGATATTGAGATCCCATAATTCCACTGTCCACGAACCCACTATTTTTATAATGGCATAAATGCTATGTGGGATCTCAATATCTCAGCTCAGGAAGGGTCTAGAGCCTCCATTTTTGCACTCAGGTCTAAGTCTCATGGCCCTCTATCAGAATCCAGAGTTTCGAGAAGATCAGAGAAACTCAAAATTTAGACCCCAAAAAAATTTCGACAGGGGTACCACTGTCGTTTTTTTCGGTGCGAAAAATTAAGTTTCTCCAATATTCTTGAAACTCTGGATTCTGATAGAGGGCCATGAGACTTAGACCTGAGTGCAAAAATGGAGGCTCTAGACCCTTCCTGAGCTGAGATATTGAGATCCCACATAACATTTATGCCATTATAAATATCTCAATATCTCAGCTCTGGAAGGGTCTAGAGCCTCCATTTTTGCACTCATGTCTTAGTCCCATGGCCCTCTATCAGATTTCAGAGTTTCAAGAAGATTAGAGAAACTCAAAATTTCGACCCCAAAAAAAAACCCGACAGTGTTACCCCTGTTTTTTTTTTTTTTTTTGGTGCGAAAAAATAAGTTTCTCCAATCTTCTCAAAACTCTGGATTCTGATAGAGGGCCACGACACTTAGACCTGAGTGCAAAAATGGAGGCTCTACACCCTTCCAGAGCTGAGATATCGAAACTCAAAATTTCAACCAGAAAAAAAACGACAGTGTTACCCCTTACGTTTTTTTTTTGGGGCGAAAAATTAAGTATCCCCAATCTTCTCAAAACTCTGGATTCTGATAGAGGGCCATGAGACTTAGACCTGAGTGCAAAAATGGAGGCACTAGACCCTTCCAGAGCTGAGATATCGAAACTCAAAATTTCGACCAGAAAAAAAAACGACAGTACCCCTTACGTTTTTTTTGGGGGGGCGAAAAATTAAGTATCCCCAATTTTCTCAAAACTCTGGATTCTGATAGAGGGCCATGAGACTTAGACCTGAGTGCAAAAATGGAGGCTCTAGACCCTTCCTGAGCTGAGATATTGAGATCCCACATAACATTTATGCCATTATAAATATCTCAATATCTCAGCTCTGGAAGGGTCTAGAGCCTCCATTTTTGCACTCATGTCTTAGTCCCATGGCCCTCTATCAGATTCCAGAGTTTCAAGAAGATTAGAGAAACTCAAAATTTCGACCCAAAAAAACCCCCGACAGTGTTACCCCTGTTTTTTTTTTTTTTTCGTGCGAAAAAATAAGTTTCTCCAATCTTCTCAAAACTCTGGATTCTGATAGAGGGCCACGACACTTAGACCTGAGTGCAAAAATGGAGGCTCTAGACCCTTCCAGAGCTGAGATATCGAAACTCAAAATTTCAACCAGAAAAAAAAACGACAGTGTTACCCCTTACGTTTTTTTTTTTTGGGGCGAAAAATTAAGTATCCCCAATCTTCTCAAAACTCTGGATTCTGATAGAGGGCCATGAGACTTAGACCTGAGTGCAAAAATGGAGGCACTAGACCCTTCCAGAGCTGAGATATCGAAACTCAAAATTTCGACCAGAAAAAAAAACGACAGTACCCCTTACGTTTTTTTTGGGGGGGCGAAAAATTAAGTATCCCCAATTTTCTCAAAACTCTGGATTCTGATAGAGGGCCATGAGACTTAGACCTGAGTGCAAAAATGGAGGTTCTAGACCCTTCCAGAGCTGAGATATCAAAACTCAAAATTTCGACTAGAAAAAAAAACGACAGTGTTACCCCTTACATTTTTTTTTGGGGGGGGGCGAAAAATTAAGTATTCCCAATCTTCTTAAAACTCTGGATTCTGATAGAGGGCCATGAGACTTAGACCTGAGTGCAAAAATGGAGGCTCTAGGCCCTTCCAGAGCTGAGATATCGAAACTCAAAATTTCGACCAGAAAAAAACGACAGTGTTACCCCTTACGTTTTTTTTGGGGGGCGAAAAATTAAGTATCCGTAATCTTCTCAAAACTCTGGATTCCGATAGAGGGCCACGACACTTAGACCTGAGTGCAAAAATTGAGGCTCTAGACCCTTCCAGAGCTGAGATATCAAAACTCAAAATTTCGACTAGAAAAAAAAACGACAGTGTTACCCCTTACGTTTTTTTTTGGGGGCGAAAAATTAAGTATCCCCAATCTTCTTAAAACTCTGGATTCTGATAGAGGGCCATGAGACTTAGACCTGAGTGCAAAAATGGAGGCTCTAGACCCTTCCAGAGCTGAGATATCGAAACTCAAAATTTCGACCAGAAAAAAAAACGACAGTGTTACCCCTTACGTTTTTTTTTTTTGGGGCGAAAAATTAAGTATCCCCAATCTTCTCAAAACTCTGGATTCTGATAGAGGCCATGAGACTTAGACCTGAGTGCAAAAATGGAGGCTCTAGACCCTTCCAGAGCTGAGATATCGAAACTCAAAATTTCGACCAGAAAAAAAACGACAGTGTTACCCCTTACGTTTTTTTTTTTGGGGGCGAAAAATTAAGTATCCCAATCTTCTCAAAACTCTGGATTCTGATAGAGGGCCATGAGACTTAGACCTGAGTGCAAAAAATGGAGGCTCTAGATGCTTCCAGAGCTGAGATATCTAAACTCAAAATTTCGATTAGAAAAAAAAACGACAGTGTTACCCCTTACGTTTTTTTTTTTTGGGGCGAAAAATTAAGTATCCCCAATCTTCTCAAAACTCTGGATTCTGATAGAGGGCCATGAGACTTAGACCTGAGTGCAAAAATGGAGGCTCTAGACCCTTCCAGAGCTGAGATATCGAAACTCAAAATTTCGACCAGAAAAAAAAACGACAGTGTTACCCCTTACGTTTTTTTTTGGGGGGCGAAAAATTAAGTATCCCCAATCTTCTCAAAACTCTGGATTCTGATAGAGGGCCATGAGACTTAGACCTGAGTGCAAAAATGGAGGCTCTAGACCCTTCCAGAGCTGAGATATCGAAAACTCAAAATTTCGACCAGAAAAAAAAAACGACAGTGTTACCCTTTACGTTTTTTTGGGGGCGAAAAATTAAGTATCCCCAATCTTCTTAAAACTCTGGATTCTGATAGAGGGCCATGAGACTTAGACCTGAGTGCAAAAATGGAGGCTCTAGACCCTTCCAGAGCTGAGATATCGAAACTCAAAATTTCGACCAGAAAAAAAACGACAGTGTTACCCCTTACGTTTTTTTTTGGGGGCGAAAAATTAAGTATCCCCAATCTTCTCAAAACTCTGGATTCTGATAGAGGGCCATGAGACTTAGACCTGAGTGCAAAAATGGAGGTTCTAGACCCTTCCAGAGCTGAGATATCGAAACTCAAAATTTCGACTAGAAAAAAAAACCGACAGTGTTACCCCTTACGTTTTTTTTTTTGGGGGCGAAAAATTAAGTATCCCCAATCTTCTTAAAACTCTGGATTCTGATAGAGGGCCATGAGACTTAGACCTGAGTGCAAAAATGGAGGCTCTAGACCCTTCCAGAGCTGAGATATCGAAACTCAAAATTTCGACCAGAAAAAAAAACGACAGTGTTACCCCTTACGTTTTTTTTTGGGGGGGCGAAAAATTAAGTATCCCCAATCTTCTCAAAACTCTGGATTCTGATAGAGGGCCATGAGACTTAGACCTGAGTGCAAAAATGGAGGCTCTAGACCCTTCCAGAGCTGAGATATCGAAACTCAAAATTTCGACCAGAAAAAAAACGACAGTGTTACCCCTTACGTTTTTTTTGGGGGCGAAAAAATTAAGTTCCCCAATCTTCTCAAAACTCTGGATTCTGATAGAGGGCCATGAGACTTAGACCTGAGTGCAAAAATGGAGGCTCTAGACCCTTCCAGAGCTGAGATATCGAAACTCAAAATTTCGACCAGAAAAAAAAACGACAGTGTTACCCCTTACGTTTTTTTTTTGGGGCGAAAAATTAAGTATCCCCAATCTTCTTAAAACTCTGGATTCTGATAGAGGGCCATGAGACTTAGACCTGAGTGCAAAAATGGAGGCTCTAGGCCCTTCCAGAGCTGAGATATCGAAACTCAAAATTTCAACCAGAAAAAAAAACGACAGTGTTACCCCTTACGTTTTTTTTTTGGGGGGGCGAAAAAATTAAGTATCCCCAATCTTCTCAAAACTCTGGATTCTGATAGAGGGCCATGAGACTTAGACCTGAGTGCAAAATGGAGGCTCTAGACCCTTCCAGAGCTGAGATATCGAAACTCAAAATTTCAACCAGAAAAAAAAAACGACAGTGTTACCCCTTACGTTTTTTTTGGGGGCGAAAAATTAAGTATCCCCAATCTTCTCAAAACTCTGGATTCTGATAGAGGGCCATGAGACTTAGACCTGAGTGCAAAAATGGAGGCTCTAGACCCTTCCAGAGCTGAGATATCGAAACTCAAAATTTCAACCAGAAAAAAAACGACAGTGTTACCCCTTACGTTTTTTTTTGGGGGGCGAAAAATTAAGTATCCCCAATCTTCTCAAAACTCTGGATTCTGATAGAGGGCCATGAGACTTAGACCTGAGTGCAAAAATTGAGGCTCTAGACCCTTCCAGAGCTGAGATATCAAAACTCAAAATTTTGACTAGAAAAAAAACGACAGTGTTACCCCTTATGTTTTTTTTTTGGGGGGGGCGAAAAATTAAGTATCCCCAATCTTCTTAAAACTCTGGATTATGATAGAGGGCCGTGAGACTTAGACCTGAGTGCAAAAATGGAGGCTCTAGGCCCTTCCAGAGCTGAGATATCGAAACTCAAAATTTCAACCAGAAAAAAAAACGACAGTGTTACCCCTTACGTTTTTTTTCTTGGGCGAAAAATTAAGTATCCCCAATCTTCTTAAAACTCTGGATTATGATAGAGGGCCGTGAGACTTAGACCTGAGTGCAAAAATGGAGGCTCTAGACCCTTCCAGAGCTGAGATATCGAAACTCAAAATTTCGACTAGAAAAAAAACGACAGTGTTACCCCTTACGTTTTTTTTTTGGGCGAAAAATTAAGTATCCCCAATCTTCTCAAAACTCTGGATTCTGATAGAGGGCCACGGCACTTAGACCTGAGTGCAAAAATGGAGGCTCTAAACCCTTCCAGAGCTGAGATATCGAAACTCAAAATTTCAACCAGAAAAAAAAAACGACAGTGTTACCCCTTACGTTTTTTTTGGGGCGAAAAATTAAGTATCCCCAATCTTCTCAAAACTCTGGATTCTGATAGAGGGCCATGAGACTTAGACCTGAGTGCAAAAATGGAGGCTCTAGACCCTTCCAGAGCTGAGATATCGAAACTCAAAATTTCGACCAGAAAAAAAAACCGACACTTTACCCCTTACATTTTTTTTGGGCGAAAAATTAAGTATCCCCAATCTTCTCAAAACTCTGGATTCTGATAGAGGGCCATGAGACTTAGACCTGAGTGCAAAAATGGAGGCTCTAGACCCTTCCAGAGCTGAGATATCGAAACTCAAAATTTTGACCAGAAAAAAAAAACGACAGTGTTACCCCTTACGTTTTTTTTTGGGGGGGGGCGAAAAATTAAGTATCCCCAATCTTCTCAAAACTCTGGATTCTGATAGAGGGCCATGAGACTTAAACCTGAGTGCAAAAATGGAGGCTCTAGACCCGTCCAGAGCTGAGATATCGAAACTCAAAATTTCGACCAGAAAAAAAAACGACAGTGTTACCCCTTACGTTTTTTTTTTGGGGGGGCGAAAAATTAAGTATCCCCAATCTTCTCAAAACTCTGGATTCTGATAGAGGGCCCTGAGACTTAGACCTGAGTGCAAAAATGGAGGCTCTAGACCCTTCCAGAGCTGAGATATCGAAACTCAAAATTTCGACCAGAAAAAAACGACAGTGTTACCCCTTACGTTTTTTTTTTGGGGGGCGAAAAATTAAGTATCCCCAATCTTCTCAAAACTCTGGATTCTGATAGAGGGCCATGAGACTTAGACCTGAGTGCAAAAATGGAGGCTCTAGACCCTTCCAGAGCTGAGATATCGAAACTCAAAATTTCGACTAGAAAAAAAAACGACAGTGTTACCCCTTACGTTTTTTTTTTTGGGGCGAAAAATTAAGTATCCCAATCTTCTTAAAACTCTGGATTCTGATAGAGGGCCATGAGACTTAGACCTGAGTGCAAAAATGGAGGCTCTAGACCCTTCCAGAGCTGAGATATCGAAACTCAAAATTTCGACCAGAAAAAAAAACGACAGTGTTACCCCTTACGTTTTTTTTGGGGGGGCGAAAAATTAAGTATCCCCAATCTTCTCAACTCTGGATTCTGATAGAGGGCCTGAGACTTAGACCTGAGTGCAAAAAATGGAGGCTCTAGACCCTTCCAGAGCTGAGATATCGAAACTCAAAATTTCGACCAGAAAAAAAAACGACAGTGTTACCCCTTACGTTTTTTTTGGGGGCGAAAAATTAAGTATCCCCAATCTTCTCAAAACTCTGGATTCTGATAGAGGGCCATGAGACTTAGACCTGAGTGCAAAAATGGAGGCTCTAGACCCTTCCAGAGCTGAGATATCGAAACTCAAAATTTCGACCAGAAAAAAAAACCGACAGTGTTACCCCTTACGTTTTTTTTTTTGGGGCGAAAAATTAAGTATCCCCAATCTTCTTAAAACTCTGGATTCTGATAGAGGGCCATGAGACTTAGACCTGAGTGCAAAAATGGAGGCTCTAGGCCCTTCCAGAGCTGAGATATCGAAACTCAAAATTTCAACCAGAAAAAAAACGACAGTGTTACCCCTTACGTTTTTTTTGGGGGGGCGAAAAATTAAGTATCCCCAATCTTCTCAAAACTCTGGATTCTGATAGAGGGCCATGAGACTTAGACCTGAGTGCAAAAATTGAGGCTCTAGACCTTCCAGAGCTGAGATATCGAAACTCAAAATTTCGACCAGAAAAAAAAAACGACAGTGTTACCCCTTACGTTTTTTTTGGGGGGGCGAAAAATTAAGTATCCCCAATCTTCTCAAAACTCTGGATTCTGATAGAGGGCCATGAGACTTAGACCTGAGTGCAAAAATGGAGGCTCTAGACCCTTCCAGAGCTGAGATATCGAAACTCAAAATTTCGACCAGAAAAAAAAAAACGACAGTGTTACCCTTACATTTTTTTTTGGGCGAAAAATTAAGTATCCCCAATCTTCTCAAAACTCTGGATTCTGATAGAGGGCCATGAGACTTAGACCTGAGTGCAAAATGGAGGCTCTAGACCCTTCCAGAGCTGAGATATCGAAACTCAAAATTTCGACCAGAAAAAAAAAAACGACAGTGTTACCCTTACGTTTTTTTTTGGGGCGAAAAATTAAGTATCCCCAATCTTCTCAAAACTCTGGATTCTGATAGAGGGCCATGAGACTTAGACCTGAGTGCAAAAATGGAGGCTCTAGACCCTTCCAGAGCTGAGATATCGAAACTCAAAATTTCGACAGGAAAAAAAAAACGACAGTGTTACCCCTTACGTTTTTTTTGGGGAGGCGAAAAATTAAGTATCCCCAATCTTCTCAAAACTCTGGATTCTGATAGAGGGCCATGAGACTTAGACCTGAGTGCAAAAATGGAGGCTCTAGACCCTTCCAGAGCTGAGATATCGAAACTCAAAATTTCGACCAGAAAAAAAAAACGACAGTGTTACCCCTTACATTTTTTTTTTGGGCGAAAAATTAAGTATGCCTAATCTTCTCAAAACTCTGGATTCTGATAGAGGGCCATGAGACTTAGACCTGAGTGCAAAATGGAGGCTCTAGACCCTTCCAGAGCTGAGATATCAAAACTCAAAATTTCAACCAGAAAAAAAAACGACAGTGTTACCCCTTACGTTTTTTTTTTTTTGGTGCAAAAAAATAAGTATCCCCAATCTTCTTGAAACTCTGGATTCTGATAGAGGGCCATGGGACTTAAACATGAGTGCAAAAATGGAGGCTCTAGACCCTTCCAGATCTGAGATATTGAGATCCCACGTAGCATTTATGTCATTGTAAAAATAGTGGGTTCGTGGACGGTGGAGTTATGGGATGGTGCTTGGTGCTACGGACTCAGGGGCCCCAACTGAGTGCAGTAAAACAGTTTTTATCATGAAAGAAACTTTAATTAAATTGTCCAAAAATACAAATAAAAGTAACCATCACAAACAAATGCATATACAAGTTAACAACACATGAAACAAAGCTTTATTCAAAGTACAAGCATGTATTTACAGGCACTGAACACAGCATCCTACTGCAAGCGCTTCACAATCAGAGGCAATAAGGGCAGATGGAGTGATAGAGGGACTCATAAGGGCAGATGGAGAGATGGAGGGAAACATCCATGGGACCACTTCCAGGATTCAGCTCTGGGCTCCTCATTCTCAGTGCTCACACCAGTCTGCAGACATTTCAGATCCTACAAAAATGCATTTCACAAAAGCAGTCATTTTAACAGCACAATGTCATTTGATGTATTAAAAATAACCTTACTTTATATTTGAATAAATTCCCTAAAACCTTTTTTCCCCTACAAATGCTGCCACCATCTTTCCTTGCAGGTCCTGCTCCACCACAAAAGCTCTGCACTCTGCAGCAAATGCACAGAAATCAGGAATCAGAAAAGTGTTGTAATTTTTCCATTTGAAATTACAATCATTCAAATAAACTACAACTTAAGATTTAATAGATGTTGTTATCCATTTCTGTAGTACACTCACTCAAATCCTTTGATGACATGATTCAGCATCATGAGCCTCTCTCCACTGATAAACACATGCGTGTTCTCCTGTCCCTGTAACATACAGACAAGATTCACATTACGAGCTCAACACTGCATTTACATGCTGAGATTGATGTGTTAACTCACTTTTAATCCAACTTAAATGTTCCTTAATATATAAACACTAATAAGGGACAAATTAAATATATATCATGTTTAGTTACTTTATAGATTTGTTTATTTGCCTTATTTACAGCACATTTGTCTAATGGTAACAGTGTTGACAACAGTGAATTATCCTACATAATAGCACAGCACACATAACCTTACTCTCAGATGAATTTTTCATGTTGTGATGTGACACATTTAATTTAATTTATCGCCCCGAAAAAAACGACAGGGGTACCCCTGTCGTTTTTTTGGGTCGAAATTTTGAGTTTCTCTGATCGTCTTGAAACTCTGGATTCTGATAGAGGGCCATGAGACTTAGACCTGAGTGCAAAAATGGAGGCTCTAGACCCTCACACCCTCAGCCTGCTCCGCCATGTACACGTCCTGCTCCGCCCTGGCCACGCCCTCAGCCTGCTCCGCCACGTCCACGTCCTGCTCCGCCCTGGCCACGCCCTCAGCCTGCTCCGCCACGTCCACGTCCTGCTCCGCCCTGGCCACGCCCTCAGTCTGCTCCGCCCTGGTGGCTTCCTGCTCTAATTCAGCCAGCCCCCCCCCCCCCCCATTGATGGTCTACAGCGCGAGTTTGTGCCTTTGTAAGGGGGGCATTCTGTCAGTCTTTAGGTGTGTTCGACATCGCCTGCGGCTGGATGCAACCGATCGGCGAGAACAGTCGCGTGCAGGAGTGGAGGAGCTGCAAACGGAGACGTGAAGTCGAACAATTTCTGGTTCCCGTAGTGACGGCTCACGTGGTGTTTGCATGCTTATACCACAGCTGAAGTGAAATAAATGCAACATTTGCCAAATAAACAGATATTTCAGACACATTTTCATTCAATACTTTACTGCTTCATACAGCATCTGTTTGAAATAGAATAAAGTTCAAAATAAGCCTATAATCAATGACGTGGAATCAACGTTTTTTAATCAGTTTTATTTTGATAAACATGATAAACATGACACAATATAACATTGCGACTACATTAAAAGAGTGTTTACTGTTATAAAATACTGATTTGTGAGCTTTAGTGGAACTAAACGTGTGAGAATAAACACGAAACGCACGTGATCGTTGTCATGCGGTGAATCCGGCGAATCGTGGAACAGCTGTGACATCATCAGAGCTCGTGCAGCCGCTCTTGAGAAGCTGCGCTGGCTGAGTCCTCCGGCTACTCTCGTATCGCTCTCGCGGTACTTTGATGGCATATGTCACAGTCACGTGGAGTCAGCGCTGCATCAAGTCGGACAAAATTTCTAACCGGCATGCACTGTTTCAAGTCAGCCGCCGATCGGTCTGCGCAGAGCTGCATGAAGTCGAACAAGCCTTTTGTCTGCACCATTCTGTCTTTGTCATCTTCACTACACTTCCCAGCATCCTCGTCTCCACACCTGAACTCACTCCCTCAATCATCCACCTGTTCATCGTCCTGATCATCTGTCACCTGTCGTCACCTTGTTAGTGTTCATTTTGTATCTGTATTTATTTCTCTCTGTTTCAGTGTGTGCTTGTCGGTTCTTGATTATGTTTCATGGATAGTCGTCTCTTTGGAATTATAAGGTTCTATCTGACATTGTCAAAATTGAGTTATTCACATATTCTTATTCTGTGACAACTTATTTACGTTATGTGATGTTTTTTTTAAGTTGTGTTCATTGTGGGAATTTTTATTGAAAAAACAAAAAGGTTCTATCTACAAAGTCGAACTCTAACTTGGCTCTATAAGGTTCTATCTACATGAGCCAATCAGCACTTCGAATGCATGGAAGAGGACCAATCAGAATCAAATTTATATTTAATATTTTAGAAAACCATTCAACATGCAAGTGTGTGTTTGTTTGAAAGTATGTGTGTGTGTGTGTGTGTGTGTGTGCGTGTCTGTGCTCGTGTGCGTATGTGTGAGAAAGTGTGTTGGTGTGTGTGTGAGAGAGAGTGTGTGTGTGTGATTAAAAAGGGAGTTTGACATTTTTTGTGATTTGTCACGGTGTAGTGTGAAATGAAGACAGGCTGAGGCTGACACAAAGCTCCAATACAAAACATTTGCTCAAAAACTCCAAACAGGTACAAGGAAGACTGGCAGAAGATTACACACACTATCAATGAAACATATTACAGAACTAAATACAGATACAAAATGAACACTAACAAGGTGACGGCAGGTGACACAGATGATCAGGGCGATGAACAGGTGGATGATTGTGGGCGTGAGTTCAGGTGTGGAGATAAGAGGATGCTGGGAAGTGTAGTGAAGATGACGAAGACAGAATGGTGGAGACGAATACAGAACGCCCCCCTTTACAAAGGCACGACCTCGCGCCGTAGAACATCAATGGGGTGGGGGGGCGGTGGGTGGGCGCCCTGGAGGCTGAAGAGGGCATGGCTGAATTAGAGCAGGAAGCTGGCAGGGCGGAGCAGACTGAGGGCGTGGCCAGAATGGTGAAGACCCTTCAGGCAGACGGTCTCGGGCTGGACGGTCTCGGGCTGGACGGTCTCGGGCGTTGGAGTGGGGCTGGTGACGTCATCGACAGTCAAGGATGATCCGCAGGATACCAGCACCCACTCCACAAATTGGGCAAAGCTTCCTTGAGGTGGTTCCCCAGACAACTGCGCTAGAGTGATGTTGTTCAGTCCCACACATAGAAACGTGCAGAGGCAGTCATCTGGGAAACTGGTTTGAGGTACCAAATCCAGGAAAACCTAAGTCCCATGGCTCTCTATCAGAATCCAGAGTTTCAAGAAGATTGGAGAAACTTATTTTTTCACACCAAAAAAAAAAAAAACGACAGGGGTAACACTGTAGTTTTTTTTTTTTGGGGTCGAAATTTTGAGTTTCTCCAATCTTCTCAAAACTCTGGATTCTGATAGAGGGCCATGAGACTTAGACCTGAGTGCAAAAATAGAGTCTCTAGACCCTTCCAGAGCTGAGATATGGACATCCCACGTAGCATTTATGCCATTATAAAAATAGTGGGTTCGTGGACGGTGGAATTATGGGATGGCGCTTGGTGTCCTACGGACTCAGGGGCCCCAGCTGAGTGCAGTAAAATAGTTTTTATCATGACAGGAACTTTAAATAAAATGTCCTCATCAAATAAACTGTCTGAATCATCATTCAATAGATTGCCGGTGGGATTATGTCCAATTGCAGCTTATTGCATGAAGGCCGGGGTTAGTATATTTAAAAATAGTGGGTTATTGGACAAATAGTGAGTTCGCGGACAGTGGAATTTTGGGACAGCGCTTGGTGCTACGGACCCCGGGGGCCTCCTGAGTGCAGTAAAATAGTTTTTTTCACGACAGGAACTTTAATTAAAATGTCCAAAAAATACACTACCCGAAACCTCATTCAATAGATTGCCGGTGGGACCGCGTCCAATTGCAGCATATTGAATGAACTGCGGAAAAACTTTTAAAAAATATGGTGGGTTGTTGGACAAACAGTGGATTCGTGGGACGGGGGCATGGCCCGGGAGTGGTCCTGGGACATTTGGTAAATATAGTGGGTTATTGGACAAATAGTGGGTATTCGTGGGACGGGGGTGTGGCCCGGGAGTGGGCGGGGGGTGGTCCCATGACATTTGGCAAATATAGTGGGTTATTGGCCAAATAGTTGGTTCGTGGAACAGGGGCGTGCATGGGCATTCGCCGGACGCCCTGTGGAAGCGGTGGTCGGTCGAACAAATAGTGGGTTCGTGGGACGTTTCGAGGGTGGCTCCGCCGAGGGGGCCTTTGCGGAACTGCCTCGGGGGTCCCGAAACTTTGGGCTCCTCCCGTCAGCCCCCCGGGGGCTCGGGGCGTGCCCGACCCGCTGCGCCACTCTCACTGTAGAACGCGGCCGCGCGAGTCTCCCCTGCTCTCATCTCGAGCCTGTCACTTATCAAACAATCAAAAAAAGGAAGGGGTACACAAAGGCTAGCCAATCAGAAAATAGCACTGTAAGATTTAACGCAACAACCAATAAAAAAAAGCATTTCCTAAAATTGTTCACGTGATTCTGCAACAACATCTCTTGAAGAGATTCTCTTCCAAAAGTCAGAAACGACTTGTGCTCAGAGGATCACTTTGAGCAGAGTAAGTCATGATATCCTGTTGTTACAACAAATTTACAAATTGTTTGACACAAACAATGACAACTTGACTGCTGTTAGAGAATCATATTTTATAATTATCCTGGCCATAATCATGGCATCTATCTTTCAAAGATGTCAGGTAAAAACCAAACAAGCATCCTCTCATTCCTCTCTCATTAAAGTCCTTTAACCTGATTCATTGACCTGAAACCAAAGCCAGTCAGTGTGGACTGTCTTTATTCACACTAGACCTGTTTAGATCCCCAGGCTAAGCATGTGTAATAATTAAGCTTGAAATGTACAATCCCTGAAGTAATTATTCCATAATCAAGGGAAAAATCCACCACTAATGTCAAAATTGAATCTCTACTGTATGTAAACTTTAGTAACTTGCATATACCTGCTGAAGCATTTTTTGTTCTTTTGCAACAGAAAAACAACAACAGATTCGTGCCTGTGTTGAGAGTTAATCAACATATATATATATATATATATATTGAGCCAGTGTCAGCACTAAACACGCACACAACATTTGAAAGCCAGTGTGTTTTTTGATGGTTAATATCACTATCATAAGAAAACAGAACTTCTCTCTTATATGTGTTTTTTTCCTAATTTTATCATCAATAAGCATCTGCTCTGACACTTCGAGGTTGGCTGAACATCAGATTTGAATGTTCAACACAATAGTATTCATAGGCCTACTAATTTGTTCCTATGTCAAGACAAAATACAGCAAGAGTTCAGTCATTTGGCAATGGCTCCATTACGTTCCATTTACTTGTAAAAAAAATTGGCCTGATCAAGGTATTCAGTTAACAGCCGAACACGACAATCAAGTGTGTAAATATGGTCAAGTAACACTCATGAAGAGCACAGGAGTAAGAGGTCTGGTGTTGGCCTTTGTCTTCCCAACGGCTGGCATGACTCCAGATAGGGAACAAAGACCAGCGATGGCCGCTGAATAAGGTGCCTAGATAAACCAGATACTATGTGATTTGCTCTCCCTCGACACTGAGGACGTTCAACCTCTCACTCCCTTTTTGTGTGCTAAGAATATTCTGTGGTTTCCTAGCGACTGGCGCTTTATTGCCGTGTGGCTTAGAGGACGTTAAGTGTTTTTAGTTACTGACTAACAGATTTGCCAGTCTTTAAATAAAGACAGATGAGGAGTTGCATGAGTAACTTAATCAAAACAATGCCTTAATGTAGTTTGTACACTCGTTTTGTAGCTAAAACTTAAATGTTAAGTATTCATATGCATTATAATGAAAGGCCTGTTTTTACAGTCTTAATATATAAGGGTGTTTACGTTGAATTTAAAGAAGGCCATTCTTTGTGCGTGTGAGAGAGTTTCTCTCTGTACCAGGTGTGACATGATCTCCCTGTTTCCAATTTCAGCTTTGAATGATTTATTTCCAGGACCATGTGCGAACACTCACGCACACATTAACATGCACTCTAATGCATAATTATTACGTGTCTACGAGAAAGATACTTTTCCTGTTGCCAGCAAACAGAGCACAACAGAGTGAGGGTGAGAAGGTGGATTTTTAATATATATATATATACATATATAGCAACTCTGTAAAAACATCATCAAAGATCATGATTTGATTAGTTCTAGTAGCGGTTGCATTAGCTACAATGGCTCATCATCGTAAAAAACAACCATTTGATTGTGTTGCCTTGCTACACTGGGTGCTGTTTCCATGGTAACCACCAAATATCAAAATAATGGCCAAACTGTTTTAGGTAATCCAGAAGCGACTGTGATTTTTGGAATTCAAGGTTCACCTCTCTGCCTTTAAAACTGAGGGAGAAGTTTTTTCCGAGATAACTGCTACAAATCCTGTAAATATATAAGTGATATTAAACCCAGAATGTAATAACAGAACCAGAATACATGTAGTTTCTGTTTTGAAAGAGCAGTCCTACCAATGTCACATTGTTTACTGCTCTGACATCAGTGTTTTTTTCCGCTTTTCTTGTTCTTCCCTTTCTCACAGTGGCCATTTCATTTAAAAGCAGCTTCACTAAAAGCAACAAGAGAATCATTTAGTTTTTAGTTTTAGTTTCACACTGCCTGGTTTATTTGGTAATGGTCTGAAAGAGTGACAAAAGTTCTCATCACACGCTCTATTCTTTCAGATTTCCCTCTTTGCGTCACTAAACTGGAAAGGAAATTGTGATTTTTTTTGGCACAAGCTCAATCCATTGTGATTATGTTTCTTGTAGTGCACAGCATTATATCATCAACTTTGTTGGGTAACAAGACAGAAGAAACATATGACTAGTTCCTTGTTGTTTGGATTCCCATTGAAAAGATTCTCAACTTTCTTCTATACATAGAAAAGAAAGCAAGTCATACAGGTTTTGAACAACATGAGGGTGATTAATAATGACACAATATATATTTGGGGGTAAAAATCTCACTTTAAGTCTCATGATTCTCAAATTTTACTGGGAAAAGATGTCAATATTATTGTCTAATAAATAACGTCTTAAATTATGCTCAGATTTGCCAAGATGGTTTCAAAATGAACTCAAATTCCTCCAAGACCAAATTATATGCAAGTCACAATTCAAGTCTCATTTGCATGTCTCTGATGTACGTTTAATACTAAGGATCACCCTTAAGCACTGAAAAAGTGGTGTCCTGTGTGTTAGTGTGAGTGAAACGTGTGTGTTCACCCGTACAGGCCTGCACACAGAGCTGAAGGTCACCAGAAAAACAATCAATGAAACATTGTCCGTCCATCAATACAGCATTGACATTGTACATATACACTAATTACACACAACAGCAAAGACTGTCACATGAACACCACAGTATTGCGTCAAATGTCACGTTACAGTGTAAACAATAGACCTGCTTCCTGAAAACCTATAGATTGTAGGTGTTGTAGCATGAGCATGTGCGGGACTCGCACGTGTCTCTCTTACGTCTGGTCTTCAAAAAATGCCTGCAGCTAAAAAGTACTTTTTAAAGGGCTATTCACCAAGAGATGAGAAATCTGCCATCATTTACTCACACTCATGTCGCAGTTTACCACAACTGATGTGTGAGTTGATGAATGTTTATATGTGAATAAAAGTCCGTTAAAAGAGCGTTCTGGACCGCTCGATTCATATGGATTAGTTTTACGATCTCTTTATGAAGTTTTTGACGCATTAAAGTGGTAGTTGCGTAGCTGTCAACGGAGGGACAGAAATTGCTCAGATTTTGTTTAAAAAAATTCATTTGTGTTTTCGAAGGTGAACGAACGTCTTACGGTTTTAGAACGACATGAGGGTTTGTAAAAGATCTTTTAAAGAGTAGTTCACTTTAAAAAAAACTTTTGCTGATAATTTACTCACCCCCGTGTCATCCAAGATGTCCATGTCATTCTTTCTTCAGTCGAAAAGAAATTAAGGTTTTTGATGAAAACATTCCAGGAATTTTCTCCATATAATGGACTTCAATGGGGTCCAAACGGTTCAAGGTCCAAAAGACAGTTTCAGTGCAAACTGCAAACTGTTAAAAGGGCTTTAAACGATTTCAGACGATGAATAAGGGTCTTATCTAGCGAAACAATCGCTCATTTAAACAAAAAATAATAATAAAGTTTACGTTTTATAAGCTCAAATGGTCGCCTTGCTCTGTTGTGTGATGCGCGTTCGTGACACTCCTGTTTGAACTCGTTCATCAAAATGAACAAATCTTTTTTCGTGTCATTTGGTTTATTCAACGAACGAAATGAATGAATTGACTCGGGAAAAGATTTGTTCATTTTGATGAACGAATTTGAACAGGAGAGTCACGAACATGAATCACACAACAGAGCAAGGCGACCATTTGAGCTTTTTTTTAAATGAGCGATCGTTTCGCTTGATAAGAAGAGAGGGCAATTCATACTTCATATTTCTCTCTCACACACATACACACACCTTACTTTTGTAAGTGCAAACAATATGTGACAAATATTCCTTTGTTAGACCAATGTGTATTAGAGGGTTAACAGCTCAACTAGATTACCTGTGTCACTGGCTCTAAAGCATTTAACAAAGCCATGCTCTTCCGTTTTATAAAAATGAATGTAAGTAATGTTGACATTCACTGAAAAATGATAATTTACCCAGAATCCCAAGACATCAAGTCCATTTTCTCACCTGAAGACATTATAAATGACAGCCGCTCTAGATCCACTGGTGCTAAAACAGTTTCCTGATAAATCATGAAATGTCACATACCATTAATGTAAAAGAAAATGGCCCCTTTTAGACCCAAGGGATTCATTATGACATGCTTGGGTATTTATTTTTCTCCATCTTGAATGTTTTTTCTTCCAGTAGCATTGTGCACATCCTCAAATGTTGTGTGTGTGTGTGTGTTGTCCTCAAGAAACTTGCCCTCCACATCCTCTCAGATTAAGATCCTAATTAGTGCCATGTATGCCTAAATAAAGAGAGGTTGAGCGTGTCGTTACATAGATGCAAATGAATACAGTTGTTCCAAATGTGCATGAAGGTCAAAGAGATGAGTGGCTTAACTTAACTCACACACACACACCTTGGCCATTTAAATGTAAACGCTTCTAATGTCTAGTCTATGAATGGATCATTATTGCAATGATTATTCTGTTTCTAGCATCTACATGTTTGGCAACAGTTCTTCTAACACTAATTGATGGAGTGTGTGGCTTTTCATTTGTTAAACAACCAGGAAAACACGTCATGGCCATATTCCAGGATGACAATGTTAAGATTCATCAGGCTCAAATTGTGAAAGAATGGATGGGAGGGAGCATGAGTCAAGACCTTACATTCATTGAAAGTCTTTATCTTGATACAAGATCTTCATGATCTTGTATTGACAATGCAAGAGTCAAGCACTCTGTAACGTCTTTTTTGGGGGGCCGAGGAAAGTGTGTTTGTGTGTTTAAGAAATTAAAAGCTACACGATCCATAAATTAGTGTTGCAAAACATGTAAGATGCTAGAAACGGAACAATCACTGCAATAATGATCCAATCATAGACTAGACATAGACAACTTTTAAAGTCAAAAAGCTGATGTTATTATTTGAGATTAATAAAAAAAGAGACATACCGGTACGTACATATTATAGACAAATCCTGTTCAATATTCATCCTATCATGAGGGCTTACATAATATCTAATTTGCACAAACCATATTTTCATCTTTTGAATGTGCATATATTCAGTGTTCTGTCAGCTGAATTACCCAGATAACAACAGTAAAACAATTGAACAGTTTGTACTTATATTCTCCAACCTCATTTTCATTCTCTTCAAATTAACTGAAGTCCATAATAACAGTGACAGATACATTTATGTTTCCTTCCCTCGTATACGAGTGAAACTGTCGGCTCATACTTGTATCCTGAGGTGCATTCACATTAACAGACATCTGCAGTGACAAGGCACCAAAAGTCATTTATTTTCATAGTTTTGCTAAGATGATTACAGTGGTGACACGACATGTTCAGAAAAAATTAGAAAAGTTTTGCTTTGTGCAAATCATAAGTGACACAGTGTGTGAAGTTGATGTCAGAGAATCAGAGAGGTTAAAGGAGTAGTTCACTTTTCAAAAAACTTTTGCTGATAATTTACTCACCCCCATGTCATCCAAGATATCCATGTCATTCTTTCTTCAGTCGAAAGGAAATTAAGGTTTTTGATGAAAACATTCCAGGATTTTTTCCATACAATGGACTTCAATGGGAACCAAACAGTTCAAGGTCCAAATGAGAGTTTCAGTGCAGCTTCAAAGGGCTTTAAACGACACAAGACAATGAATAAGGGTCTTATCAAGCGAAACGATCGCTCATTTCAAAAATAAATAAAAAAGTTTAAGTTTTATAAGCACAAATGCTCGCCTTGCTCTGTTCTGTGACGCACGTCTGTGACTCTCTTGTTCAAACTCGTTCCTCAAAATGAACAAATCTTTTTTTAAGTCATGACTCGAAGGGTCCTAGATAAGACCCTTATTCATCGTCTGAAATCGTTTAAAGCCATACAGCTGCACTGAAACTCATTTGGACCTTGAACCGTTTGGTTCCCAATGAAGTCCATTATATGGGGAAAATCCTGGAAAGTTTTCATCAAAAACCTTAATTTCTTTTCGACTGAAGAAAGAAAGACATGGACATCTTTGATGACATGGGGGTGAGTAAAGTATCAGCAAAAGTGTTTTTAAAAGTGAGCTGTGAGCATTCTCCTTGTTCTTTATGCTTTACACGACCGTTCAAAATGTTGGAAAGAAATTGTTTTTAGCAAGGACACATCAAATGAATAAAAAGTGACAGTAAAGGCATTAATGATGTTACAAAAGATTTCTATTTCAAATGCTGTTCTTTTGAAATTTCTATTCATCAAAGAATGCTGGAAAAATGTATCAAGGTTTTCCACGAAAAGGCCTACGTAGCAAAACCGATGATCGACTGAACATTGATGATAAGAAATGTTTCTTTAGCACCAAATAAACGTATTAGAATGATTTATGAAGGATCATCCGACTTGTTATCAAATATTTATGTGATGGTAAAGAGAAAATAGCTATTTTTAAATTGCAATAATATTTCACTGTACTGTATTTCCTATATTTTGTTTAAATAAAGAAAGCTTAAATAATAGGGGATATTTTTGGGATTTATGCACTGATAATTATAACGAATTTTGCACGGCCGTTTTTTAAGCGTTTTTAAAAAGTGGCATTTATGTAAGGGTTAATGCCCGACGAGGTGTCCATTGTCAGGTTTTAATGGACGACGGCGAGGCGTAAACCGGCCGACGCGCAGCGGAGGACGGTTGCCTCCGCCGAAGTCCATTAAAACCTGACAATGGACACCTCGAAGGGCATTAACCCGCTTATACCATGGTCACTTGCCAAATAAAACATTTTTAAAACATTAGTTTATATTTTAATTAGGCTAAATCTAGTTTTTACAAATAATAACTTGCCTTGCCTGACTGTTTATTTAGCAACCGGAGATATTTATAGTCCGCTTAGCTCGTATCCCTTCAGGTTCACAAATGCTTTTTTTTTTTTCATGAAACACAAAGGTAGGTAGGCATAGTTTTTTTTTATTACACATAAAACAATTAATCAAACAACAATAAAAAAAGCTCCAGCGATTTGCGCTTAACGTTATGGGCAATAAATTAATCAGATCAAAGAGAGGGTCATTTGCCTCAGGCTCCTTAGGCTTGAAACGCTGTAACGTTCAGCCTTCTCCTGCCTTGGTTGTCTGGACAGCTGCGTAAAACTCCCGCAGGGTCTCATTCAGGGGCGCGTTTCCCGAAAGCATCGTTATCCAACTATGGTCGCAAGTTACGTCGTTACCAATAGCGTTCAATGGAGCAGAGCAGCAGCGGTGTAATTTTCTCCGTTTTATTTACATTTTTTCTTTCTTAAGCAGCATACCAGTCGTCAAAGTTGCCATATTCTCCATAAATGTTAAAAGAAATAGCAAGTCGCTCATTGTTGTATTAGGCTATAATATCTAACGTTAGATGATAGAGCATGTGACTGCCTGTTGCTATGGTTACTCACAGCCGTTGTAGGCAGCGCATTTATTTATTCATTTCGAATGGTAAACAGGCAGTTTCACCAGAACTACTTTACTAGGTGTCCTCTATCACTTTTTAACGGACACCCTGCAGCCAATCAGAATCGAGTATTCACCCAGACCATGGTATAATTGATGTTAAAATAGTAATATTGTGATTATATAATTTAATAACCGTTTTTGATTTCAGCATCATTACTCAGTCATCAGTTTCACATGATCTTTCAGAAATCATTCACTGCAAGAAACATTTCAATCAAACAATCGAATTTCATGATGGAAGTCTGATTCATCATCTTATCCATCCCTCCCAAAAAGAGGGATTTTCCGAGTGCTCTTCCTGTTTTCTCTCCCTCTCTTGAGTATTAGGATGCTGCTCTATATCTGCTGCTGTATAACTGTAAATCTATCCCGCTCTCTCGCTCTATGATTTCATTCTCACTCTTCCTATCTGGAGTGTTTAAACAGATGAAGTGTCCAGAGTGCTTGGCTCCTACTAGCTTTTAGCACTATTTTGGGCTGTTGATGACATCATAGGGAGGCCCAGGCAACAAGATTCACGATGCTATGACTCATAACCTGACAAACACATTTAACAATTAACATGACTTCATTTCCTGGCCACTGTCATGGCAAATAAAAGAAATATAGACACTGATTGTTTAAAGGATACTCAGTTCATATGATAAGTAATTGATTGCATTGTGTTCTGTTTCATTGTAGCTACACTGTAAAAAAATGACGATTAATAAGTTATGACAACATATCTTACATTGCTTTAACTCATCAAAATAAGTTAAGCAATTTTCAAATTTTTTATAAGATTCAACACATTTAAGTCAGTTTAATGTAAGTTAAGTTGAAATGACTTAAATATCCAAGTTCATTGTACTTAAAAAAAGTTTTTTTTTCTAGAGTGTACAGCAATTTTTCATTCCAAAATAAAATATATGGGTCTTGTTATTTACTAGTCGCTGCATCGCATAAGGTTAAACTTTTCCCAGCTGTTACATTGTCAATGTGCCAGAAATAGGCAATGTTTACTGTTAAGTAAGTGACTTCTGGTTGTTTTATCAATCCAAATGGCTATATGTGATTGTTCCTTTCCACACACACACACACACACAGTACAATAAACGTTTGCATTTGTGTAGCAGTAAAAAAATAAAAAACACATTTCCTAAACATTAGAAATGAGAATAGTCACTATTTAATACCTTACGCTCCATAACGTTCATATTATCTGTGTGAACCTAACTCATAGGAGTTCGGTGGTAATAAGACTGTCTCATTGATTTCGACCTGTATTTGGACATGAAGTTGTCTTCCCCTATGATGTCACCACACTTTAGAATCCTACGCACTTCAGTGGGTCCAGCGCCCAACATCTATTGTTACCATGGTGACAGCACTGACACATGTACTTGTTCTGTTTGGCACACAATTATTAAATGATACAGAAATTATCTTGATTCAAGCTTACGCCCTCAAGCACAGGACTGGTTGTTGTTCAGTGGAAAAAACAAAGGACAGAAATACCTTGTGTAACTTTAATGTTGTTTGACGCCGGGTAGTTTATGGGGTTATTGAATGAGAGGGAACAGAGTGTTATAATGTGCAGGGAAAGAAAAGAGATCTTTCACTTTGAGAGCAGCTGGTGGCGTCTCTCCTCTCATCCACCCACCTAGACACACACACACACACACACAAGAGAGTGATGAAGGACACGGACAACACAGTGATTAGTTAACCCAACAATGAATGTTGTTCCAAAACTGACGTACTTTCTCCTCTGGAACATAAAAGATAAATTGAGAAATATTCCGGTCACTCTTTTCTATGAATGTTAATGAGACTACAGAAATAGTATCAGAAGTATAGTTGGAGTGTTTGGCATGGTTATGGATATGACGATGCTGATATGTTTGGTCTCAAATCGGCTACGCTGCTGCTGCAGAGTAAGTAACGTTACGGGACTTGCTACTGCCAAAACATACACAGACACACTGATGTGAGCAAGTAAGACACGCTGCTGCTGTACAATTTTGCATACATTACCTGTAGCAGACCTATACAGGTGTAGCCGGGGAAGGTGGAGAGATGGTCCTCACTGCAGAACATGAAATCCACGGGGAGGAGTCGGAGTCCAACTCCTCCCACCTTACATATACCTAAACCTACCCAGCTCCACCCCGTTCCCGAAACCCACACTAAACCTACCCAGCTCCACCCCCTGATCTCTAAACCCAACCCTTAAACCTACCCAGCTCCACCCCCTGATCCCAAAACCCACCCCTAAACCTACCCAGCTCCACCCCGATCTCTAAACCCACCACTAAACCTACCCAGCTCCACCCCCTGATCTCTAAACCCACCACTAAACCTACCCAGCTCCACCCCTGATCTCTAAACCCACCCCTAAACCTACCCAGCTCCACCCCCTGATCTCTAAACCCACCACTAAACCTATCCAGCTCCACCCCTGATCCCTAAACCCACCCCTAAACCTACCCAGCGCCACCCCTGTTTCCGAAACCCACCCCTAAACCTACCCAGCTCCACCCCCTGATCTCTAAACCCACCCCTAAACCTACCCATCTCCACCCACTGATCCCTAAACCCACCCCTAAACCTACCCAGCTCCACCCCCTGATCTCTAAACCCACCACTAAACCTATCCAGCTCCACCCCCTGATCTCTAAACCCACCCCTAAACCTACCCAGCTCCACCCCCTGATCCCTAAACCCACCCCTAAACCTACCCAGCTCCACCCCCTGATCTCTAAACCCACCACTAAACCTACCCAGCTCCACCCCCTGATCTCTAAACCCACCACTAAACCTATCCAGCTCCACCCCCTGATCTCTAAACCCACCCCTAAACCTACCCAGCTCCACCCCCTGATCCCTAAACCCACCCCTAAACCTACCCAGCTTCACCCCCTGTTTCGAAACCCACCCCTAAACCTATCCAGCTCCACCCCCTGATCTCTAAACCAACCCCTAAACCTACCCAGCTCCACCCCCTGATCCCTAAACCCACCCCTAAACCTATCCAGCTCCACCCCCTGATCTCTAAACCCACCACTAAACCTACCCATCTCCACCCCCTGATCCCTAAACCCACCGCTAAACCTACCCAGCTCCACCCCTGATCTCTAAACCCACCCCTAAACCTATCCAGCTCCACCCCCTGATCTCTAAACCCACCCCTAAACCTACCCAGCTCCACCCCTGATCTCTAAACCCACCCCTAAACCTACCCAGCTCCACCCCCTGATCTCGAAACCCACCACTAAACCTACCCAGCTCCACCCACTGATCCCTAAACCCACCCCTAAACCTACCCAGCTCCACCCCCTGATCTCTAAACCCACCCCTAAACCTACCCAGCTCCACCCCCTGATCTCGAAACCCACCACTAAACCTACCCAGCTCCACCCACTGATCCCTAAACCTACCCATCTCCACCCCCTGATCCCTAAACCCACCCCTAAACCTACCCAGCTCCACCCCCTGATCTCTAAACCCACCACTAAACCTACCCATCTCCACCCACTGATCCCTAAACCCACCCCTAAACCTACCCAGCTCCACCCCCTGAACCCTAAACCCACCCCTAAACCTACCCAGCTCCACCCCTGAGATCTGGATTCGACTCCGCCCCCTGGATCTTGTGTACTGCAATAAGGTGCTACTGGAGGTGGAGGCTTTCTGAAAGCACACTGCAGCTGCTACAGAAAATGCTGAAGGTTGAGCAGTGAGCTCATTGGCTACTGATACAGCAGGAACCAATCAGCTGTGCCCTAATGATGTGATTGCAAGCAGATTGGGTTAACAACCTGTCAGTTTGAAACATGAGTGCAAGTACATGATTTTTTTGCTGAAGTAGTTCTGTTTTTTTTTTTTTTTTTTTTACATTTGCGGCTTTAAGTCTCCCACTCTTCATATTCTAATCAGTCTCATCAAAGTCTTGTTAATCTTATCTCTGCCCTTTTCTCTCCCTCAATCTGTTTTGCTGTTTCTGATTTAAAGCTGTTGATGTTATGTTTGCTTTTGAAAAATGTTTGAAGGCTTTTCGCCATTTTATTGATAGCAAATCTATAGAGATAACAGGAAATGATGGGAGAACGGAATAGACTTTTTGCCGAGCGTCACGTGACCAAACCGGAAAACAGGTCTCATCGCATCCGCTTGTCAGTTAAAGTGTTAACGGCCGTAAGAACTTACTACGATATATCAGGATTTTTAAGGTAATCAGCTAACCTACCTAGTTCACTTTGTTATTGGCGTTTTATTAAAAAAAAGTAGGCCTATCATGGTCTCCACTAAAATATTGAACTCACTAAAATAATTGTTTTCAACAATGATAATAAGAAATGTTTATTTAAGCAGCATATGGCACTGAAGACTGGAGTAATGATGCTGAAAAAATTAATTTATAGTTAAATTAGTCAAATTATCGAGTACGATTATCTATAGTTATTTTACATTGTAATAATGTTACTGCTTTTACTGAATCAACCCCTCAGATTCAGAAAGAAAACAGCCGTCCTCTCCCACACTTCACCCCCGTTTGCTTCAATGTCAGGACAGAGGCCCGTGATTCAGTCAAGCCAAGCTACTGGCGTCATTCCAGATCCACAACACACACACACACACACCGCCTGAACCTTCACTGCATTAACTGAGAGCGAGAGGGAGAGAGAGAAAAATGAAAGGGAGGAATAAAAACGAGTAGCTAAACATAAACAAACTCCCTCCGCAGATCCGCATCATATGAAGTCAGGCTGGTGTCTCAATGCTGCATTAGTGATCCATTAGAAGTCATTGCCTCTGGGGTCAGCGCTAATGCTAAATTTAGCCGAGTGTTTATTTCAGGAGCAGCATGTGGTCCGCACACACAAAAAGACTGACTGTGGGGAGAGACTGGTCTCTGCTGTAGCGGTAAAGAAAATATATGGTTTGGATGTGTGACCGAGCCAACAGAGAGGACCGTTGAGAGAGACCCTCCCACTGATTGTGTACATATACTGTCATACAGAGGAAACACAGTCCCAGAGGCCCTCGGGGGAGAACTCAAATCCAGCTGTAGCTCGCATGGGCCTCATGTCCACACTTGGCTGGGAGAAATTATTTTTAAAAGACGAGAAACAAAAATATAAATGGTAGCACTTTACAATTTGTAAACGGTCAAACTAAACTGACAAAGAATGAACAATCCATTATTCTTAATTTCACAAAGTTAACACTATTTAATGCATTCTGAACTAATGCGAGATAACAAACGAGACCTTATTGTAAAGTAAATAAAGACCTGTATTATGCGACCTTCTTTTGGTTACATTTTAAGGCAGAGTCATTCAATCACCTAGGATTATTAGGAACACCATACTAATACTGTGTTTGACCCAATGTCGTCTTCAGAACTGCCTTAATTCTATGTGGCATTGATTCAACAAGGTGCTGAAAGCATTCTTTAGAAATGTTGGCCCATATTGATAGGATAGCATCTTGCAGTTGATGGAGATTTGTGGGATGCACATCCAGGGCACGAATCTCCCATTCCACCACATCCCAAAGATGCTCTATTGGGTTGCGATCTGGTGACTGTAGGGGCCATTTTAGTACAGTGAACTCATTGTCATGTTCAAGAAACCAATTTGAAATCATTCGAGCTTTGTGATATGGTGCATTATCCTGCTGGAAGTAGCCATTAAAGGATGGGTACATGGTGGCCATAAATGGATGGACATGGTCAGAAACAATGCTCAGGTAGGCCGAGGCATTTAAACGATGCCCAATTGGCACTAAGGGGCCTAAAGTGTGCCAAGAAAACATCCCCCACACCATTACACCACCACCACCAGCCTGCACAGTGGTAACAAGGCATGATGGATCCATGTTCTCATTCTGTTTACGCCAAATTCTGACTCTACCATCTGAATCTCTCAAAAATCGAGACTCATCAGACCAGGCAACATTTTTACAGTCTTCAACTGTCCAATTTTGCTTGTAGTAATTCATATAAAATAAAAATTAATATAAAAATTAGCATCAGAAAACATAGCAGCTAAATGACCATTGATGAAACTCAATAATACTGCAGACGTGTAACGTTACTTCAAAACAAAAACAAAGAAAGACAAAGGTACTGCTAAACCATGACCACCATGTCTTTTAAGAAAGTAAAGTACTTTATTTTCATGAACGATATTTACAGCTTATCGAAATGCTCTGTTCGTCATCTCCAAAGATAGAAGGAATTGACTCCTCATTCAGACGAAGTCGATCGGCAAACCCTTCTTTATACTGCCGGAGGTGGTTGAGTTGAACTGCTTTGTGCACACAAAACATGACTTTACGCACAGATCCAACAAGCGAACATTTTGACTTGCCTTCTCGTAACTTCTGCATCATTGATTTGAGCTTGGACTACAAAATCGGAGCGAGAAATAAAAATGGCGGATTGCTCGAAGTGTTAGACTGGTAGTCAATGTCCTTATTGTCAGTTCCGTTGCAAATACTGTGACGTACGTGCGGTAATTGTTCAAAATAAGTCATAGACAACAGAAAAATCTGAACAGGTTGCAAAATATGTCCAAAACAGAATATAAAGATATAAGCGAAGCACCTGAAGAGAATAATTTAAACTTTTCTGTACTTATAAACACTCCAAGTATACAACAAAATGCATTTAAGGGCTAAAAAAAAGTGGATTTAGCGTGATATGTCATCTTTAAATATTCATTTCTACCAACAAAAAACAGACTCGTTCACATCAAAAACTTGCATCACATGAGAAGTGAAGCAAAAGTACAGAGGACGGTCACTTCTCGCTCAAGATTCACCTAGGGATGTGCAACGATTAATCGCATCCAAAATAAAAGTTTGTGTTTACATAATTTTGTGTAGTGTGTATAATTAATTTGTATATATAAATACCCACACATGCATGTATATATTTAAGAAATATGTGCATGTATATATTTTATATATATTTATTCACAATTAATATTATATATAAATATAAATATTTGATATATTAATAACACATTTTTTCTTAAATATATACATGCATGTGTGGGTATTTATATATACAAATTAATTATACACACTACACACATATATTATGTAAACACAAACTTTTATTTTGGATGCGATTAATCGTTGCCCATCCCTAGCGCTGACATTTAAATCAAGCGTGAACTCATGAACCCATGACCACTGGATGGAAGTGGTTTGAAAATGAAGTTCAGATTGCTGACGTTTTATATTAATTACTACAAGCTACAAGTCAAGAGTATTTTCATGTATTTGGTTCTGTTATTCTATATTTTCACATCTGAAAAGGCTTTTTGAGGAACCTGAAACCAGAGCAGTGACGCAGGACAAACCATACGCTGGTAAAGCACAAAACTCAAGTGCATTCAATGCACTGACCTCACATCCCCTCCTGAGTTTTGTAGAAAGAGAAAGCTGTGTTCTGGCAGTGATGCGGCTGGGTCTGTGATTTATATGTAGGGAGAGACACATAAACAGGCAGACAGATAGTGGCAGCATCAGGGGTGACTCATCCCTTCAGAAGGATAATAACAGCTGAAAGAAGGGAACACGCAGCCATACTCTCTCTGACTGCTTTAGAACATGATGTTCTGAATGGCTTTTCATTATTCTAAAATCCTGTATTCCACTCATTCATCCTCATTACACATGCGTGCTAGAGAATATGAGCTTGTGATAGGTCTAAACACATTAGTGTTGGTGACTTTGGATTAACAGATCCAGCCATGAGAAGTGCTAAGGAGTGAGTGTGAGCCGCAAGACACAGAGATCACAATCCACTAAAAGTGTACAGCTGTTATCCAGTTACTCAGAGACAACAAGGTGTATGCTTTCTCTCATAATGTGATAGAATAGAATACTTATGCATAGGGCTTGATTTTAATGGGACTTTTGTGCACTATTAGCCTGGTTAAAACCAGACCATTGAGTTATGGTCAGACAAATCATTTCCAGAGGGGCGTCACCATCACCAACGTACGTCGCGGGTAGTGTATTCACACCGAACGTGAATAGAGCGTCAAATATGCGTCTATCGCGTCTAGTTAGACTCTTGAACATTCGCTCGAGTTCAAATTTTTCAACCCGGCGCGAATGATGCGTCTATTCGCGTCTTTGCATCGACTTTGTATGTAATCTACTCGCGCAAGTAATTAAATTCGCGTTCGGTATGAACACACCCAATCAGAGCGATGAAGGAGATTACGCATGGATAGCGGCGGCCGACGGAGAAACGTCTCAGTGTTGTTCTTTGCTCGGTTTTTAACAAAAAGGAAACTTGACTTAATTGGACTGACAACATTTCGCACTTCTATTCAATAAGGATGCATTAAATTGATCAAAAGTGAGTCAAAACTGTTCTTTTGAACTTTCTGTTCACCTCGAATAAGTTGAATCTTGACTTAACTCAGTCTCACACAAAAAAGTTGTAAATAACGGTTTAAAGGGGTGAAACCTATTTTTTACAGTCTATGGGTGAAACTTTATATCAAGTCACCTTTAGATATTGTACTATAAAAAACTTTGCAACGCCAACTAACTCTCATTAGAGTATTAGTAGACTATCTTCCAACACTTTATTTTGATGATTACCAGACAACAGACTTTGCAACAGGTAACTTAGCAACTTATTCTTATCCAAACCCTAACCAAACAGTCTACTAATACTCGAATTAGAGATAGATATGCACTGGCAAATAAGTGTCTAAAGTGGACTATCAAAATGAAATCTAACAGGTATACTGCAGTTAATCATTAATTATTGGTTTCGGCTTAATTATCCTTCAAATGTTTGAGAAGTTGTAATACGGCCTAAATATATGTTCAGTTAATTATTAATTAGCCTACTGTTTTGTTAAAGCTTAACTACATAAATAACAAATGTATATGCCTTTACATGTTCAGTTAATCATCAACTAGTGGTGTGTTAATGCCTTACTACCGCATAATGACTGACCCTTAAAAAATAAAAGCATAACCCTAAACCCTAATAACAATTTTTTTTTCTTGTAAAAGAAAAACACGTACTGAAGAATTACAGTCAGTAAGAGGGGATTTTTGTTTAAAGGTTGCAATAAACAATTTTGTGCTGCTAGAATAATGACTGTTTCCAAACAGTTTCCTCAAACACTCCCTCCATCCACCATTATTCAGCAAACTGTCTGTCTCCAAACTCAGGCTTCCACATTTTCAGACTGACTAACACATATTTTGCTTATGTCTCGAGCTGTCACAGGAACAGGTGTGATTTCTCAGGACAACTATTTTAGTCGTCTGTCAAACAAGACAATTATGCTGAAAGGAAATGCTTACAGCAGCTACTGTATAAGAAATGAAATGGGGTCGAAGTTGTTTTATATGGTCTTAGTAAGTATTACTACCACATATTCCGATCAGTGTAAGTTAGGAGATGCTATTTTAAAATGATTGAGACTTATGACAGAGACACAATACACAAATTTTGTGCCTCGGGCGGGCATTTTTTACAGCTGACGCTAAAAATGCCAGCTGAGGCTCGATAAACCGATTCCGCCTCGCTCGTCTCTCTCCATCCATCTATACACACTCCCGCTCTGTATTTAATATAATGTGTGGCACAATCAGTCAGTCAGGCTCCTCCCACCTCTGAATCATATTCACCCTGTGAAACACACCAGCTGTCTCAATGGGCCTTACATTTGTTTAGTCGATGAAGCCCCAAAACAACAGGTTTCCTATTTGATGTGCTTTACTAGCATGACCAAAGGAGGATGCAAAAAAATTAAGAAAAATGACAACAGTAGAAATTGAGTAAACAAGAATTAAGAAATAAAAGTAATTTAAATAATTTAATTTTAATTATATAAATCAAACCCCAAAAAAATATAAAATAAATAAAAATATTAAACAAACTGAAAAATATATAAATAAAACATTTCTAAAATAAAATAAAAAAATACTTTAAATCAAGAAGAACTTTAAATTGTAAGTTAAATAAAATAAAATATCACATTAAAATAAAAATCATAAACAAAATGGGGAAAAAAACGGCGGAGTCAATTAAATTAAATACAAAAATGTAATTATTAAAAAAATAATCTACAATAAATAATAAATAGCATAAAGTTAATGAAATAAAAAACAAAATAATATTTTTTTAAAATAAAACCATATATAAAAAATAAAAATACTATTTTAAATAAAATAAAAAATATATGCACTTGAACTAAAGCGTGTTCTGCACTCATCTCTCATAACGACACCAACTTCTCAAACAAGAAATCTGAGCTCAAATACAAGATATCCCATACACACACACGCACGCACGTAATCTGGTGCAGTGCTGATGGTCGGGCACGGGTGGGGTGGCAGGGGACCAGACAGGGCTGGAACGTTCCCAACTGTCAGCAGCTGCTCCTGCCATTGTCACCTATTCTGTCAGCAAAACAGTCCGAGAGAGAGAGAGAGCAACTGAACCAATGCCCCATATCAGCTGATTCCCAGATCTGTCAGTCTTCTCTCTCAGAAACACACATTAGTGATGATAATCGCTGATCATTTTTCATTGAACGGCTGTATCATCGATCCTCTGAGTGCATCTGTCAGTCAACTCACTGTCCAACACGTTCAAACACACTGATCTCATAAAGCTCGTGATGAACATCATCAGAACAGCTGACACATCCAACCCACCCAACACAATTCAGGATCATAAAGGCTTAGCTCACCCCTGAAATAAAAATGATGTTATCGTTTATTTTGCCTGATGTCTTTTAAAAGTAAATTATTCTCGCTGCTCTTTTCCAAATAAAACCCGAATGGGAATGAGTGCGTTGTTGAACTCCAAAAATTACAAAAAGAGCAACATAAAAGCAATTCAGGTAAACTGTATACTTTTGTATACTGTAAACTGTAACAATTTAACTGTTTAATATTTTAAAATGCAATTTGATGCAAAGCTGAATTTTCAGCAGAATCTTTCAAAAATCATTTTAAAATTCTAATATTACTGTATTTATGATCACATAAACAGCCTTGGTGACAATAAGAGACTACTTTCAAAAACATCAAGAATATTTCTATCTATTATAATTATTCTATCTTTTCAAACTTGCTAGACTGGCAGTGTATCAAGTCACCTGAGGCCTATAAAGTGTTTAACAACCTAAAACCCTTCCCATAATCTGCACTTGTACTGTAACTTGCCAGTTCATGTAGACTATATGTTTTCATGTTTAAAGAAGCTGCTCAGGCTTTAAATAAGTGAAATCTGTCTCAATGCCAAAGTCAGTGCCATCCATCATCACAGTTAAATCACAATCCAGAGAGAATGGCATTCAGGCATCATGAAGTGGCACAAAACATGACATTTTCCTGGATACTCTGCCAGGACAGATGGTCGCCGCTTCACTCAAAGGCTCTTTTAGGAATTTACACGCTATAATATAAATTAGAACCATATCTGATACACTTATATATGCTACAGAATAATAACTCTGAGACAGTGTAATATTTATCCTTTTAAGATTAATCTGTTTCATCACTTTCTTTCCACTGAACTAATGAAAAGGAGTTCATGAGCTCAAAATGTTTAAACCTTAAACAGGTTTAAGAACCTGTTTCAACCGTTGCATGCACTATATAATTATGTAAACATCCAAGTATCTATATATATAGGCCTATATATATATATATATATATATCCATTAGGGAGGGGAGTAACGATACCCTAATATGTCACGATATGATATTATTGCAATACTCCAAGTCATATGATAAAAGGTTAACAAAAAATGAACTGTTGATTAAAATGCTAAATTTGATAGGCCTAACAGTATACCATGGAAATCAATAGGCTTGGACTTGGTGCTGGAAACCCAAATCAAAGGACATAGTGACACCAGAATAAAAATATTCATGATTCTGAAGCTGAAAATACAAGTAACGTTATTTTAGACGAATATGCTCATCGTTACACTCTGTCACTGACTAGATATATTTAAAATAATGTATAGTATAGGCCACTTTTTACTGGTAAGAAAACAAGTGGCATTATCAGGGCCCACAAACACCCCCCCCCCCATTGCATTATTATACATTATATATAGTAGTTAATTATATTATTATATCATTTAACTACAGTTAAATATAGTAAGTTACTGACACTAATGGCGCTTTTCCATTAACGTTAACGTGACCAGTACCAGCTCGCCTCAACTCGGCTCGCTTTTCGCAATCAAGCTCTCGCTGGATCCTCTCTTCGGCAACTAAAGAAAGAAAAGTCTGCACCTCCTCGTTTGATCACGGCGTATTCTTCCGAGTTGCCATAATAATAGTAATAAGTTAGTTTAGTAACAATCTCGGATGGAGGGGTAAAAATGGAGGGGTTATTCGGTTATTCTGGCGCGTGCAATGATGACGATTCTCTCTGGCCAATCAGCAGTCGGCATTGTTTTCACGTCACATTTTAGTATCGCCTCAGCTCGCCAAGCTCGTTTATAAAGGCAGTTAAAACTGTCAACATATGAAGAGTTCAGATGCAAAAGCCTCTAAGTGCCATTTGAAATTTTCTTCTAAAATGGTATTTTTTATCAAGCTTGTATATTTAAGTTCAGTAATTTTACTTAAATGGCAAAGAAAAAAACCTATTAATTGTCATTTAAGTAAAATTACTGAACTTAAATATACAAGCTTGATAAAATTGGTCATTTTAAAAGAAAATTTCAAGTGGCATTTAGAGGCTTTTGCATCTGAACTCTTCATATGGTGCTTTTCTTCTTTGTAATGGCCCTTATGCTTCCCCTGGAAAAACTGTTTTGTATCTATTTTAATGTTATATTTCTTTATTGTAATGTATATTTTGTTAATTTTTTGTGATGTGATTTGTACTGTGTTTTTGCAATAACAAAAAAAAGCCAAGCTCGTTTATAACCTCGCCAGCATAGACTGTAAAAAATGCTCGCCAGGTAAAAAAGTACCCGAAAGCAGGCACAGGTGAGCCGAGTCGAGTTGGTTCTGTGTAGTGGAAAAGCGCTATAAAATCTCTCAAACATACTGGGGTCACCATTAAATAAATGACACGTGCCAAAGCCTCAAAATATGGTATTCGGCTCATTATACCATTCTTCAACATCTGAATTGTATGGCAACATCATAAACAGCTGTTTTGGGTTCACAAACAGAGTAATTTCACACAAATAGTGTTGCTCAAAACGAGAAATCCTTACGCCAATTAGTAGGAGGAACACGTGGCGCTCAGAACAGTGCATTATTTGAGCACGAATCTGCTGGTAAGTTGAACTATTCGGTAAACAGCGACACGTGTGTGTCGTACTCTGACTGACGGATCCACATCACAGAGAAAACGTGTGCCTGATCATTTCACACACACAAGAGCAGGACTGCAGAAGACCTGCAGGGTTACGTAATGGCCGGAGGAAAACACACCTCTGAGAGATCCTCAAGTTGTTTACCACACCACCTGCTCACACAACTGTATCATTTACACACAGAAACATCATCTGCACTTCAGTGTCCAGAAAGTGTCCGCAAAATGTCGGGGTCTGTAATGTTTTTGAAAGAATTTTCTACTGCTTACCAAAGCTGCATTTACTTTAATGAATTTAAAAAAATGTAATTTATTCCTGTGATGCAAAGCTGAATTTTTAACATCATTACTTATTATCTTTAACATCATTACTTATACATCATTATCTTCTTCAGTCACATGATCCTTCAGAAATTTATAACCATGATATGATGATTTGCAGCTCAACAAATGATTTCTTATTATTATCAATGTATCTCTGTGGAAACTGACATTTTATAATTTATATTTATGTACACGCACACATGTGTATATATATACACGCACACACACACACACACACATACATGCATGTATATATATATATATATATATACACACATACACACACGTACGTGTATATGTGTGTATGCGAGTATATATATATACATATATATATATATGTGTGTGTGTATATATGCGTCAATTTTGAACAAATTAATGAGTCCTTACTGAATAAAAATATTCATTTTTTTTTTTTTTAATTACTAACTCCAAATTTTAAGCAGTATTGTGTATATTGGTCATATTTTACACACACACATACATACAGTACATATTTTTTCCCAAATTCTCATTAATGTACTGCAGCTGGATTTGTTTTACTTCTCGGTTGGGAAGTAATGTGAACATGATTAATTGCCATAACAATAAAGTGACAATACTTAGATACATCATTGATTTATTTCGATTTTGAGGAGAGAAGCTTTGCCTGACAGGTTTTGTGAGATTCATCCTCATATGTCAACAGAAGGAAGAAAAATAGGCAATAACTTTCAGAAACGGTAAGCTTGTGTAATTGGCTCCCGAGGCTATATGAAAACACACTTGGGTCAAAAAAATTGTAAATAACAGAAAAAACCCAACACACTCAGCAAGAACAGTCAAGGACAAAAGCAAGCAAACATAGGAATCTCCCCTCCAGGAAAAGACATTAAAAAATGCCAGACATAACAACTACAAGCAGAGAACTGCTCTATTGTGTGAACTACAAAGATTTTCCATTCAACACTCTGGAAATGCACATCCCATTGGAGGAGTCCAGCTAGCCACAAACACAACACCACAATACCGGTGTTCTGACAATTCATGCTACCCATCGAGATTTACTACTTACCGGTTATGCGCATGTGCAAACTCACAGTTTTTTTTTTTGTTTTGTTTTTTTACGAAAGGTACATTTTCCTGTTATAATGTATAATTTCCCTTTAAAAAATGGTTACTACCATATGAATATTTGGTGTACTTTGACAAGTCAAAGATGAATATTTTATGATAATTTTTGCTTTTCACACTTTTTGTTTTAAAAATAAAAAACAGTAGTCTACAGTATACAACAGCTACTCATAACTTAGAATTGTATTATAATTGTATTTCATACGACTTTGGTCCGAACTCTTAGTCAATCAGATACAAGAAACGCTCTCATTATCAGTATTGGGGAAAGTTGCTTTTAAAAGTAATGCGCTACAATTAGTGCTGTCAAACGATTAAAATATTTAATCGCGATTAATCGCATTAATGTCACAGTTAACTCACGATTAAATCACACATTTTTATCTATTATATTCTAAAGGTCTCTTGATTTCTTTTTGTCCCATAATTTTTTTCTCATTTTAATGCTCTTAAAAACATTGAAAAGTGGATTGGCTTGCTTTGTGCAAATGTTTTTTTTTTTTTTATTGAAAACAATAGTGGCATATACTGTGCTCAATTTCACACTAACATTCTCACTTGGAGCAAATAATCTCTCAAACAATGTAACACTGTCCATCAATAAAAGGGTGAAAGAAATACTGACGAGGTCCTGATATTAACGAGGGGGCGGAGAATTCACATCAGCGTGATAAAAAAAAATGTAACGCCGTTAAAATGCATTTGCGCTAACGCCGGTAATAATGCATTAAACTGACTTAGCAGCTCAAACAAACCTTTCAAACAAATGCAGGAGAATAAAGTTCAACACACTTACTTCAGCAATAAAAAAAGTTTAACTAAAGTCATTTTTGCTTAGTATGATTGAATTGGATCATTGAAGGTCAACAGCACTGAGATTAAATACATTAAGTATTTAATTAATTGCGTTACTTTACTAGTTACTTGAAAAAGTAATCTGATTACATTACTCACGTTATTTGTAATGCGTTACCCCCAACACTTATTATTATATTACCAAAAAAAGTAAACTAAAAGATCGAGTCATGAACATGCCAAACTGTTCAGCAAAATGCATTTATTAATCCCTATATGCAATCATTTAATATGTAAAAAATAACAATGATTATTTACAGGGCTCAAAATCAAAAGATGAGCAAACTACAGTGAACAAAACAATCCCTGCCACATCAATGATCTTAAAGCACAAAAACTTTCGAATGAGATAACATACAGGGGAAAGAGCAAGAGGTTTGCAAACTCAGCACAGAATAAGATCAGTCCAGTATGGCATATTTTACCCAGAATCAGGTGGTTCTACCAGGAACTGAAGTCTCCAAAACCTGTTTTGGCTTTGTGTTTCTTGGCAGGAGCTTCGCTAGTGGAGGGTTTGTCACCATCTGGGTGGGAATGTTTCCTGATGAAGGAGAGTGAATTAGACATTAAAGTTAATTAGGTTTGTGTAACTGATTCAGTAGTGATTATGCGAGTCCGACCTCAGCAGTTTGTTTGGCACGTTTCAGAGCACAATGTTTTGTGAATCTGTCAAAGTAAATGCAGACCTTGCAAAGAGGCTGTTATTGAAGGAAACCAAGCTGGAACTTCAACATAATTCTTATTGCTCATTTCACATGCAGAGGTTAGCCAATGACAGGACTCTTCTACATAAAGTGGTCTTAAAGGTACAGTAGCACAAACAGCCTGTTTAAATGCATTTATTAAAAACTTTTTTTTCCACTAACAAACTATTAATTTTATTACACTATTTTCCCATTTATCATTTTTAAATATCTTCCTTCTATCATTTTCTTCTTTCATCCTCAATTGAAAGTTCTTTGAATTTTTTTTTAGCTTATTTAATGGTAAATATTGGCCAAAATTTGATTCAAAGCAATAATTAGAGTCTTTTTAAACTGAAATATTGCAATGTTCCTCATGTTGCAGTAGCTTGAAAGATTCTTTACACCAAACTTGGGTTAATTTATTTTGCTTTGATGTTGAAGATTTAACAGCGACTAAAAAAATAGTTTGTAACCCTGTGTGTGTGTGATCCAGATCTCAGGTGTGGGCAGCAGGTGTTCACATTGCTCTGTATGTATACGTGCTTGTCTATTTAACAGTCAGTCAGTGTGTTAGGGTGTGTGTGTGTGTGTGCGTGTATATATAACAGTGGGGTTGTGAGCGATAATTAGAAAGATCTCCTGCCATTCTCTGTAAACTGTGCTCATATCCTGAGCCCTGCTGTGGTGTGGGACAAACCCCTCACCAGTGACACACAAACACACACATTTGCCATATGACTTTGACTATGATTTGATTTAATGACTATATACATTAGTACAGGAATCGAGAACTTTTTTGACCAAAATTACCTTTTTTTGGTAAATGCATTTTTGAAAGAGCCATATATTATTTAATTATTAATAATTTAAAACAGTAACATCCACTGAAATATAATAGTTGGATAGATCCATCCATCTATCTATCCATTTATCCATGCATCGCAATATATATATACACATTTTTTTTTTTTATATTACAAAGACAAAAACTAATTTCCTCACGTTGCTGTAGCTTGCAAGATTCTTTACACCAATTCAGGTTAAATCATTTATTTTGCCTTGATGATGAAGATTCAACAGCTATAACTTTTTGATAAATAACACCCAATAACTTATTATTTCAGAAATAAAACAGTGAAATATTGCTTTTAATAAATAGCTTGTTGTGGTAAATATGAGGATTACCAGAGCAAATTTCAAAAGACTATAAAAGTCAACAGACTTCATGTACTCAAAATGAATTACTTGTGTGCTTGCAGGAAAGGTTCTGGTAATTTAACTCACATTTATTACTTTAATAATGATCATTATTTGATCCTTATAGAGGTAATAAATATGAGTTACATTACCAGAACCTTGTCACTGTTGTGAGAAATAAATCAATGCAATGCCTTATAAAACATCAAAGCGCTCTTGCAATATTACGAAGTCGTCATATTCAGCAATAGTGCATCATCACAGATGTGTGTGAACTCACGTGGCAGCCATGTTGATGTATTTGCCCACTCCTGGTTTGAAGACTTTAGGCTTGTCCTCTGTTTTTGCTTTGGCCGAAGCAGAAGTTTGCGCTCTCTCTTCCTCCTGTTTCTGCGCTTCCTTCTCTCGCTCGGCTGTAATCTAAACACACACACAGTGTCACATCGACTGCAAGCCATGAAAACAACAAATACGACACTGACTATAAACATGCACACAAATGCTGACCTGTGCATCGGCTTCCTCATACGGATCCACAAATACTGTAGCACTCAGCAACTTTATCTCCGACTGAGAATGTGAAACAGAAATTCAGACTGAGAATAAACACTTCACCTAATTGCATGCTATTACCGTTTAAGAAATTAAAAGGCAAAGAAAAGCAAAGTATTCAAAAACTCAAAATACAGTTTGCATTTTACATGAAGCAGACAAAAATGCTTAAAAAAACATGAATAAATGTCTTTTTAATTGGGATGTTTTCTCTTTTGGCATTCTGGGATTTGACAGCAGGTGGAAAAATATAAACAAACAGGAGGTTTCATGAGTCAACATAAAGCATGTTGCACAACCCTACACTGCTGACACGAATTATGCATTTCTGATGGAGTAAATGGAATAAAATAACCTTGGGTTTGTCTGTCTTTGGATCACTTTCAACATTCTCCATCGCTGTGAGAGCCTCTAAACCACCAACCACTCTAAAAGAGAGCAAGAGAAGGACAGAAATCCTATTAAAATCCTGCTGCAAAGAGTAAATGAGTTAGTATTCAGTGCCAAGTGGTGATAATATCACTAATGAGACTGGATCAAACCCTTTCAGTGTAGCCAACAATTTTGAACTTTTCTTAAAGTAACAGCACACCCCAAAATTAACATTATACAATTTACTTGAACTGTTATGCTCCAAGAGGGGCGAAAAATAAATAAAGGAATACGTTTAAAACAGTTGGCAATATTTTAAGTCTTATCAAATTATACAACAGCTTTTAAACAATGTTATTATTGTTATTTCAACTAAAACTATTAAAATCATTTTCAAATCATAAAAATTAAAGCTGAAATAAATTAAAATATATTACTACTGTTGCCTTAGTTGACAACTAACTAAAGAAAATGAAAATATTAATAAATATGACTAAAATAAAACACTTTCAACCTGGTTTTCAGTGAATAATGACTCGAACTTCAGTCATACAAAGCTATCAAATGGCTTCAAAAGATTCGGAAAATTGTGCAAAAGTTGTATGTTTTGTGATCAATTCTTGCTTTTTGCCATTTTTTTTGGAGCTTGACAGGCCCTAGTCACTGTGCACTTCATTTTCTTCCTTTTGTGTTTCACAGAAGAGTCACACAGGTTTAGAACGACATGAGGGTGAGTAAACAATATTAAAGTATTCTCTTTTTTTATTATTAACTGTTTCTTTAACAAGTAGCTGAAGTTGCAAAGTTAAAAAAGTGATGATTCAGTGCCAAGCTGTGCTATCTTGGATCAAACTCGATCCAATCTCAACATTTTGAAAGGTATAATGTGCAAAACAAATCGATAACGTTGTTTGTGTGTTAGAGCTATATGTGCACATGCTGTGAACTTTCTCTCTTTGCACAGCTGTTCCTGTGGGACATTTCCTCTTTAAGATGGGCTCAGGTTTCTAGGTACCCCATAGGCTGAGGGTGGAGGGGCGAGTGTGTGTGTTCTCACTGCACGTGCTCAGCAAGTGCAAAGACTTTCTGCTGCTGTGGGGTGAGGGGTGCATGAGAGCAGTTTAGTCCAGGCTTACACGGACAAGCCTCTGAATTCCACAGCTAGAGTCCAAGGGTTTCCACTCAATGCCAAATGGACAGAGATTTTCCCTCAGAGTGAAAGTGTGTGTTGGAATGTTCTGATTCAACAGAAGACAAGCTTTCCCCCAGGAAGGACTTCAGTTCACACACACAGAAAGCTGACCAAATGAAGAATATACCAAAAAAAGGTACCCAAAAATAGCTTTATGATGTTGAGATTCATTATTACCACTCAGGACAAGCGAGAAACTCATTCACAGCTGCAAACAGCTAATGCACTCTGAGGGATGTGAATGTACGCAGGTCAAATCTATTACTCAAGACAAATCCATAAATAAACGTACCTTCCAAACACAGTGTGTTTCCTGTCCAGGTATGCGCACGAGCGGAATGTTATAAAGCTGAAAGACAACAGGAAAAATATTCTTATGTGAATCGAGAGTTTTCCTAACAGGGTAAATTTATATTTAAACTAGACTTGTATGTAATGAGCAAAGCACCAGTGCTTGTAAGGGCATTAAAACAATCCATATGATCGGTGGGCAATATTTTAGGTCTTATCAAATTATACAACAGCTTTTAAACAATGTTATTATTGTTTTTTTAACTAATACTATTAAAATCCTTTTCAATCATAAAAATTAAAGCTGAAATAAATTAAAATATAATACTAATGTTGCTTTAGTTGACAACTAACTAAAGAAAAACAAAAAAAAAAAGGTAAATTTAAGCTTTGATTCTTCCCATTTGTCATTGCTGGTTATTAAGGGTTAAATGCAAGGGTAAATTCATATTTAAATTAGATTTGTATATATTGAGCAAAACACCAGTGCTTGTAGAGGCAAAATAAAAATGTGCTGGTTATGAAGGGTTAAATGCAAGAAAGACCATTCTCAAATCAGTATGCAAATACCATAAGAAAATCAACAAGGATTCAGTATTCAAATACTAGAATGACATCATAGGTGTTGGCTAATCTTCAAAACCGAATCTTAAACAGGTGTATAAAAAACTAAAGTATCCTAAAGTGGCTCCAAAGTTTGAATGGTGTCTGTGTGTTCAGAAGTTTGGGCTGGAATAATTGCAGAAGTTTAATACTTAAGGGATTTAGAACAAACTCAAACCAGAACGTCTGATGCTGCCTGACAATCACTGTAATGAGCAGATGAAGCATACTCACAACTGGGATTTATTTGTGTTTGGTCCTGAGTTAGCCATGCTCAGAATCCCACGACCCGTGTGAGACAGATTAGGCCTGAATTCATCCTTGAACGGCTTTCCCCAGAAAGACTGGCCTCCTGTTATGCACAACGACAGAAAGAGGTTCGACAGGAGGGAAAATATGAATATTAATGATTTGTATGAGATTAAGAGTAACACATCATGACACCTGGCCAATAACAACCCTGCTGCATGTGCAATCACATCTGCTATAATTGCACTGGAAGTACAAATCCAGTGATTCAGCACAACACAAAAACAATAAATACATGTACACACACAGAAGCACATTAGTTTAAATGTAGTGTCATTTCTATGACACTAGCAGCACCAAATAGGGTGGCAAAAACATACTTTGGTTCCCAGATTTGGCTCAGGTCCCTCATTCAGTGTCTTTGGGGTTTTGTCCTGTCTATAGTGCCAGCAATATACTCAATTGAAGAAAACATACACTACCTTTCAAAAATGTGGGGTCAGTAAGATTTTTCTGACTTTTTGAAATAAATTAATACTTCAGAAATGATGCATTAAAGCAACACCATGGAACTTTTCCTCTTTGGGCGCCCTACTGGTTGGAAACGAAATTGTCCATTACCGCCGTCGTAAATAATTTAGCCTACCGTCGCACGCAGGCTCGTTGTTTATCCAGGAACGGCTTTATAATGAACGATGTCCACAGACAAGGTAGAGTATGTTGCATGATTTCATGAAAGGATGATGTATTGCATCATCAGAAATGAAGAGAAACGAAATAATGACTATTGTAACGCTTGACGTAAAGCAGCCGAATTTTGTAGTTCTTTTTGTGCACGTGTTACTACCCGAACCCATAGTGCCAGTAAAAGCAATACAGACCCTGTCAAGATATAGCAGAAGTGCCTTTCACCCTGTTACAACTTGATGAACCAGTAATAAGATTTTGGAAACATTATTTTAAAGTAAAATTTTTTACATAGTGTTGCTTTAAATTGATCAGAAATGATGCAGTAGATTGATCAAAAGTAAAAGTAAAGACATTTATAATGTTAAATATGTATAATGTTATAACTTTCTATTCATTAAATAATTTAAAGAAAAAATGGATCACGGTTTCGACAAAAATATTAGGCAGCGCAACTGCTTTCGACACTGATAATAATAAGAAATTTTCCTTGACCATCGAATCAGCATTTTAGAATGATTTCTGAAGGATCATGCGACACTGAAGACTGGAGTAATGATGCTAAAAAGTCAACTTTGATAACAGGAATAATATATTAAAACAGAAAAGAGCTATTTCAAATTATAATAGTATTTCACAATATTGATGTCTGTACTGCATTAATCAAATAAATGCAGCATTGGTGTTTAAAACAATCTTTTAAACTTTTTTAGACGATTCAATCCTTCCTACAGATTTTACACTGAAATATTAACAACTAAACTTGACCCAGATTGTCTTTTTCAATCACTTCAAATCATGTTTAAAATGAACACAGTGCACAGACATCGTCTTCTGCCACCGTAAACACACACCTCATGCCAAAGGCCTCCAAATCAGGTTCACTAATTAACGCTTCATCACGCTCAATCAAAAGCTCCGCTGGATGCGGCTCTCTCAGCGAGTGTTCGCGTGTGTGTGAGGCTGAGGATGTCTGTGACACCTGCACCTACTGAATTCACAAAGTCATGCGAGTTTTGAAATCTTTGTACTTCTTAAAGAGTCTCCGCACATGACTCTAGACGTAGAAGAGCAGGTCGGCGTTAACGTCCAGCAGCTGGTGTCGTCACGGAGCGCCGGCTTTACAGCGCACCAATCTACCTCTGAAAACTCTGCACACCCTCATAAACATTCCCCAGGTGACATTTCTGCATAATTTATGCCCTTGCTGACATTTCCTACCCCCATGCCACAGACTTGATTAAAAAGGGAGGGGAAAAAGGGGTTTTAGGAAGTGGATGAAAATCAACCGGACAGAATAACAAGGCTGACGTGATTAAAAACAATGGCGAGAAAAAGTGATTTATTTCTTCATTTCGAGCACCTAAGGGACTACATCCAGAGCTAGATGGTTAAATCCAAGGATCTGTGGTATGCGGGGGATTATAAAATGAGACAGCACTAGAAGTCTATGGGCAAAACATATTACAGCTGTCCAGACATTTCTGAACATGTTGTTTTTGACTTGTCATTATTCCATTGAATGATTTGGAAGCAGAGCTGAATAGCAATAATCAGAGCTGAATAAATCATTTTAACATTAAATTTAAGATTAATTAGTATTTTTTTATTCCATTATTTTGCAATAAATAACAAATCATGTCCTTTGACTCATCCATAAAAAAAAAATAATTTCATTCAAAGGCAACTGAGTAATTCAAGCTTCGTGTTTGAGGCGGCAGTGAGCAATTAAAAAAAATATTTCAGATGAAAATGTGTAACTGATTGTCATAAAAAGAGTAGTTCACTTTAATAAAATACTTTTGCTGATAATTTACTCACCCCCATGTCATCCAAGATGACTATGTCTGTCTTTCTTCAGTTGAAAAGAAATTAAGGTTTTTGATGAAAACATTCCAGGATTTTTATCCATATAATGGACTTCAATGGGAACCAAACGGTTCAAGGTCCAAATGTTCAAACTCGTTTATCAAAATGAACAGTCATTTCGTTCGTTGAATGAACCAAATGACTCGAAAAAAGATTCGTTTGTTTTGATGAACGAGTTGGTTTGGAGAGTCACGAACGCGCATCACAGAAGAGAGCAAGGCGAGCATTTGTGCTTATAAAACTTCAAAATTTTTAATGCATTTTTTAAATGACCGATCGTTTTGCCTGATAAGACTCTTATTCATCGTCTGGTATCATTTAAAGCCCTTTGAAGCTGCACTGAAACTCATTTGGACCTTAAACCGTTTGGTTCCCAATGAAGTCCATTATATGGAGAAAATCCTGGAATGTTTTCATCAAAAACCTTAATTTCTTTTCGACTGAAGAAAGTTTTTTTTAAAGTGAACTACTCCCTTAATATGATTAACTGCAAATCATGTAACTAAAAAGATTATAAATAGAATTGTATGGTTGCCATAATTCTAACAAAATAACAATGAAGAGATAAACATAGTACATCACAGCCGATGACTGCCTCAAAACTAAATTCTATAATATTTCGAAACTATTTTCTTTGTCATATAGGAAAGATTTTATGAGCCTTTACTTATTTGCTTTCCTTTGCCAATCATGTATACCTTTATACCATACACATCTCAAAACGTCACAGATGTCAACATGAGTTGTGATGTTTTCTACCGCACACACTAAACCGTTGCATAAGAAGCCTTGATTTAATTGTGTAGATGAATCCAGCAGAATCATAATCATTGCACATTCATTCACAGCCTGACAGAGCACCATTATTACAGAACGCAGCATCTCTTCAAATGGCTCGTTTCCACTGAGTGGTACGGTACGGTACAGTTCGGTTTGGTACGCAATTATTTGCGTTTCCACTGTCAAAAGTTGTGAATGGTACTAAAAAGCCGAACCGTACCGTACCACTTTTTGGGTACCCTTCCGTTGGGGTACCTAGCACAGTGAAAGGGTACTAAAAGGTGAAGCTAGACTCACTGCAGAACGGTGATTGGTGGACAGAGTATCTTCACTCGCGCGTGCTACAAGGGCATTAGAAGCATACAGTTGAAATACTGTATAATTCTACTGTTATTTTGTCACGAAATGTAGTTGCAAGAATTTTTCAGGCGAGAAAGTAGTTTTTTAAAGCTCAAATCTGTGGTTTATTTATAGATTTATGATCATTTGACTGAGATCCATTCCAAGCAATCACCGGACGCTCGCGCTCGTGTCCCCCGCCTGGAACAGCGTTTCCTCGGCTAGTCGTTCTGATGTTTGCCGCTGATTCGGACGTCTCTGTAGTGGTTAAACATGAGATATAGTTCGTCTTGTATAAACCTAACAGGCGATCTTTGGTCTCGTGAATCTATAATTCGTTCCCTGGCCAATAATTTTGGCAGAAGGCTACGTGAAGTTTCATATCTTTCGGCGCTGAATTTGTAGCCTATTTGACTGACTGAATTGTTTCTTTATGTTATTAAAGCTTTACTGTATATCTTATTGTACCTTTTACTTATACTTTTATAATGGCTATTATTGATAAAACTGAAATTCAACAAAAAGAGATAGTTTTGTCATTTTTTTTAATTTTATTACAAGATCATCTGTTGTTTATTTGCAACATTTGTACCAATGCGATATGCAATACATTGCATTACACGTTGCCTGGAATATGTTTCATATTTTTAAATTTAAACGAAAAGAGGCCGGGTTGTTTTATATTTAGTTTTGTTATAAATATAACGTTACATACATGCAGTGAATATAATCAATAGGCTATGCGTTGCCTGAGCCACATTTATGTGCTTTAGAATGTTTAAAATGTATTGAAATGAAATCGAAAAGAAGCAGAGTGGTGTTTTATAACATATTTCGTTTTATTGTTGCCTAAAATGAACATACAGAGATAACCGGAGTTGCAGAGCGAGCAGAGTGCCGCGTCCAAGAACGCGCTGTTCCATTAACAGCATTACTGGACTCGCGTCCTCGGGATCATTCTCCTGAGTCGGACTTTGCGTTGGCTTCTTGGAAACGCCTAATGCCAGCGCTTGTTTCTAGTGACAAACATGCCGAGAAGCAAGAACAAGATCTGCTGTCTGTCATCCATTCTTGTTTACTATGTCACTTTCTTCGCGCGAAAATGACGTCGATCGCTTCTTTCCAGCATACCACGCCTATCAAGTAAGGGTACTGTTGGCGGTGGAAACGCAAGCCTGATCATGGTGTACCCGACCCGTACCGTACCCCTCAGTGGAAACGAGCCAAAAGGAACATTGTGTGATTTGTCACACTTGTGACTTGTTGCCGCATCCAAAACACATTTGGATAATTTGGTTAATATTAACAATATTTCAGCTAAATAGAGGAAAATGGGATCGCTGAACACATGATCAAAGCCTTCAAAATAAATCAACTAAACCACGTTACACACTGACGCTAAAAATACAAAGCTGTCTTTACAAAAGGTACACCTTTGTACCTTATTTAGCCAAAAAGATGCATTAGTACCTAAAAGTGCATATTAAAACCTTACATATATTAGTAACATTTAAAAGGGTACCGCCCCCACAGACAGATTTTGTACCTTTTTTCTGAGTGTATTATGGTTTTGTATGACGCAAACATTTATCAGAACATCTCTCTTAATGGTCCATAATTAAAGGTATATTTTCACTCAGATATGTACTCCCCCTCATGTTGTTCCAAACCTTTATGACTCCTACTGAAGCATTTTAACAATGTACTGGTCATTCTTCAATGCAATTCCCATTTAAATCTCTTTAAAAGTATCATAAGTGTCCAAATAATTTTTGCATGTCATTTAATACTTTTTTAAATGAAAAACAGCCTGGATTTTAAGTTATTTGATGCAACTGGAATCATTCAAGATCAGAATTGGTCCATTTATTGAGTAAATAACTCATTTCATTAGATTAGATTCATTAGATCTAACTGATTCCTTCCCACATTGGACATCACTACTTGCCAAAGGAAAACTAGGATGAATATTCAGTGTACAGCAACATACATTTCAGTCTGTTTGTCACAAAATCATACGACTCAAGACTTTAGAAAATATCCTTTAGATAACACCCATATTAGGATGCATTTATGGTGCTTTTTGTAATTTTGTCCTTGTTTGCTTTCATTATATTGAAACGAGTAAGTCAGGAAATTAGTTGAACGTTTTTTTCATAGACTGTAAAAAAAGATGGATGACGCTCCTCCGCTCTTTTCCATCAGAGAGAACTGAAGCCGCCAATGTCTCGATATGACGCTGACATCTTGGGACGTGAGTCTGCGCACTTTGCGTTTTCGGGACCAGTCATGCACAGTCGTGAGCAGGAAGTAATCGAAATCAAGGCTGCGACCTCATTCTCGCTGAATCAAACGCAAGCACACGCCCCGCACTTTCATTAAGTGGCCTCTGTCTCTAATGATGTCCGCTGATTGCAGTACCTCGTTAAAATAAGGTAAATACAACTTCTACCACAGTCAACATTATGAAAAAAAGTCCGCTGGTGCTTCAGCGGTGACTACTTCACACAGAGAACCTGTCAATCACAGCTGTCAATCATGATGTCACAGCACCGTTTTTATGGCATCAAATAACGAACTAAATTCAAACTTGTTTAAAAAAAAACACTTGGAATTACATCAGCATGATATAAACTACAGTAAATGATAGAAACTGTCTTTGGAAAAAGGATATGTGAAGTGTATTTTAATTGTTTAGTGGTCTCACGTCCCGTTGAATGACATGGGGAGGCGGGGGTTATAACCTATACTAGGACCGGTCACAGGGGAGCGATCGAGACGTTTTGGCTTAACTTTTGTGGGCTTGTGTGGCACGCTTGGTTTGAAACAACATAATAGTGTGAATAAATGATGATTTTCTATTTTTGTTTGAACTATTCCCTTACAAAAAGGGGCATGTGTTTTTAATCATTCAGATAGTTCCGGTCCTTGATTCTGATTGGTTGAGCCGCGTTCGAAGCCGTTGTAAATTATGACCGCATTACATTAGTATTACTGCGCAACTGCCGTTAGTGATTCTTTGTTGCTGCATGTGTTGCTTTAATAAATATTAAAATTAATATTTTTTTATGGAGAAACCGTTTTATAAAAGAAGCCCTAGAAGCTGTTTTACAGTGAATTTAGAATTTCTCCGCTCCCATTCGTGCCTAAAAACACCCCTTAGCTGTTCTAAATTCACTGTAAATCACGGCTTCAAGGGGCTTATTGCTTTAATTAACCTATTGTACATGGAGTGTCACATATGGAGAAGGATTGAGGACACTGCAAACTCTTCTCTAACATCCATTAACATTCACTTAAGTGACTAAAAGCACATATTTTGGGCAGGCAATCCACAATTTGCTCTGATGCTAAATCTCTCCCTCTATCTGCACCTATTTTTAGGCAAAATGCAAAAGCAAATCTAGTCTCAGTGTGCGTGATAATACATGAGTGAGAATGGCTGGAAGATAGAAGCTGCTTCTGACCTTCAACACTTTAAATTCACTTTCTGTTCATGAAAAATCATTCGGTCTACTTCCCTCTTCACTTCTTGCTCTCAATCTTTCTCTGTACACTAGAGTGTCAGGTGAGGCTGGTGCATTTTTTATGGGATTGAATTTTAGATGCGTACAAGACCATTCAAGGAAATAGAGTGCACAAGCTATTTACCCTTTCTGTTCCTCAGTTGAACCTGCAGATTTTAACACACATGACCCTCGCAAATGTGCACCAAAACGGCACTCAGAAAGCTGAGGTCATATTGTCTAGACAGCTCAAGAAAGTCTGAGAAAGCAATGAAAATCTCATCTGATCAACTGAATATGATAAAGAAAGTCAACCTCAATTATTAGAGCTTTTTTTAAATTTTATCAAAGACTAAACGTCCAGTAATTGTTTCCACTAGATTAGAAAAACCTTTTCTGATCATTTTAAGTCACCCGGTAGGTAGGTGTCATATTTATCTTGGAGGTAACAGTAACATGTTGTAAATGCTATGGGCAAGTGATTCTGAACAAATGTTAAAATGATTACCTGTGCCAGTCCCTGTAGGGTCTCCTCCTTGAATCTGAAAACAAAGAACAAGAAAAAACATTAATGTTGAAACATTACAATTCCACATTTAACATAATACAAAAAATGTAAGCTAATTATTTGGCTTTAAATGGCTAGCAATCTACTTCAATTACTATTGATGTACCGGTCAAGTTTTTTTGTGCCCCCAATTCGAGTCATTGATCGAGTATCTGCCGATAAAGAGTCGATACTGTCGATATAGGAATATATATGTAAAAAAAATATATATATATATATACACAAACACGCCTTTCATTTCATTTTTGTGAAATTTTGTGGTTGTACTGTAGTCAAGCATTTTGGAAAGAACACATGCATCATTTGCCATCTATGTAATTTCTTGGTACACCGATAAAATAAAATAGTGAAATACACAGAAATCAAAATAAAATGGGGATAACTCCTACAATTCTCTCATGTATTTCTAGAAAATACAGTTTTGTGAGAATCACCCTTCAATCTGACAGTTTACTTTGCTGGATATAGCAAATGATGACTATATAAGCATTAAACATTGTGAAATTAAGCATACATAATTTATCTTAAGTATGCGATAAATCACAATTAATCTAATCATGATTAAATATTTCAACCTAATATATATATATATAAAATGATTGGTAGTTATCTAACACTAGCAAACACACACACACACACACACACACATTACATTCAAGGTAACACCTTAAAATAAATTAATTTAAAGGCCACATTTTAGAATAATAAAGTGAAACTTATTTACCATAAAATTTCGAATAGAGCGGTGGAATACTGTGCCATCATAATATCCTTTCTTACACAGTTTAATAAAGTTTTCTCCTGCCTTGGGGACCTGCAAGAAAAAAAAAAAAATCAGTTTTAATGTCAGGAAACGTGACTTATGAAAACAGTTTGTCTTGTCATTACGATAACACTTGCATAACAGCAGGCTAAATTAATAATAATAAAAAAGAGAGTTTGAAGAAATGTTTAGACATTTAAGTAAGTACTTTGTTGTCAGACCATACAAATCACATGAACAACCAATAAAGAAACTCTTCTGAAGCTCTTTGGACACGAAGATGAACCTACTGAATCTATAGGAACTGGGAAAAACTAAAAGCTCTTACAGAGGGTGAATCTAATGAAACCGGCCAAGAACACGTACAGTAAAATACACCACAAATTAGAAAATATTCAAATAAATTAGAAATTTAAAATAAAAAGAGAAATCTATCTTGGACAATTAGGATTTTTTTCATTGTGACATTTGACCCCATTTTGTTTATAAACAAAATAAACAAAAACAACTTTACTGTAATTCAAGAAAAATTAAGAATTATTTTTTATAATTATGAAATATTAAAGTATTTATACATCATGGAATAATTTATCGCACTAAATAAAAAAAATGCCTGGGCAGGAGGATGTTCTTTATTATATTACAGAAAACTGTAAATTATCATGAAAATGAATCAAGAATCTAAGATCTTAATGATCTTAAAATAGGCTTAATTTTCTTTATGCAAAATAGAACTTATTTTTTCTAATGATATTTGGGGTGAAATGTATTATATTTCTTCTGCAAAAACATTCACATTACTGAAACTACAGCTGGCAACAACTTATGAATATTACAGGAAGTGTCCACTGTAACTTCAGATGATGACTTAATTATTTTTATACAAGCCTCTCAAATCCCTTGTGTGCTACCACAAGGACAGTCTGTGGGACAAAGGCCAATAAACAATTATGTTTGTTTGCAATAGATCTGGCAGCTTTGAATCTGCTACGTTATTACGGAAAGTACGAAAAAAAAAAACCATAGCCCTGAAAGTTTAAGGAGTTGACTCCTCTCCTGCAGTGTAAATGTTTATTTGTTCGTTTCTATGACGATCAGACATCCCTCTCTTCAAATAAAACCTGAGTCAATAAACTGATTTTGTGCTCAGGAAAGACATTGGGAAATGCCAAAGCAATTTCCACATTAAAGTTTTATAAGTTACCCTGAGAGGAGGTCAAGTATGGAAACTTGTTTTTGTATAAACTTGAAATTGCGCGTTATAAAGTCTTATTTTGAGGACAAAAAAAACAAAACACTGACTAACAATTACTAGTTTATATCATGCAATTCTGAGAAAGTCAATTGCGAGAGAAAAAGTTACAATTAATCAAATAAACGAAAAAAACGGCGGAAACTAGCTTCAAGCATCTCAGGACTTAAAAACGTCAAGCTTTCAATGTCTCACACTCATGCATGAAAAGCACACAGACACACAAAACACCTACAAAAATAAAGTTGTCAAGCTTGATCTCAATCATCTGCTCCATCTAGACCTGACACTGTTACATAAAGTACATTCCAATCTAAATGCCACTAAAAGAAAAAACAAATGCTGTAAAATGTACATCCTTGACAAGAGGGCATTTGTACATAGGCAAATGAAAATGAAAGATTTTGAAAGCCTACTTTAAACTATTAAGATTTTTATGCACTGACTTCGGCATTACTTAAAAATAATAATATCCCATTTTTTTAAACATTCTTATTACAGTAATACAAAATAAATAAGTGAATGAATTAGGGCTGTGCAAAAATTAATTGTGATTAATGGCATCCAAAATAAAAGTCTGTGTTTGCATAATATATTTGTGTGTGCTGTATATAATTATTTTGTATATATAAATACACACACATGCATGTATATATTTAAGAAAATGTGTTATTCATATATAAAATATTTATTTTTATATAATATAGGTTATGTATTTATATATATATATATATATATATATATATATATATACACAGATATATATTTAAGCGCAAATAATTCTTAAATATATACATGCATGCATAGGTATTAATAGAAAATAATTATATACAGCATACACAAATATATTATGTAAACACAGACTTTTATTTTGGATGCGATTAATCACAATTAATTTTTGCACAGCCCTAGAATGAATATTACTTAAACTGTAATGTGAATATAGGCTACATATGGTATTGTTTGTTTCATTTTAGAAAGTCTCTGTATTAAGTCATTACTGTATTTCTAACAGTAATACATTAGCAATTGCCTTAAATGTTATTAAAAGTAAAGTTTTTTTTAGCAATTCTGTTTTATTTAGGAGCGAAATGTGATCATGACGACATTTGTCTTCTCCTTTCACAAGATTCAGTGTAACAGTCAAAAAAGGCCACTACTTTGTAAACATCGCACCACAAATCAAATGCAAGCAAACCGCAGGAGGGAGGGAGGGAGAAAAAAAGGAGGGTAATTTTCTTATCAATGTGACCTCTTCTCTTTATCCTGATTTGACAAGCACACAGCCAATGAAACCACTAGGACTATGAAAACCATGAAATGCTGTTTCTGTGTCCATTAGGCAGTTTACCTTGGTTCCCAAGTCACACACACACACACACTTCTAAAGGGTTTGTCTTATTCTGAACATTAAGCTGGAATAGGACAAAGACTTCAGCTCTTACAATGTGTTCCCTTTTCCCTAAACGTAAGTTAAATGTAAATCTAAAATTCAAGGAATTTTCAAACCAAATTAGGGCATTTTATCATGAGGCCTTCAGGAGGCTTAAAGGGATATTTCACCCAAAAATGAAAATTGTGTCATCATTTACTCACCCGCAGGTGGTTCAAAACGGAGTTTGAACTGAACACAAAAGAAGACATTTTGAAGAATATGGGTAACCAATCAGTTGATGGGCTTCCATAGTATGGAAAAAAAATACTATAGAAGTCAATGGGGCCTAGCAAATGGCATTCTTCAAAATCTCTTCTTTAGTGAGAAATACATACAGGTTTGGAACAACTTTAATAACATTTTTGGGTGAACTATCCCTCTAATGAATCTGCTGCTTTTGTGCAAGACTGAGCCAAAGCATTCAAGTAAAGTGATATAATAGTGCCAAAATACAAAAAACGTGAAGTGATTTAAATGTACAGAATCTTATGTAATTAAAATCAGTGAAGACCAAGCTCACCAGTTTCTCTGCACCGTATTAAAGTGGAACACTAAATGATAGATATAAAGTGATTTACGAGCGGCTTTGACCCAGGAGTGAGAGCCTGGCACACGCTCGCACATAAATAAGAACAGGGACGCTGAGGAGAGAGAACTGAACTATGGGTACGCTTCACTGCCAGCACAAGGCCACAACCAGCACAATTTTTCAGAGGAAGTGTTTTATGGCAGGGATGATTTTACAAGCTCAGTGGGATACAGAGCACATCAAGGAAAAGAAATGAGTAGAGGAAAAACACATTAGAAACGGACACAAAGAATTGAATCTGACATTAACAGCGAAAACAGAGCAAGGAAAACGAGACAACATAAGAATGAGAAATAGAAAAATAGAGAGAGTCAACCTATATAGGTCAGCAGATGCAGTGTGACTCTCTGAATGATGAATTATATATCATGTAAAGACAAGACGGCCATACACCCCTGCTCCATCTATAAATATCAGGACCAGTGTGTACTCTTTTAAAGTGTAATTGTTTTCCCCTGGTTTCAAAGACAGGGGTTAAAACTAGCCCAAGGCTAAAATGCATGTTTGAGCTGTTTTAACTGAAAGCAACTTGCACTTACATATCTTAAAATATGTCACTGCCATTGTTTTGTCTCAAGATTCACACTAGTTATGTTTCTTATAAAGCATGTTTATAAAAGCTACTTAAATGTTAATTGAATTAAGACTTAATCTAAGCCCTGTCTGTGAAACCAGGGCTATATATAACAAATTTCCTGCACTGACTACTAAAAAGACTTTGCCAAAATTCTGCACCTTTAAACCAGTTAAAATTTATTTACAAAATAGAAACCATACAAAATATTAAAAACAAAGAAATTTTTCAGCACAAGCCCATTTTTAAACCAAATCGGTTCATAAAGTCTGTTAGGTTTAAAAATGTAAAATAAATTATACATTTTTAAAGTAAAGGGTTCCTAAGATTTAAAAAAGTGTTTAATATTTAATATTTTTAATATATAAGTTAAAGTCTCTTGTGCTAACCAAGACTAAATTTACTTGATCAGAAATACAATAATAATAATGGTAATACTGTAAATATTATTACAATTTAAAATAATTATTTGCTATTTTTTTTTATTTATTTTAAAATATAAAAAGGTAATTTAATCATTTAAAATATTTTTAAATAGAAAATTCAAAACACCATTTATTTAGATTAGAATTTTTATAAATGTCTGTCTCTTTTGTTTTAATCAATTTAATTTTGAACAAAAGCATTCATTTCTTTAAAATTCAAATCGTACTAATCCCAAACTTTTGAACTTTAGTATAAATATGTAAATATTTTTTAAATAGAAAATTCAAAACACCATTTATTTAAATTAGAATTTTTATAAATGTCTGTCTCTTTTGTTTTGATCAATTTAATTTTCAAGCATAAAAGCAAATGAAGACAAAAGCATTAATTTCTTTAAAATTAAAATCGTACTAATATAAATATGACACTATATAAATATGTAAATATTTACAAACTTGGTGGAAAATGTTAGCATGTTTATTTTTGATATGATAAATGACATGGGGTTAATTTACTAGGACATTAACTGGTTAAAATAAAAATAATTGAAAAAAAGTAGCACCAAAATGTAAAGTTGTTTGCAGCTTTATTATTTTGTACCTAATGCATTGACATTGAGATGTGTGATTTAAGTCTCCAAAAAGTGGACCACGGCATATAAACAGAGTTGTTTGGGCATCACACACTGCTTCTCAATCCTTCACTCTGTAATTAGTCAGCTCTGACCTTGCTCTGATTAAGTGTGACAGCAAACAAGGGGTCAAACACAGCTGGGAAAATCTTATTAAAAAGATGAACACAAATGAGGATGGACAAGCAAAACAATGTTTACAGACATATAAAATGTCTGAAAAGAGACCTTGCACAGTTGCAAAGCTTCAATCCACCCTATCGACAACCAAGGTTTATTAGTGTTCGACCATTTCACATAGTGTTACCTTATCACAGTGTAACTCCACATTCAGGTCTCCTTTGTTTGTGTGTAGGCGCACATAACCTTTCTTCTTAACATACTGGTAGCGAACAGTATCGTCTGCAATAGCATCTGAAAAAAGACAAATATTTTCATTCTTTACATATGAATGACTTTGCTGCAGACAGTATTGACAACATTTCTGTATCATAATAACAGCCTTAAACTAATCTGAAAAAGAATGCAGGACCAATTTGACAGCTGCCAGATGGTTTCCTGAGGTACACTGAAGCCACTCACTCGAAAATGAGGTTAAATTACAAACCAGAACTAATACTTGGCAGGAGTTTCAGGTATTGCAATGATGCAATGTTATGAAATGCATGCAGCAACTTCCCAGCATAAACAAAAATTATGGGAAATTATGTCATTTGTTGTGTGCATCACCAGTCAGGATGACATTTATTTGCACATTTAGAAGACTCTTCTTCCCAAAGTGACTGTGGGCTTAATGGAGTCAGAATCAGCAAGCGTCTCAAATAGGACAGTAACAGAAAAGGAACCGAGAGAAGACTAAAGGGAAGCTCGTGACTTGCACATCTACTGATAAGAATCAACCATGACCCATGGACCAGCTGATGCATTTCAAAACAAAAATGGTCTGTTCCTATCAGATTTGTTTGGTATGAGTTTCCATTACCTGCTTCATGGGTGGTGGCTGGAGCCATGGCTGTAGATGTGAAGGAGGCAGACACTCTTCCTGTGGAATAGTGAGCCTGAAAAAAGAGAGACAGACATGGTTTACAGAGAAGACAAAATGAGCCCTAACATCTCCATCTGAAACGACTAAATGATCTTTATATGCATCACATCACTCTTACACCTTCTAATCACACTTAATAATAGTGTTTTATCAGCAATTCACTATGAAGACAGACAGGATATGTATGTACATGGACTCCTGTGGGGCATTTCAGGTGCAGCAGATGTGTCTTCTCAACAGGTCTGTGTTCCCAGCTGACTCGCTACTTTAAATTAATAGAAAAAATAGGCTTTTCTTTACTAATTTAAATATTCAGTACTCAATGTAATATATTCAAAGTAAAAAACAAACTGAGCAAAAACTCAAGCAAAAACTCAGTTTGGGGTCAGTAACATTTTAAGAAGTCTCTAATGATCATTTATTTATTTGCCCCAAAATACAGTTAGAAACAAATATTAAATATATTACAACTTAAAATAATTGTTTCCAACTTAATTAATTCCAAAAACTACATTTTCAGCATCATTACTCCAGTCTTCAGTGTCACATGATCATTCAGAAAAATTATCATCAATGTTTAAAACGGTTTAATGATGCTTAGTATTTTTGTGAAAACCTTGCTTTTTTTATAGAAATTTGAAAAGAACAGCTGTTATTAAACTTAACTCTCGTTTTTGAGTAATTGAATGTATTCTTATTGAATAATATTATTTACTTAAAAAAATGTAAGTGTATATTCATAAATATAATTGTATTTTTGTTATTTATGCTATTGGTATGATGGAAAGCACTGGTCAACTCGAGTTGTTTTTAAATGTGCTATACAAATTATCTAACCAACTAGATTTTTTTTTTTACATTTCCCAAATAACAAATTACCTCCTCAATGCTACGAGGTTCTGAGTGATTTTAGGATATTGGTATCCAGTTGCTAAGGTGTCCTGGATGGTTGCTAGGGGGTTTCTTACTCATGTAATTCAGATCACTTTACACTCAGCTCTTTACAAGAATTCACATTATATCTCACATCATTTTTCATTTCTGTAGCATAAAAGGTCCTCAATGAGTAATGCATTTTTGTTGAAATTTTAAATCTACCACTTTTAGAATTTACCAAAAAAAAAAAAAAAAACACATTTAGTTGAAAACAGTTATTTGGGACATTAGTTGCCCTAGTATGGTGTAGAAATAGCAAAGCTAAATCAGTAAGAGAGTGGGCTTGAATGCCAGTCTATTTCAGCATCATAATACCAATCCAGCACAGCTAGGCCTGAGATAGACTGGCATTCAAAGTCGAGCCAATTACACTCTGTGAATGGGCTGAGCAAGAAAAGCTAATATAGCTGAAAGCACAGGGCACAGGCAGACACACTCCAACCTGGGCTAAAAGAAGGCTTGAGACACGTCCACAAACACACTTCGAACCAAGTACGAAAGCTACGAAAAACTCACGATTTAGATTCCAGGTATTGGTGCGGTGGGGTCATTAAGTGATTAATTGGTGTGATAATTTTAGAAAAAATTGACAGAGGAACTTCTTGAGATTCTTGCTCTGAGTGTGTGGTCGGTTAAGGATCCTGCGAGGCGTTTTCTTCTGCTCCAGTTGCTGTGTGATGATGCTAGAGTCTGAGAGGCAAATCACCTCGTAATGCACAGACACTTTTACATGCACACACACACAGACAGACACAGCAAGACACGTAACTGGGACCCAAACCTTTTTTACGTTTTTGATAGAAATCTCTAAAGCTCACCAAGGCTGGATTTAATTAATGAGAAATGTAGTAAAAACAGTAATATTGTGAAATTGTAATTTAATTTGAACATTTAACTTCTATTTGAATATATTGTAATGTCATTTTTTCCTGTGATCGGAATTTTCAGCATTATTAACTCACCTGATCCTTCAGAAATCCTTCTAATATGCTGATTTGATATCAAATGTTAAAAAAAATCTGCTTCAAAATTACGACAAATAAAAAAAAGAAACAAAACTATGAAGACAAAGAGGAGATCGAAGAATCTGTCACCGACTATAGATAGAAAGGCAATATCTTAAAACACTCACTGCATTGAACTTGTCTGTTTTTTTGGTTTCTGGCTCTTTCATAGTGGAGGCCAACAGCTGATCTCCTTTATAGTCCCTATAGAGCTCCGCTAGGGTTTCTTGCGTCTCCAGGTTTGTGGTTTTTAGATGGTATCCTGGTAGCAGTTTGGCTTTCTCTTCATCTGTAGGGGACGTAAAAATGGACAGGCTCATAAAAGTGACACCTCCACAATACAAGTCATCAAATTCACAAAAACACTTATATGATTACATTTTATCTGAAGCCTTGTGTGGGCACACACACACACATATATATATATATTACAGTTAAAAATTTTATTTTTTATTGTTTTATTCAGCAAGGACATTTAATTTATCAAAAGCTACAGTAAATTCAAAATACTTCCATTTTAAATAAATGCTGTTCTTTTGAACTTTCTATTTATCAAATCAGCATAATAGAATGATTTCTGAAGAATCAGTAATGATGCTGAAAATTCAGCTATGCCATCAAAGGAATAATTTATTATATATAATAACATTCAAACAGAAGACAATTCTTTTAAATTGTAATCTGTTTTGATCAATTTAATAGTAAAATAATTTGTAATCAAATAAATGCTGTGGTGACTAATCAAAAACAAATGCAAAACAAATGACAAATACACTCCTTTAGTTAATTCATTGTGCAAAGTGAATCCATAACCTCGTTAACCAATTAATTTCCTTAAATCGTGACGGCTGGGCTAATGCAAGTACATAACAAAACATAACAAAGAATGGTAACTAATGTGAAAATAGCACACCTGAGCCTGCCGCTAAATTATTTAACTCTCACAGGTTAAGTCTAACTAACAGATAGTGAGTGGTTTTTTTTTTTTTTTTTCAATTATTAATTTGCAATCTGTGTTATTGTGGAATGCAGTAGCCAGAAAAGTGTGCTCTGTTGTAAACTGCATATTAGTGTTATTTTAGTGACTATTATTGTATTAATTAATGTTTTGAATTAGCTTCTTTTTTCCATTTTAATTAGGGGTTTTAAGTTTTGTTGTGTCGTTTTGTCATTTTTATTAGTCTTATTTCGCTTTCATTTATTCTATTTCAGTTTTAGTAATTTTAGCACTTACATGTATTTAGTATACAAATATTAGATGAAAAACTAATAATTTCTCTATTTTTTTACGTTTAAATGAAGTTTTTAATCTAATATTAGTATTTTATTTTAATAAACAAAAATAACTTGTAATAGTTTTGGTGTTGGTTAACAAAAACAACACTGCAACACAGAATTTGCACACCAAACAAACACTATATACTGAATACTATGAGTAAGATGCGATCCTCAAAACAGTCAAATCTTTGCCAAAACCAACTGAACATTTTGTACTGCATTCAAAACACTGAACTCACCGGGGTCAAGGACTTTCAAATTGTTTTTCACATGGAAGAAGTTAGAGACATTGAATTTATCCAGATTTGTAGGATCCTGGGAAATAAGGTGACAAAATGAGATGTTATACGACAACTTCAGATTTGTTGGCAAGCTATGCACAGAAGAATTATATACACAATATTGTTATAAAACAACTCATATCATATTTTCCCTAAACAGAAAGACAAGTAAACAGTCTCTAATGAATTTGTTTTGGCAATGTTTTATCAGTTTAGTGTAAATGTTGCTGACTGGACAGCTTGTCTGCTGCAACACACACACACACACACACACACAAACAAAAGAGAGTTCAGGACCTTCTCATCTCTCTCTCTCTTAGCTTGCCCCACCGTTGTATCTGTTCCAAATAGGTCAGACAGTGAAACTATACCTCAGCCCATTTCAGTCCTGCTATTTCAGCTAAACTCCCACTCCCAAACATCTCTCTCTTTTCAAATACTTCCCCCCTATATCCTTTTAAAACTCCCCCAGCTTTCCCATCCCACTTGTCACCCAAAATAACCTCTTTAAAACTATTCAACCCTTAAACTACGCCACCCGACACCTCCCTGAACTGCCCTTCCTCGAGCTCCAGGGGATAGACACGTCTAAAGCCACCATTCTGAACCATATCAATCTAAAATAAATCTCAGCCAAAAATAACTCAAAGTCCCTTTCTGTTTCTCTGAACACCCTATAACATCCCTGACCTAAAATAAACCATGCAAGTACTTTCTATGAATACTGGACACTGTAGCTCACATGCACGCACACACACAGAAAACATTGATTCAGCTCACAGTTTCTTTCACACACACCCACGTTTCCCTGGCTATCTGAAGACAGACATACCATAGACTACTATACTTATATAAGGGCTGTCAATCAGTCATCTTAACAGAGTCTTTATTTCACATTATTGCATATAAATTTACAAGAAAACTCGATGCGAAGTCTGAACTTGACACTGTTCAGAGATTTGGGATCGGTAAAAATTGTGTTTTTGAAAAACAGTCTCTTACGCTTGCCAAGACTGCATTTATTTGATCAAAAACAACACAAAAACAGTGATATAAAATATTATCAACATATTTTTTATATGATATATTTTAAATGTAATTGCAAAGCTGAATTTTCAGCATCATTACTCCAGTCTTCAGTGTCACATGAACCTTGAGAAATCATTCTAATATGACGATTTACTGCACAAGAAACATTTCTTATTATCAATGTTGAAAACTTAATATTTTATATGCTTAATATTTTTGTGGAAACCATGCCTTTTTTTCAAGGATTCTTTAATGAAAGTTACAATAGTTAAAGTCAAAGTTAAAAGGAACAGCATTTCATTGAAATACTGTAGAAATCTTAATAGAAATGTCTTTACTGTGACTTTGGATCATTTTAATGCATCCCTGCAGAATTTTCTTTCCAAAAAATGAATCAATAAATCTTACTGACCCCAAACTATTGAATGGTAGTGTACATGACCTACTGCACAGATCCTAACATGCCAGTGCCATGTATAGATTTGTTGTTAGAAATCTGACCCAGCCAGGTTACATAAGTTCTTACACTCAAATGGATTTACAACAAAGCTTAACACAACTTTAGACAGTTGCCACATGCTGATGTAATGTTTAATCCAATCTATTCAGAAACAGGCTGATTAATTCATAAATTGTGCAATTACTCAATCAGTGCTTTATTGTCTCCTTCATTAAGAATGTTCCTCAACAAAAAGCACAAATTCACATTGTGACGATTTTAAAGGTACAAGTTTAGCTCTATCGATGGCATGCTGTCAATTACCACATATCACCAACTTAAGGTGATTTTTGTTTCTTTTCACAATCTGAGGGATGCGTTTGCAGTAATGCACTTACAATGGAAGTCAATGGGAAAATACATTCCAGACGTTTTCAAAGCAGAAATATGCAGCTCATATTTTTGTAAGGGTTTATATTAAATTGTCCTTACAAAAATGTGTGTTATTTCACCTTTAAAGCTGTCCTAATATCATTTAGTGGTGAGATGCTACACTTATCATTCCTGTGGGTGAATATTTCTGTCAGTTTCTGGAATCCTTGCAAAAGTTAACAGGTTTACAAGCTTTATGCTGTCATTAGTCATATGACAGGAGTTTAAAGATTCATTTAGAAACAAACCTCATGTTAACATTTGGCTATTTTGGAACAGTTAGCACTAACATTTATATGCCGGTAAAATGATCTGACCCAAAACATCCAATGTATGTGCTTTAGTGTTTTTTTTTTTTTTTTAACAAACATTGGGACCAGTGATAAGTTTTAGGTAATTAAAAAATCTGAAAAAATAAAATAAAATAATAATTATATATATATATATATATATATATATAATTAAAGCTACAAAACATTTCTAAAAACAAACAACTTAACATGAAAACTGAACATATAAAAAAGGCCATTAGGGATATGAATAAACACTATAATAGCTAAGCAGATATTTATAATTGTTGAATGCAAGTGATTGCTGTGTGTCTGTCAGTCATCAGGATCATCCTGACTGTCTCTTTCTCGATAGTGCATGTGAACTGGCTTCAACCTAACATTTCATGAAATCACACCGAAAACACAGGGTTTTGATACCCAGACAGCCACATATAAACTAAAATTGAACTGGGCGATTGTTGTCTGAAGTTGCTTGATACTAACTTGTGTCTGGAAAAGCTGTATTAAATCACAGTCATGCTAACATAACAGCACTCATGTGACACTGCCTTATCTTCACTTAACAGTCATAAACACACTCTCTCTGTGTCTGTCACCTGTAGTGTGATGAGATCCTGGCGGGTGAAGGGTTCATCCGTCAGCAGGTCTTTATAACTCTTTGTCTTGATGTTGAGCTGCTCTACTGCCTAAACAAAACGCACATTTATAGAATTTTGACCATTCATGTACACATTTATACAGTTTAAAGACAGTGCATTGATTAAAAATGATTAACGTCAGTATGACATTAAAGAGAACATGAACAAACGTATTTTTCTTGCTCTTTAGTAAATACCTACATGCCAACAGCAAAAACAGGTAATTCAGAAATCATTGATGTAATGTCACAACCACATTAATAACTTAAATTTCATAAAATGGATTCAGAAGACTTGCAATATAGTTCATGAGTCAAACTGACTACTTTTATGATCCTATTTTGGAGTTTAACATTCCCCGGCCACCGTGTTTGAATAAAAGAGGGCAACATTAACTTTCTATTAACTAATTAATTATCATTTGTGCTCCATGAAATAAGAAAAAAAATTGATTTAGGCTTGATTTTTGATTCAATCAAAAAAAAAATCCTACAAGTTTCTGTCAAAATGAACAATTTACATTGATGAATAAAATAAAATTTAATCATTTAAATTAATTATATAATAATTATTGGGTAAAACTAAAATTTGACTGTTTTGGCGCTCTGTCTTGAAAAATATTGTGTTGAATAAAATGTATCAATTTAAAATGAAATAATCAATTTTAATTGAATTATTTATTTTTAAATTGATACATTTTATTCAACTTATTATATTCGATACAGAGCGCCAAAAGAGTCATATTTCAGTTTTACCCCAAAATTATTATATAAATATTTCTAAATGTATAATGTTTAATTAAATAAAAAATAAAATAATCCATTTTAATTGAATATATTAATTAAAAATTATACATTTAGAAATATTTCCATAATAATTTTGGGTTAAAATTTAAATATGACTGTTTTTTGGCGCTCTTGACAAATATTATAAGTTGACTTGACTGTTGCATTTACGACTACGTTCCCTTAAGTTAAATTTGCATGCAAAAATACCTTTAAAACATTTCAGATATAGGGTGTTTTACCTCATAAGAGAAAACATTCCCTGTGACTTTGTTGGTAACAATGTGGGAGTTGTTTGTGAACACTGTGTAGAGCACAGGACAGTGATACTTCCCTAAAGCACAGGTGAGAAAGACAGAATATGCACTGTAGAGGACTTCAATCCATTATCTCGTCATTAGCACATATTGTTGTTGACGCAAGCCAGGTAAGAGGATCAAGAGCGCACACACACACAAACATATTTACCTTCACTGTTTTTGCTGAAGTTAAGCTTGATGAGGGATTTAGCCTCAAGCTTCTAGAGAGAGAGAGAGAGAGAGAGAGAAAGTTAGGAAGTTTGTGACTATATCTGTCAGACACACCTACCTTTTCAATTACAATGTAATCACACCCTGTGAAAGTCTAACTGTTTAACTGTTTAGCATGAATATGCTGATGCACATAGGACGTGTTTGGGCGATGATAAATCAAGGCACTAACTGAATACCACTCATTTTAAACACCATCACGCAATGCTGTGGATCTATTATAGTTTTATTAGAAAACTCATGAGAGATTACAGCAAAGAAAGACCTTAGTTAATTATCTAAAGTGCTGTTGATCAGCATACAGAAAAACTGTAAAACTATATTTAAAGGTGAAGTACAACACCATTCAAAAATTTGGGGTCAGTCGATTTTTATTTTCAAAATGCTTTTATTCAGCAGACACGTTAAACACTGATGTCATGTTAAGATTTTAGTTTCTTTAGTAAATGCTGTTGTATCCTGAAAAAATATAATAAATATTGCCATTACATTTTGCAAATACATATTTTCAAAGTGTTAAAAGTAAACCATTCATAGTTGAGTCTATGCTGTCGCTAGGGGTTTAAATTTTGCTCTGCCAGTGCGGGGATACATATAAACTGACCACACTGTGATCCAGTGACACAGTGAATCAGACTGAGGCCCCGTCCACACTACTGCGTTTTCGTTTAAAAACGGAGACCTTTTGCTACGTTTGCACCTCCCGTCCACACTAAAACGGGAAAAACGAAGACCTAAAACGGAGAAGTTTAGAAACGCTGCAGCTGCGTTTTGCGTTTTGAATCTCCGGAGTGCGTTTTAGTGTGGACGAGACAAAACCATACAAAACGGAGAACTTTAGAAACGCTGACGCAGAAGCTGACGCTTGGCTCTATGATTGGGTGTTATCAGTCATGACGCATCCTTCCCTGATTCGTCATTCACTGTTTACACCGGCACGCGCATGCCCAGTGTTGGTGAATGGTCACGCAATCTGCGTTTTCAGTCGTTTTATTAAAATTAAAATTAACATTAAAATTTAATGATTAAAATTTAAAATTAACATTAAAATTTAATGTGGACGGAGATCGTTTCTAATACGCAGATAAAACGCTGGTGTGGACGGAGATCGTATTCGTTTTAATTCTCCGTTTTTAAACGAAAACGCAGTAGTGTGGACGGGGCCTGAGACAGGTCAAAATGGTCACAAGGATTATTTCCCCTACCTGGTAAACCTTTAGCTGGTGTGAGATAAACACAAGGAGTCTCCGCCTCAGACTACAGACTGTTTGTAATGGATAGGTTGGACACAAAAATGGCAAGAACTACTTGAAATCAACACCTGCAATCAGTTTTGACATCTTTTGTGATTATTTTATTGTTTCTGAAGTGTGCTATATAAATAAACTTGCCTTGCCTAACACAGACATTTCAAAAATGCAAGACTGATGCAACATAACACATATCACTACTACTCATTTAAACACATGAGAGCATGATGTTTCCACCGAAGAACAAGTCCAAGCATGTCCAGTAGATCTCTGTAAAAGTCACTAACACACACACACAGGAAGCGTTTTCACAGTCACCCCTCATCAACTCACAGCACTCACTCTCCATCTAGCGAGACGAATCAATCATGAATACTTCAGATAACACAGTTAAACTGTGTAGGAACAGAAACACACACACACAATCACAGAGGCATGTCCAGACATGCATTCACTCGGATGCATAGCTGTAAAGATGAATTGCAAATGACAGCCATGGGCTTCAATGGATGCTGAATATGAATTTTGAAGCAAGTGCATACAGGACGTCCTGCATCACACTCTCTGTAAACATTCACACAACTTTGGCTGATGCTAGAGCAAACTGATTATGCATTCAGCACACACATGCAGAGACCCTATAACTCCTATTCCATAAATTAAGAGTGCAGCGATGTGTCCAGTGAACTGATTACACAGCAATTTACACACACACACATCCACTCGTGGCACACTGAACGCTGTTAGCCACCATCAGCAGATCTGTGAAATATCTTCATATAGTCCCAATAACAATCTCTAAATGGGTACAGTAATAGAGTATTTTCCCTCTAAGTGAAACATAAGTGAATTTCTGAAGCTTGACTATTCTCCAAAATATAAAATTAAACCCTCAAAGCAAATATACCGTTTGGCAAATATGCAATGAAATTATGATTATTGTTACATTTTATTGCCAATTTCTTACCAATGTAACACAAAAGAACTTAGCTATATTGTGTGTTGAATGGTTTTAGAGGTGGTTGCTAAGGTATTCTGGGTTGTTGCTAGGTGGTTACTGGCAGTGTTTATATATATACAATTTTTATCCTATTAAAGTATTCTTATGTTTAAAATAGCGATTATTTGTATATTTTAATTTTAGTAATTTTGTTATGTGCTTTTGTCAAGTTATTTGTTTTTTGTTTTTTTCGTTTAATGCATAATTTTTTTTAATTAGCTTTCATTTTTGTATGTTAATTTAGGTAATTTTGATACATGCTTTTTGTCATTGTATTTGTTTTTTTATCTTTAGTTTAAATGTATTATTAATGTATTTTTAATTCAGTTTTATTTTTGGCTAATATTTATATTTCAGCTTTATTTCAATTACAGCAAATGATTTTTAATAGTTTCAATTTAAGTTAGATGAGGCTCAGGTGTGTAATACAACATTCAGTGAGTCTATGGGGTTTTTTTGTTATCTGCAAGTTGAAAATCATAAGATGGATCGCATAAAAAGTACTTACAGATCTCTACTCAAGTTGCATGGTTTTAGGTATTATTAAGGTCTGTATCATAAACAACAAACTACAAGTTTATTGCCTAAAAACGAGAAACACCACTAAATATGTCTGTTCATCTCTGCATGTTGTACTGATAGCATCATCTGTAGTTAATGATGTTGCAGCAGTTTACTTTGTGTCATCAGTCTTTGTCTTTCCTGAAGTGCTTGGCTTCTCCTCAAATGGAGTCTGACGCCCTCTAGTGGTTTAATCCACACGAGACATTTGATAATTAGCTTTTGGTGCTTTCAACTCATGTCGGAAAGACCGTATTTAAGTGTTGAACACACATGAACACCACTTCAGTGAATGAATGAAGTTTATTTAGCGCATTTCCTATGAATTAATGTACACCCAAAGCGCTCTACAATCATATCAGGGGTGAGTGATGCACATTTTTTGTTTTTCATTTTCAAGAAGTATTGAGTTAAAAACTTTTTTTTGTGTAGTTAATAAAGAAAAGGTACACCGCCATCTTATTCCAGCGAAAATGATTTGAACCCACCTGATGTCGTAAACAACTTCCCACCTTGTAATTACAAACTTCCCAGCAGGAGTTGAAACCACCATTTTACCTCCAAAGATTTTGAAAAGTCTATTGGTCAGCATCAAATAATCAATAAATAAGTTGGAATAACTGAAATACCTCTCCAGTTATGGGGTTGGTCCCAAACTTCTTAATCCAAGGCACAATGCTCCTAAAGAAAAAACAAACGTTAATCACTTTCGGGTCACACCACTTAAGATTATAGGCTATGTACTGTTCAAAATTTTGGAGTCTTTATATAAAATAACTTATTTTTTATTGTATAATTTTAACAGTTAATTATTCCCGTGAGAGCAAAGCTGAATTTTCATACTTCAGTGTCATCATCTAAAATGCTGATTTGGTTGACTGGATACTTTTTTCAGGATTCTTTAATGTATAGAAAGGTCAAAAATAGAAACAGAATTTGCCATAATGGAAATGTTTTTACTGTCACTTTTGATCAATTTAATATAATGCGTCCTTGCTAAATAAAAGTAGGATATCAATTTCTCACCCCAAACTTTATAACGGTAGTCTTTGTAGTGATAAATATGGGGTACTATAAATAAGTAGGTAATCGTGCCACAATATGTCGCAATACAAAAATGCAACAATACGTATCATGGATAGTCCCGCAAAAATAAAAATCACTGTATGAGAAAAAATTCAAGTTTTCAGAGTTTTAGTGCAATTACTACATTGAACTACTATATATAATGTTGATTATAATGTATAATAATGCAATGGGGGAATATTTGTGGGTCCCGATAATGCCACATGTCTGATGTTACCAGTAAAAAGTGACTGACATTATTTTAAATATATCTAGTCAGTGACAGAGTGCAAGCATATTCATCTACAATAATTTCAGCTTCAGAATCATGAATATTGTTATTCTGGTGTCACCATTGTCCTTGGGTTACAAGCACCAAGTCCAAACCTATTCATTTAAACGTACAATTTAATATCAATTTAGCATTTTAATCAACAGTACATTTTTTCTTAACCTTTGTTTCCAATGTTTTGGAATATCGCAATAAGTATATAAGTATATAATTATTACATGCAAGTAAATTAATGATTTAAAAATGACTCATTTTGCTATTGATGAGAGTGATGTACTCACATTAGGTCAAAAACCACCCCATCCACTGTGCACATGGGATACTCAAAGGGCTGAAGAGACAAACTATGTGAGGGATAAAAGACAAAAAATTAAAAGACTCATATCACACATCACACAAGTCACATATTGCATGATACTAAAGCTGTTGTGTGTCATTTCTGAGCCCCCAAACAGATCTGCAAACATACTGATGGTTTCCAAACAAGTTTCATGAACAGTCTCCTCATCTTTCACTGAACAAATGA